>MU865937.1:0-554419 GCA_033296975.1 Podospora aff. communis PSN243 | reverse complement strand
ATTATTATTATTATTATTATTATTATTATTATTATTATTATTATTATTATTATTATTATTATTATTATTATTATTATTATTATTATTATTATTATTATTATTATTATTATGATTATTATTATTATTATTATTATTATTATTATGATTATTATTATTATTAATATTATTATTATTATTATTATGATTATTATTATTATTAATATTATTATTATTATTATTATTATTATTTATTCATTATTTCGTTACTGTATATAATATAGTAATACTAAGTTTTATTTTAATTTTAATTTTAATTTCTTATTTTATTATTATTATTTTATTATTACAGTTTTTTTCACCTTATAAACATTATTTTTACGTTATATAATACGTGGCCCGTGCGTAATGATATTATAAAGTAATGTATAATGTTTATTTTATTTTTAATTATATTTTCTTATTTTATTATTATTATTTTATTATTTAAGTTTTTTAAATTTTCTTTTTTCACCTTATAAAACATTACTTTTATTTTTTATATTACGTGGCCCGTGCGTAATAATATTATAAAGTAATATATAATTTTATTTTACTTTTAATCATATTTAATGAATTAATTATTTTATTTTATTATTAATTCTCATTTATTATTATTTTTTTCACCTTAAAAAACATTAGTTTCAATTTATGAAATCCGTGGCCTGTGCGTAATAATACTATATAATAATAAATAATTTTATTATATTTTTGATTATACTGTTTTATTTTATTATTATTTTCCTTTACTTTATAAATAGCAGTTAAACCTTTACCTGTTAAGTCGCTTAAAAAAAAACACTAATAATTAACCATATTTAAATCATTAGACTAATAACTTCTTTTTACGGGCGTGTATGTAAATTTTACTAACAGTGTGTTAAGTGGTGGCCCGAGTTTTACACCTACCACACAGCAAAAAACCATTAACGTAATAACCGGATAAATCTGCATTTTAGGGGCGGTTACTGTTTGGATTTCAAAGTTGCAGGGCCCAGACCAGAACCCGTCAACCAAGACAACAGGGGCAACCTGGGGTATCTTGGGCTCGAACGTGGAGCCAGCATCGCTATCCTCGAGCATGGCACTGTCTGGGGCCGAAGACCCAAATGCAACATCACGTCCCCCTTGAGCACCGGGATTTGCGCCGCCTGGAAGAAGCGATGATCTGACGATAGGCCGCGCTAATAGAATCATCAAAGGTCTCGATCTCGATTGTCGACAAGTCGCCAAAAGAGAGACCTGTCTCATGGCCTGCAACGCGGTTTTGTCCTAAAAGTAGACCTGCAAAAGAAATTACCTTGCCGCCCCGGTCGGTTCGGCGCGTGGTGGGACGGACGCTGTTGAGGAAAGAAGTCCTCGGTCAAATCGGCATGCGCCTGTCATTGTTTTGTGATGGACGAGGAGGCCTCTGTGGGATTGCATTGGACAGCTTCGCCGGACTCAGCAGCTTTATTTACCGCAAGATGCGTTTCCTCAGGGGCAGGAGGAGAAGATAAGCATCTTTCGGAGTGCATCCCGCGCCGGCGTAGATCCTGCAGTCGGGGCAACCCGCCCAAAGCGCCTCTTCAACGCCTCGGATCGTCCTTCGAGGCCACTCAGGACCCGTGGCGGGGGTTGCGATGGGATATCGACATCGGATTCCCAGTCGATGGGGTCAATACTTTATACATTTGGATGCACCCGTCTCTATTTCTGGAAACGCAGAGATGATAGGCTGGTAGCGAACGCGTGATTGTGATCTGGGGAGAGATGGTTGTTGAAGTTGCGGTTTTGCCAGAACATTGGACGAAAATCCTGAACCCCGCGACGACTGTGCGGACACGGTGAACCACTGGCAGCTCACTGGGCGACGTTACAGTGCGAACCGCCAGGCGTTGGCGCCACATCGAACTCTCGTTTGCTCGACGGTTTGCGTCTGGATCCTGACCCTCAAATGAGATCGACCTTGATCCGCTACCGGCCCCAGCCGTTTCCCTGTCCTGGTTTGCGCCAGCGGTCGTCGAAATCACATCGCTGTGTTATTTCTGTCGACATCTGCGATCGATAAACGGGGCGGGCGCCTGTTCGATTCGCGGGTCTGTTGCTGTCGTGCCTCTCGCATCTTCAAATCGATCGCCAGCATCGAACGAAATGGTTGCTCCTTGGTTCTGATTGGCCTGCCCCTGCGCAGCTCATCACCTCCCTCGCGGCTTACCCAGATCGCGAGATTGTGCCTCCGCGCCGACTACGGGCACTACCGGCTCGCTCCTTCGTCCCCTTTGCACCTATCCTCTTGTCGAGCACATCGCTTAGCTTCCAGGACACTGGCGCTGTTTCGTCCGCGCGATTGACTCCAACCAAGAGGGTTTGATGGCACTCCGCGTTTCTTTTCTCCGTAGGTTGTCGCGGGTCGTCACCGTGTCGACTCACCTGGACTCGCACGGATAAAATTTTCAGCTCGGGGTCGCACTGCTGCACCTGGGCCAGGGATGAGGCGACTCTGCTGACGCCCCGTTGTTCATGTTGCCCTTTTGCTGCCCTGCGCCTGCCCCTGGTCCGATGTTCAGGCGTGGACTTGGCAGAGTGGGGCTCCTTTTCGCGCGAGCACCCAGACCGGCCAAGGCATGAGCACGGGGCATCTGAGCGCTCACCTCGACTTCCTCGACCTCACTTCCCACCGCAAGCCTCTTTGCAGCCTGGCCTGCGGGTCTGCAGCACCATGCAGCTGTGCTTGATGTTCCACTCTCCACGCCCCTTTGGCTCACCTCGCCCACAGTCTCGAGGCTCTGTTTTCTCTTTATTTCCCTCTGGGAGCCGCGCAGCAGGACCAGTGCCCTGCAGCAACGAGTCTGCCCACCCGAGGGGCGACGGAGAGTGGCCCTGGGAGAACGGCAACCCTAGCACGTCAATGCTGGTGTGCACGCGTCTCCCTGGCCCTTGCCTGCAGCGTGCGAGAGCTGAGGGCCGTCAGTCGTCGCTCACTCTCCATTTTGCACCCGATTCCCCGTCCCTTCTCCGCTGACTCCCTGTCCTGACCCTGGCCGGGACCTGGGGCACAGATTGGCCAGCCCGACGAACCCTTGTCGAGGATCCGGCTTCCCGTTCGCCCCTTCCACGCACAACACAGGGAGGTACCCGAGGTACGTACCGCTCGCCGCGCTCTCCACACCCACCCGCCTCACCACCTGCTGCTCCCAACAGTGCCAACTCTTCTGCCCTCCACCACAATCACCACCCCACCTCACCTCCAGACCCATCCAGCCATGTCCCATGTCACGCCCCATGTCCATGTCCATGTTCATCCCCCGTCCACCCGCCCGTCGTGGCCGCCAGGCGCCCACTGCGTCGAGGATGTTCCGTCCACTGCGTGCGTACGGTACGTCCCACTGTGCGGCACCACTCACCCACCACTTACCCTGCGCTGACCGCACCACTTCGTTTTCTCGCTTGCCCGTGGCTGCCCGCTGCCTTCCCCGTTGTTGGCGTCTGGATCCTCGCCGGCACTCACGCTGGGCGGCGAGAGCTCTGCACAACACTGTGGCCCTGGCCCGGAACAAATACTTTCCAGGTGGTGCCCCACAAGCGCCTCTCCCTCTGTCCTCTCAAACCACCCTGTCACCCTGTCTTGTCGTGATTTGCTTTCCAGGGGCAAGGCTTCTCCCAGGAAAACACTCCCGATCCGCGACGTGCCCGTGTTGAGCTGAGAGCTGAGAGCTGTGCACCTCCGTGTTGTCTCGCCCTTCTCACCCCCCGGCCGCCGCGCACTTCACCCTCGTCAAGCCTGGGTTCTCGCCCTGCCCCTCCTGTCGAGAAGCCAGGCGCGCCAGACTCCCAGGGTCCCCTCGTTGCTCAGTCTTAAATCGGTCAAGCTCCCCGCCCCGTTCCCGACGCCAACTCCCATCTTTCTCGCCTTGGACCTGGTGGAAATCTTTACCGACCCACAACGCTCTTTCATCCACCGTCCCTCTCTCGCCAAGTGGTTTTACACTCTTTGCTGCCTAACTTCCAGTCGTTCGTTTATACATTCACATCATCCTGGATCCCGCCGTCTCCGCCGTCAGGACTGAAGGTTGAAGCAAGCGTCGACGACTTGTGCCATCTCACCACGGGCTGAGGAGTGTGTATTCTGCGCCCAGAAAAGTAGCAGGCTGGGGCGCTAGCCTGGCTTTTGTTGTGAATTCTCGACCTCGGCCAACCCAGACGCTTCGGCCGACGAGAAAGTATGGATATGGAGTACTCAGCGGACATGTACCGCCCTCGGGCGTACTCGGCTGTCAGCATGGCTCAACCCTTCCATGGCCTTCAGCAGCACGAACAGCAGGGACAACAGCAATATCAGTACTTGAACCACCACCACCACCTCATGGCGCTCTACCAACACCAACGCGCCGCCCTTATGCTCGGCCAAGGAGGCCTGCATGGATCGAAGCAGACGGAACCCAAGCCCAGGTTAGCCAAGGACGAGGTCGAGCTGCTGGAACGTGAATTCGCAAAGAACCCGAAGCCCAACAGCAGCACCAAGCGAGAGCTGGCCGAGCAGATGGGGGTGGAGGTGCCCAGGATAAATGTTGGTTCTCTGCGCACGTGAAAAGCATGTGGTGTGCTGACTTGATGTTCAGAACTGGTTCCAGAATCGACGGGCCAAGGAGAAGCAGATGAAGAAGACGGCTGAGTTTGAGGCTCAGCAAGCGCGCCAAAGAGGCAACTCGGAGCCCAACTCTAGCGACGGCCAAGATGTGTCTGCCAACGGCGACTTTCGACCGAACCATCGCCAACAGACAGGTCTCTCTAGCGCAGAGTTTAGCGGTAACGACGACAGCGACGAGGCCGAATCCGAGCGCCATCCAAGTGTTTTCGAGGAGTCGGACGCTGGCGCTCCCAACATGGCTTATTCACATCCCGCCACAGCGTCTCCCGCCAGCTCTGACAGTGACGGCTTTATCCACATCGAGTACGACAACAGCTCAACACTTCACACCGCGCAGATGATGCCTGACCTTGCACATATTGCAACCGAGCCCGACATGTTCGCCCAGGAGCAGCGCCAAAGCGACTTCCAGACACATGTGCCCTTCAACCTCGAACTCCATGGGCCAACCGTGCCTGAAGGACTCATGCCGAGCTTTGACATCACGCCTGCCCATGCTTGCAACCCAGATACGTTTTCGGAGAGGAACTACTACGACATGCCCTCCGTCGCGCAGTTCCCGTCTCAGTTGATCACCGAAGGCTTAGCGACGAGCAACAACGAATCGCCCATCCAACACCAGTCGCCTGAGAGTTTTATCAAGACGGAGAACCTCTCTCCTTGTTCGATGCCTGCCTCTCTCCCAGCACCTGCAGACATGCGGTTCAAGTCGCCGCCACCGCCAGCCGATATCGCAAGCCGCAGGAACATAAGACGTCCTGCGCCGCTGGGCCTATCGGCCATTCGTGGGGGAACAGGCCCAAAGACCGGTATCGATGCGCCACGGCGGTCCGAGACTGCAAGCCCTATGAGGAGGATATCTTCAGCAACTGGTGGTCTCCCTGGGCGGGTTCAAAAGTCGTTCAGTGGTCCACGGTCGCCGTTCCTGATGGACAGGGCCAAAGAGGCGATCTTCCAGAGCCTTCAAAGCTCTCACACTCAGTCTGTGGCGCCGCAAAACGCCGCAATGTCTCCGGTTAGCCCTGCGGATGCGAATGGCCATGAGAATACGACGATCAAGACAGACGAGGACCAAACATTCTCGTATGGCTCCATGGGCAGTTTCCCTGTTTTCAAGACCGATTCCAATATCAAGACGCCTCCGGACACTCCTGCTCTGGCGACAAACTTCCCAGAGCACTTCTTCGCCAGCTCAGCCGAACAAGCGTGGAACTTTGCGCCAAGCGATGAGCCGTTGCCGACGCCTAGCCTCTGCAGCCATGGCGGCTCCGAGCTCGAGTTTTCGATGGCACCTCAGATGCCCGGCTACGTAGCCAGCCAGCCAGTGACGCCCTCTTTCCCTCCCTCCATCGGGCCAACCTACAACAATGGATTCTTCGGCGGCGGGAACCTGGCGAATGCGGAGTACACATTCCCGGATTCGTACCCGGAGTCCTCAGCGCGGTCTTCGCCAGTTGGGCCACCGAAATCGAGGCAGCAATTCCAGTTCGCCCAAAACGTCACACCGCAAGACTTCAGCATGGAGAAATAGACAATCTTGGCCCTCGCATCAGTCTTCTTCTCAACCAGTGTCTCGGACGAGACCATGTATCAACAGTTTTCATTACGCCGCGTTGCTATGTCGATCAACTCAACAGATGGCGCATAGACTGGGCGGCGACATTCAGCTCGCCATCGAGACGCTTGATCGCGAATGGTCTCGCCCGCAGCAAGTACACGCTGCTGCGGTGAGCATCCCAGGCGCTAATGTAATACGTACAAAGGATTTGCTTTGTTTTTTTTCTCGCAATTTTCTATCAGAAGACGAGATTGGGTTTATGTTGTCTTGGATACCCTAAACAGTACCAGACCGTTTGGCATTTTTTTTGCAGTTCGGCGTCGGAAGGAAAGCACACCACAAAACAAGATAGGTGTTGCGACTTGGGAAAGTTGCGGAGCGGTTTTCTCGCTTTGGCTTTTTGGCTTTCGTGGATGAGCCCGCGGATACACGAATGATACGAACGGATGTGAGTATACGGGGAAGGCGGGCAGGCGGGCATCTTGGATGGCAACGGGTCAAACGGCACGGCGGTTGGTCATTTGGAGTCAGGGCAACGAACAGCAAATGTGGTTTCATGCCGATAAAACAGTGAAGTTTTGGCAGCTACACTGGAGCAAGCTCGGATCTCCGCAAAGCAAAAACAAGCTTGATAGATACCCAACCTACCTCTCTTCTAATGGCCATGTGACTTCGACGTTTAAATAAGCTGCTGGTGGTGCCGCTTCCGGGTCAGTGGGAAAGGAGGTGTGGGGTGTTCGGATTTATATTTCCCGGTCGGTCGGTTCTATTCACCCGCCTCGAGGCGAGCCGATGGATGCTACCGCTGGGTAATATGGCAGATGGGATTGAATGGATCGCCACATGTTCTTTGCATGTACCTACCATTCGGCACTCAACCAGCCATCCGGATAAATATCAAATATGCCGAAAGCCAAGTCTGCTAGTAACGATTCCAACTAGTTGGTGCCGATAGGTAGTACCGTATCGACTTGCAACATGGCCTCGCAGGACCGCGGACTGGCCCGTTGGCACATGGAGACCGTTGGTGTGTTTTCTTGGTAAACTAAATGCTAAGCAGCATCTTGGCTTCGGTGTGAAGTCCACTTTGGACATGATCCGGCCGTGAAATAAGCTTCGCGTGTTTCCATCGACCTCAAACACGGCACTGATCTGGACAAGGCATGCCTGTCTTGTGCGTTTTGGCTTGGAAAATGAGGGCGGTGGTTGCATTTTTCGTATTTGTGATGCAATTCGCTATTGGGTAAATCATTGCTTGACTCTGCAATGATACCTACCCAGAACACATGACCCCTTCAATCGCAACATCTCTTTCTCTCGTCAATCATCGCTGGAAGAGATACCAACCCAAACCCAACCTAGCAAATTCGAACTAGTTGTGTAGTTCCAGCAAGCTGATCCGACCAAACCCCAAGACAAAGGAAGCCAGAGAGCTTGAGCATGCTACTCCCCACCACTCCAGCCCAATCTGGGGCGCTAGTTTCCGTTTTCCACTTCCTCTCCTTTCAACCTTCGCACGCAGGGTAGGCTGAGGCTGACTGCCTGCAAGATATCTACGGGGGTATCTACGGCGTGGAACCGGGTAACACTATGAACATGAGACAGTAGCAAAGACAGACAAGAAAAAGACAGGGGTGCTTGTGCCAGCGGTAAGCGAATCAGTAGAACCCGCCGTCCCCGCTGACACTGTTTCTGCCACTAGCGGTGGATGGGGCGGCGCTGCTGGGGGTGTTTTGATTCGAACTCGTATCGCTGCTAGGAGTCGAAGGTTCGACAACCCGGTTGCGTATTGCCATGATCCATTCATGCTGCAGCAGCTCTATTGCCGTAGCCCGCTTCTTGGAGTCGCGGACAAAGCAGCGCTTGAGGAAGTCAACGCCTTGGGGGCTGAGTTGATCGGGTGATGGGAGCTGGGGCGGGTTGCCCTGGGCGATGTTGTACATGATGGCCCATTCGTTGTCGAGGTTGGCCCACGGGCGTCTACCGGTGGCCATCTCGAGGATGACGCAACCAAGAGACCACACGTCCACAGCACCGACGTGTCCTGGGTTCTCCCCCTTAATGACCTCTGGCGACATGTACATGGGGGTACCCGTCATGGATTTGTTGGGTTTGGTGCTGGTGAGGTTCTGGACGAGCGTCCGGCCCTGGCGAGCAATGAGCTTCGCGGCCCCAAAGTCAACGTACTTGATAATGCCGTTGTGGTCGAGGAGGATATCTGTCGGTCGCGTAAGCGCATGCAATTGGTCAAACGGAGAGGGGAACACTCACTTTCTGGCTTGATATCTCGGTGAGCGATTCTCAGCTCATGGAGATACGCCAGACCCTCGAGGAGCTGGAGGGCATACACCATGATGACCTGCTCGTCTTCAATGCGACCGTGCTCCAACAGACTGGCAAGTGACCCGCCTGAGCAGAACTCCATAAACATGTAAACACGATCACGATGGACCTCTATCCCATAGTACGAAACCACATTTGGATGATCGACCGACTCGAGAACCCGCATCTCGTCCCGAATCTGGCCGGCAATGTTGGGGATCAGCTTTGGATCTTGCAGACGAATCTCCTTGACAGCCATCACTTGGCCAGTGTCAAGGTTCATGGCCGCATAAACAGTGCCGAACGCGCCGCTTCCAACAAAGTGGCCCTGCTGCCACCTCATGGTGAAGTTGGTAGCAGTAGAGGAGAGCCATGCGAGGGACCGGTCCACCTCGTTGTTAGCCTCCAGCACTCGTCCCAGAGCCGAACGGTCCAGGAGAATTTGCTTTCTGAACTCGTCAACCTTGGAGAGTTCTCCAAGGCGGTGCTCCTGGACGCACTTGGCTGCAACTTCGTCGTCGTCCATGATCTGACCCTTGTTAAGGCGGTTCATAACGGCTTCCATACGCTGCTTCTCAGCCTGAGCGGCGATGCTCGATCTGGCACCCATGATGTCGAAGTGCGAGATCAGGACTGCCATGCACCCGGCGACTTTGTCCCTCAACTTGGCGTACTCGTCGTCACCAAGGGCCAGCATGTGCCTGCCTCGGGTCATTGCCATGGCAAACTCGAGCGCTTGGACCGTCCACCGGAACGTTTTGCGATCCGACGAGATGCAGTCGTCACAAATGAAGGTCAGCCAGTCGAGTGCCAGCTTCGTCAGCTTGAGGTTGTTCATCGACCTCCGGTTGTTGTCCATGTAGAGCAAGGAGCGCTGCCCAAATTCCGTGGCAAAGATGAAGCAAGTCTGAATGAGTTCCTGGCAGTTAAGGCCGCGTGTTTGCTGTCGAATCTTTTCGACGCTGTCCATGAACGTGTTTGACAGCTTGAACGCCACTTTCCGGATCTCCATAAACCTGAAGTTGACCTTTTGGAGATTGGATCGCTGCTCCACCACCAAATCTATCCGCATGTCGACAGTTTCGAGGAACGACTTTCTTGCGTTGAGCAGTCGGTTCTGAGACCCGCCAGCAACAAGTCTCATGTGCCCGAGCTTGATGTCCAGAGGCTCCTCTCGTAGCGAGAGGTTCAGTTTCGCCCCGAACCAATGTGGTGGATTTTCAGCCCGGATGATGAGGAGATAAGGGTCTGTGTGGTCTTCCAGGGCCAGGTTCGACTCGTATGAGAAGGTGCCCATGAGCAACTGGATGTCCTCGTGTCGACCTTGAAGTGAAGGTGAAGCGACGATGTTGACATCGCGGTGGGCCGGGCTGTTGGTACAAACTTGAAAGTGTCCCGATTCGATGAGACGATCGTAAAGGTCCTGCATCCTGTCGGGGGCGAAGGCGATGGTGAAGTCGCATGCGTTCTCATAGTTCTCGCTTAGCATCCTAGAAAAGCGTTGCAGCATTCTCTGTCGTACACGGACCGAGTCGAGAATCTGCTTGTATCGCTTGGACATCTCTGACACGCTCTCCTTGGGCCTCCTCTGCAGCTCCTTTTCGAATGTCTGGCTCAGTCGGTTCCAGGCCTTGTATGTGAGCGAGCTGAATTGTTCTGCAACTTCAATGTCACCATGAGATAGATGACTGCCAATTTCGTTGCCGAATTCCCATTCCTGAAAGAGGAGCTCCGCTTCTTTGAAGGTGTTCTTGTTGCCGCTGAGCTTCCAGTTTAGCATCTTGAAATAGTACTTGAGAGCGTCGAGAATGACGCTGTCAAAGTCTTCATCGATGCATGGGGGCAGATCCCATCTCGGCTCCGGCTGTGCAATCATGGTGTACTCTGACTTGATTTTGATGGCCAGCTTGAGCAAGACTTGGAATTGCGAAATCATCTGGTCCTGCATCAGGGGGTTTTGCTGTGCCGAGTCCTTCATCTTCTTGGCGTATGCAAGCCGCACCTTGATGATTTCCTCGATCAGCCGGGACGGAAAGCTGATGAGTGTGAGCAATTCTTCAATATACGGAGGAAGGTGGCGTTTCTGGAAGGCCTCGGCGTTTTCAATGAGGGTGTGTTTTGCTTTTGTGATGACCATGGCGATGCCATCCAGCATGCTCTTCTTCCGCAGGCTCTTCTTATCTTGACCAGAATCCTCGTGAAGCGACTTCAGACCCTCCTCCTTCATAAGGCGGTCCAAAAAGGAGGTTTCGTCGCTCAAGCCGTTCCCGCTGGGCGACTTCTCCTTGGCTCGCTGGAAGTCGAGGGCATCGTTCCCAACCCATTTCTTCAGTATCGACAGCTCTGTGTTGATCATCTCGTTCACATTGTACCATGATATCACGGCCTCGCACGTTTCCTGGTAGGCGGCATACGTGGCGGGTTTGAGCGCCGCCGTCAGAGCCGTATTGGAGGGGTAGCAGCTCTCGATCTTCTCAATCTTGGCCACCACGTCACGAACCTGGCCGATTGGTGGTTTGCCGGCCTCGCTCTCGCCTGCGATGGAGAAGTTGATGATGTCGTTCACCAACCGATCGATATTGGCGCGCATGTCCTCGATCAGCCTCCGCTGGACGGGAAGGTGTCTGCCACAGACGCGTGAGCGGATGCCGAGCCACAGCTCTGCCATGTGAGCTGTCTTGCCCACGTCCTCGTCGGCCGAGCCGATGAGACGCTTCTTTTCCTGGCGCACAACATCGCCGGTGAGGACAGCCTCAAGCATCCCATGCCACTCAACTCTTTCACGTAACTGGACGTCTTTCAGGTCTTCCTCCGAGATCTGACTCTCCTCGTTATTAACAAACATGATATGGGCGTCCTCGTAGCCGTCGAACGGCCCCTCGGACGAGGGTGTTTCCCCCTCGGAATCCGAGCCGTACTGCTCGCCGTAAGTGTCAAAGTACTCGTCGTTGTAGTCCTGCTGGCGTAGCCTCCTCACGTATTCCCGTTCCTGGGCTCGAAATGTTGAGGTCCCGATGGGCCTTGGCCTCGAGCCATCTCGTGCGTGCGGGCCGCCACCACCACCACTCATGAAGGTCGATGTTGACGGTTGGCCAGGCCTCCGCTGCGTGTATGGCTGATATGTATTCGAGGGAGTGCGCGCTGGGGCTGTAGGGCGTTGAGGTCGTGGGGTGCCGTTAGCGTAGGAAGGTGTGTCGGGGACGCTTCGCTGGCGACTGCCTGAGCCGTTAGCAAGTCCGCTGGGCACCACTGAGGGTGCCAAAGAACTAGAGTGGCCAGCTGCGTCTGCGTATCGGCCAATGGCACCCAGCTCGCTCAGCTCGTCCTCTCGCTCGGGGGCGTGTGGATCTCCATGCGAATCCCCAGAGGACGCCGAATTCTCCGAGTCAGTCGTCACCGCGGTGGGTCGATGTCCATTCTTCTGTTTGTCGGTCTTCAGCGGCGCTTGCTCGTCGTCGTCGTGGGAAAAGCGCACGCCGCGGGGGGACGTCTCGCTGGCCATTGCTGCGCTTGAGCGGGCAGGGTCGGAGGCGTTCCCGCTTTCCTGATCGTTGGGCCGGGGCGCCGTGTTGGACTCGACTCGGAGAGAGGTTGCAAGATTCGAAAGCGGCCGGGTCCGTGTTTGCACCCTCGGCGTTGTTGACTGTTGACCTTCAAGGTGCTGCAGAATCACCGGCTCTTGCAGCAGTCCCCCCTACAGGCCATCGGGGTGGGCGAAATGATAAAATGGTTCAATCGTAGAGCGCCACGTAAGTTTCCGCGTTCGATTATCTTGTCCCTGTTCTGCTTCGGCACCAGGAGTCGAGAGCGACGGACGGTGGCGAGGAAATGGGGAAACCGCTGGGGCTAGAAGCTCGGGAGCTAGCAGGAGTCAAGTGTGTCTTGGCTGACGGGAAGCTTGGTGACAAGCTCGATTGGCTGTCGCACCTTCCGGGGGCTACGCGGGGATGAGCCTGGCTACGACTCGGATGGAAGCGGATTTCTGGCCGACTGGAAACACTGGCCTGCCCAAGACTGTTTCTTATCACAAACGGCGATGTGCCAATGTCGCTGGCAGCTCAAAGATCAGGCGGAAAGCGGCATCTGTGCCCAGGATCTCGGTTTGCAGTGAGGATCGGAAACAGGCCAAATGCCAATTGGCGGGCCCACATCAGATCTTCCACCCGCAGCAGTAGCAGGAGAGAATCATTGACAGCCACACGTCTCAGGGCCAGTGTTGCTTTATGGGACTCACGAGGTTTCGATAAGAATCCGACTCGACTCGCACGTCATTAGTGTACAAGTGGCTGTTGAAAAGGTTTTACGGATTCCCTTACTTCGCGCCAGAGGATTAGTGTGAAATAGGAAGAAAAGCAGTGGGAACGACGGGAGCAGTTCCTAGGAACACCTTTTTATCCTCTCGATCAAGGTTAGAGTAATGCCGACATGTTGCTGCTGCGACTGCTCTGAGCACTTCGATATAGTGGTGTAAAAAATGAGTTTCCTGTCCTTTGCGACGCTTCGGTCTGAAGTAGCCCATATCTTTTTGTCCTTTCTGAGAGGCCTTGATCTCCTGGGCAAAGGTATCAATATCTTTTTTCAATGCCTCTTTGCATTGCAAAGATGGCTCTTTCGTTTCGCAACAGCCCTAAATCGGTACTGTAGATGATCAAAGCTCATTTCTTCCATCACGTGCCTGGCACAAGGAGTAGGCGTTGGCAACATGGTGTTTAAAGGTGGAAGAATTGCTGGATGGGGATGGATTTCTGCCGTTGAAGCCCGGACCAGAGGTGGCGGAAGGCCACCGATTGTGGGGGTGGCGTTAACGTTAACTACAAGGATTAGAACTAGTTCATTCGCGTGCGCGACCAACAACGCGACGATCCCTCTCTGACGCGTTCTGGCCATTGCGTCTGCCAATCCAACCCTCCAACAGAGCCGCCGATAGATTCTATGCAAAGCGATGTCGTGACGATATTCATGGCCAGTATTGTTCCTGTATCGATATGTCACGTCCAGGCTCGGCTGCTAGTGTCAATTCCCGCGGCATCGGCTTTTCTGGCATCCTGACACCATCACAGCCGTCGTCGCTGAACCGAGCTGTGCCCGAACAGGCACTATCGCCGGCCTCGAGAAAGCGCAAGAGAGATGTCGCCAAAACCCTCACAACAGACCACCTTCTGGTGGCTCCGGTCATCCTCAAGGTGTGCGCTATTGTCTATAGTTTTAGATGCAAAAACTAACCTCTTCTAGCCATACCCGGTCAAGTTGACGGTAAAGCCGCATTGTCTGCATCCCCTGATGCTGTTGCCCCGGGACAACCTTCCGCTGTCAGCCCTCGATCTCAGCCATCCCCATGGCGAGCTTTCCGCCAGCCGCTTATATGACTCCAAGATCAAGATTCTCGATCTCGAAGGCCGCCTGGGGTCCAATGTCCTCATTGCACGCTCCGAAACCAACCATGCAGCTTATGCTGTCGAAAGGGAAGAGGGCGGCCTCTATGTGGTGTGCAAGCTTGGACCCTGGGTCGACATTGAGGCACTGTCCCAGAAGGCGACTGTTGTGTGCAGTGACCGCATAAAGGGCTTGAAACCTCCGAGAATTGACGTCGGCATCCAGCCTCTGATCACTCCGGGAATGCACAAGGAGAGTAAAAAGAGGAGGCTGTGCATTGAAGAAATACAGTCCATGGTGAGGAGGCGCCCCACCATTACTTCCGAGTCTCAGAGTCGCCCTTCGACCCCTATCATAGCTGGCACACCTCTATCGGAAACTGTCGATACTCAATGTGAGCCGTTGGCGGGACCGGTCGCCAAACCTGGAGGCGAGAAGGAGAGCGGTACGGTTGTGACAGTGCCAGACACTGATTCCCAGGGGCCTGCTGCGATAGATGAGGTGATGGCTCAGCCAACGGCTGAAGATATCTTCCAGAATATCCGAACCCAGTATATGGAGGCCCTTTATCACTCCATGGTATGTCGGATTCTTTGTTTATTCTTTCGAATTCGCTGACAGCTGTAGGGATCACTTGCGTACTTTGCGAAAGGACCGCTATCCAGGGCACGAGCTGCGTTTCACTTGGACTGTGATGCCAACCTGGAGATGAACGACCTGATAGATTTTCTCAGGACCCTGGTCATGACCACAATTGTCATCGATAAGAAGTACAGAGAGACCCTTCCCAGTATCATAGAGAAGGCCAGCACACTTGCCGACGACTCGGACGCAGGTGCCGCGAAGCCCAAGAAGCGAAAAGCAAAGAAGCCTAAATTAGGGAAAGATGGGCTGTACCCGGGCGAGGCCGAGCACATTATGCGGTGGTGGGCGACCAACAAACCAACGGCGATTGGGGATGACGAAAGAACCATCACCGCATCGGAAACTAGATATCACATATCTTGTTTACGGAGAAGGGAAACCCAAATGCAGATGATCCTCATTCTCGAGATTCTGGCGTTGGAGCCCCTGAGACGACCTATCGAGACTGCAGAGGACTGTCAACTGCCCGGGATGGAGACGCAGGCGACCCTTCGTGAGGATAGCCAAGAGCCAGCCGCGAAGAAGCGGAACAGAACGAACCTGCCCGTGCTTCTTGACGTCCACGCCGATCGCCTCTGCATTTGGCAGACGACAATGTCGGATGAGACCAAGGCGTTGGCGGAATCGCAGCTACTCCCAGATGGACAGCATTCGCAGAAATCTGATAGAACCAACGCCAACCCTCTGAGGGACTTTTGTGTAGACATTATTGTGCCATTGTAAGTCTCCCGCCGCGATCAACAGTGTTGTTACTGACGTCCCCAGCTTTTCCGCGAGGCTGCCTGATCTTTGCCACTCTATCAACCGCAAGCTCGGAGGCCCAGTAGCGCATTCAACTCCGAAAGAAAAGAGCGCAAAGCCTGTCGTGTCTTCCAAGTCGAAACCCGGGGCTCCTGCGAAGCGACCAACGGCTCTGAAGAAGGACAAGGAGAAAACACTGGAGAGAGCGCTCTCCAACGAGAGGATGAGACGAAGCGTCTCACGCGGACCCTCAGGCGCGTTGGCTCTCATGAGGTCGGCCAGTACGACAATGATCCCGGGGCTGAAACGGGAGGGAAGCGAGCCTTTGATGTCCATGGTTCCGAGAGAGCTCGGCTCGCTCAAGGAAAGAGCGCCCAACCCTTTGCTACGGCGCACCACCTCGAGCGTGGGCGAGGATCCTAAGGCGAAGAAGAAAGCCCTTCTCGACGCTGAGCTCAAGGAAGCCATCTCGGCGCTTAAGAAGCCGAATCGAGCGTTGGCAGTCAAAGAGTTCGTTGACGCAGCTGACAGGCGTGCCTCCAGTGGGGCTCCGCTCAAAAGTAAGTTTGACCCTAAATTGACTTGCATCAGCTGCTAATCGGTGGTTACAGAACTGAAGAAGCCCCCACGCGTCTCCGCCATACAGGTGAAGGCAACGCCGGCAAACAACCGATTCAGAGATGTTCTTGGTATTGAAGCTCGATCGTTGCAGACCGAAGCCGGGTTCGACCCTGTCCCTTCCAGCTCATCCATGATTCCTTCATCCACCATGCCTCGAAAGTTCGCCAACATGATTGAGAGGTTGAGCTCGACCCCCACAGCTCAAAATGACAGCATTGAGGCCACTCCGCTGAAACCACAGGCACCTCCCCCCTTGGTGGAGCCCCTTTCATCCCCCATCATGGCCAGAAAGGCAGCTCCATCGGCAGGCTCACGCCATCTCACCATCGCCCCCTTCTCGGACCTTCCCTCTTCCCCCGGCCTACCCACTCTTTTTGAGACGCCTATACAGTCTCGACTGGCAAACCCAACAGTCATCAACGACACACCAATAAGATCACGGCTTCCCGCCGCAACCAGAGCGCCGGAAAAAGAACCGGTGCAGACTGATATATACGCGCAGCTGGGATGGGACTAGGGCATGACATGACGACGACATGAATTCGGACTTTGCATTAGCGAACCTCATTACTGGCAAGGGTATTACGTATGGGGTATGAAATCACTACATGACATGTATCGGGATATGGGATACAGGCGCATAGGTCAATGACCAGGGATAACAGGGGTAGCTCGATAGAATCCTGCGATTCAGGTTCAGTGTATGGAACATCGATTACACTTCAGTTGAGTGTTGGTCTGTCCAGAACTAAACTCATCGTCTTTACAAATGAAGCTTTCCGGGCAATAGGTATCTCGTCTAGAAACATGATAGCCACAGCGTCTTACGAGACCTGCAACCGCAGTCTGGGAATGAAGCAAGCTCAACAAGCGCCCCGAAACCATAGACGCAACAAATACGCACTTGGGATATCGAAAACAAGAAACCGCCAAACAACAACATCGCAAACCACCACCAGACTCGTAGACAATAACATCATCCCTACATTTTCCTCCACTTTTCCTCCCCCTTTTCGCTATCCCCTTCCCCCAGCACCACCCCCAACCTTCACCCCAAAACTCAATGACTCCTACTCCCCGCCGTATCCCTACTAAGCACCCTCCCCAGCCCCAACCGATGATGATGATGCCCCTCCCCGTCCTTCTCAGGCTTCTTGTAGTCCAGCGCCGGAATACTCAGCCCGTACCCCTCCGTCTTGCCCTCGGGATCGCTCTGGTCGATCTCGACGCGGATGCACACGTCCAAGCTGCCGTCGGAGCCCATGCCGTGCTCGGCTGGATCGGCGGCCTTGTGTTTGGTTCCGGCGTTCATTTCGCCGGGTCCAATGGGCAGGCGGGAGTCCTTGTGGCCGGGTAGGACGGAGGATCCGGATGAGGAGGAGCTGTGGGAGCCTTGACGGGAGAGTGCGGAGCGGTGGGAGCGCCCTGCGGAGGAGCCGGGGGGTGCGGGATACTGGGGGGGAGGGAGGAGGGAGCCGGGGTGGGCACCGGCGGCGTCGCCGTTGGTCCCGGGGGGATGAGAGCCGTTGTTGGGGGAGTTTTCGGTGATGATGGCGAAGTTGCGCGAGGGCATGGTGACGTTGTTGTGGGAGGCGGTCTTGACCGAGTCGCCGGGGTCCTTGTCGAAGAGCTTGAAGAGGGTTTCGTCGGTGGAGTGGTCGAGGTGGTGGATCTTGTTGCGGCGGGAGAGGAGGTTGGCGACGGCGCCGGGGGGCGGCTTGTTGACGATGGCCGAGGAGACGACGTTGGCCATGTAGCGGTAGTCGTTCTCAACGGGGATGTGGAGTTTGGGCTTGGAGTAGAAGCGGCCGAGGGCGGCGAGGTGGACGTCGCCGCCGAGGATGGTGATGCGGACCGAGAACTCGGCGCAGATGCTTTGGAGGCGCTTGATGAGCCGGTTGCGCTCCTTTTTGTGGGTGCGGGCCGTGTAGTGGTCGTCGAGATCGTCGAGGAGGTCGACGCTGCCGTCGAAGCTGTTGAAGAAGCTGCCGCCGAGGCCCATTCGGCGGTTCATGAACTTGATGGGTCCGAGCACGGGGCTGGAGAAGATGTTTTCAAGCCAGGTGAGACGCTGGCTCTGTTAGCTGAAAAGGTTGGGTTGTGGTCTCAGGTGGTACTCACGGGATACGCAATGGGGATACCCAGGAGGAGGATCATGTGCTTGAAAGGTTCACCAGCCCTTTGAGCAGCGCCCAACTCCTCACGCAAGCGCGAGAAAATCTGATCGTAGGTCTCCGGGTAGTTGACCTGGTGCCTCGTTCGCTCAGTTCGCGCATCGATACCGAGGAAGGCTATCCTGGCTCCCAGCTTCGTGAACAGGTTGTGCGAGTGCTCTTCGACATAAGGCCCATGTCGCGACCCAACGACGTAGTTGGATTCGGTGATCCCCGGGTGTACATAAGTGTTGATGGACTGGTTGGGGTCGAACCCCTGACCGTGCTCTCCGGGTGCGTTGTGAATGGCGTCAGAAGTGTACGTCGAAGCCGGGGGTGGCAAGTGATGCTGGAAAAGCATGTAATACTTGTGGGCGACGCCGCCAATGCCCCTGAAAACCTGCATCTTCTGTTAGTACCCGAAAATTCAGCCATGTCAACACCACTTACATCGCACTTCATAAACTCGTTCACATAAGAGCCAAACCCATCAATGATCTGCCTCTTATTAGCCACGGGCATCCCAACCAGGCAAAGGTCACTTACGTCATGATCATCCCAGATATTCATCTGTGGAATCTGCCCGTTGCACGCCGCGAAGGGCTCGGTGTTGTACCTAGGTATCCATGTCAGCATTCATCCGTCATCGAGAAGCAGTTTAGCTTTGACCCACCATCGAATGTAATTCTGCAAATACCACTCATCGCAATCCTCCCTCAACTTCTCGGGAAACGGATACTCCCTCCTCTTCTTCGGATTCCCAATATCCGTCCACGCCCGCAACGGCCCCGACACCCTAATCGCATCATTGTAAATCTGATCGCCGCCTCCAATCATGACATGAAAAGGCCTGTCGGTATGTCTGCGCATCACATCCTTCCACAACACAGCCCCATTATACGCCTCCTCGTCCGTCCCAATACTAAACCCATTGCACGAGTGAAACATAATCCTCATGCTCTCCGTCACGGCCGGCACCCAAAAGCTCTGCACCTTCGCCTTCGTCTTGCACCGCACATACCGCATCCCTGGCAGCTCATACTCCCGCCTCGCCTCCCTCTCCCCCATCTCCACGCTCACATCGAACCTCCAAAACGTATTCCTCACATCCGAATACAGACAAAGCCCCTTCACTTCCTCCCCCGTGCCCTCCTCCCCACCACCCCGCCTCAAGACCAACCCCGGCGTCCACTCCTGCGTCTTCCCTCCCCCCCTCGTCACCACCAGCACCGACCCCACCCAAGTGCTGCCCTCCATCCGTCGGTAATTGATCAACGGCCCGCACTCAATCTCCCTCCCATCCGTCTTGGCCACCTCCTTCCCGCCCATATGCGCCGCCCCAGGCCCGTCCTCGCCCCCCTGCACCACATTCCGCGCCTCCGCCGCACCCGCGATGACAGGCTTGAACCGCGGCGTCGTCGGTCGCGAACCCCCATTACCTCCGCCTTGCGAACCGGGCGAGATGCGCGACGAGTTTAGAAAGTCAGCGAGGTCGGCGACGGGGCTGCGCGAGTCGGCGTCGCGCGCTTGGTGGCCTCCCGCTCCTCCTTGGGCAGGGGCGGGAGGACGTGTGTGACGCAGAAAGGCAGAGGACTCTTGGTGGCGCCATTTGGTGGACGAAGCGTAGGGGTTTTTCTTGTTGGGGTCGGTGCCCGGCGAGGGGGTTATGAAGTCCTCGTCGTCGTCGCGGAAGAGGTCCGCGTCTGGGTCGGGCCGCGGGAGGCGGTTGCTGCCGGACATTGTCGCGGTTGGGGACGCGATCTCTGGCTCGGGACGGCGACGGAGGCAAGGCTACTGCGCCGTTGTCGTCGTCGCTAGTATACAGGGATGCGCAGACAGGTAGGAGAGACTAACGCAGTAGAAACCAAATTAAAATAAACAGACGATGGAGTCTCAAAAAACAAAAAAGCTGACCCCAACTTCCTCTATCCCAGGGGGAAGTCCCCCAAATTGAAATTACGTCTTTGCGCAGCAAAACAAGGATGTGCCTCGATCAGCGCCAAGCCAATAGAGGTTGAAGTTGGCTGAACCCGAGGGGGGAACACTGGAACGGGGGGGGGATCGTTTATATTGTTCTCTCTCCCTTTTTGTTGGCAAACAAGAGCAATATCCGTTTCTTCAACGGGGGATTCTCTTGCAGGGTATCTAAGCTAGACACATATCCCGGAGGCCTACCAGCCACCACGAGTCCAGACAATTGGCACAAATCGACGTCGATTTTCGAGATCTTGCCGGATCATGCGAACAAACCACCTGCCGCGCAGTGAGCCCAAGTGGGCGGTCGGGAGGCCTTGCAGCGCGCCGAGGCGACCGTCTTGCGTCAGTGGTCAGTGCCCAGCTGATGTCGCCCCGCAGTCGGCAACGCGGCTCGTTGCTAGCACCTTGGCACACACCCGTTTCAGCTCGCGGCTGCTGTTGGGCGGGCTGGGGTTACATGGGCGATCACAGGACAAGGGGGGACTCTCGACTTTGCCCTCCACAGGTGTGCAGCGCGATGGAGAGGAGTGACTTGTGTGTGCGTGCGATGGCCATTCGTACCGAATTACGCAGATTGAACCAAAAAAAGAGCCGAGTGCCTGGACCGGTTTACCTCGGCCCGTCTCAAGTCTTTGACGGGTTCGTGCCATCCGCAAACATCAGATGGCACATCGGACGACCGTAGGGCCGACCGACAGGCAAGCACGCAAGCAAGCCCAACCCGCTTGTCAGACTCGCTCTATGTGCATAGTAATACAGATTAGGTACAGCATTCGATGCCACGCCGTCTTATCTATCATTTTTCTTTCACCGTTTCGGCCGGGATAACAGCCCCTATTTTCGTCCTCTCGCCCGGCTTCTCCTGGGCAAGACGCTTGGCTTCCTTCTTCTTCTCCATGATATGTCCCGCGGCTATACCCACCGCCATGCCCACCATGTGCGATGCGACATCCCATCCCGCATTCCTTGAGAATGCGGCGGCGATGTTGAGACCTATAATCGTACCGATGAAGGCCAACCCTGGAACACCGTCGTACGGGTCTGGAGGGAGGCCGAAGAGCTTGAAACCCTCGGAGCGGTGCATCCAAAAGTACGCGCCCGCCAAGCCGTAAAACCCGCCCGATGCTCCTAGTGAGGTGAGATGGAGCTGGTTGCGAAGTACCGTCCATGTCAGAGTCCCTAGGAAGCCCATCGTACCAGCCGTAAAGTAGGTTGCCAGGAAGTCGCCCCTGCCGACTTCGTCGTAGTACGCCGTGCCCACGAACCAGAGCGCAGCCATATTGACCACAAGATGAGAGAAATATTGGTGCGAGAATGTGGCGCCGTAGATGCCCAGTACCCTGGGGGTGGCTGGAACAACGAGGAAGTACTTGTTCATCATGGGCCAAAGCTTAGGCACCTTCCACAAACCATAGATGGCGATATTGGCTATGATGATGGTGCCCACGGTTGCCGCCGCTGGGGGGATGTCAGGTAACAGCCTGTCGGAGCGTTTGAGCGGACGGTAATAGGCTGCGTACGCAACAAGAAGGCCTGATACCAAGAAGACGACGACAGCCGAAGGACCTATCCGCTCCCACTTGGACATCTCTGGAGGTGCCTCCAGTTTCGACTGAGCCGCCTCCATGTATGCCTGCATCTTCGCGCTCGGTTTCCGGCCGGTCAGTCCCTTCTTCCGCTCCACGTACGCCTCCAGTTCCTTGGGCGACATCTTTGCCATTTCCTCTTCCTCCTTCTTGCGCTTCTCTTCCTTCAGCAGACGCTTGGCCTCTTCCTCCGCTCGGGCTTTCGCCTCGTTCTGTTCCCGAATAACATCAAACACGCCCCTGCCGTAGACATCCCCACTCTTCTCCGATGGCTTCCGGACAGTGACCCCTTTGATGTCGTGCTCGTCTGGAAGCCCGCCCTCCAGCTTGGCCAGCTCCTCCTCCGCTCGCAAACCCGCATTGAGGACCTCATCGATCGGCGCCATTCTTCGGAGATACTCCAACGCCGCGCGCTTCTGCTCTTTGGAGTACATCGCCGTGTGGACTTCGAGTGTTGGGTCGTGGACCGTCCCTGCGACTCGGCGACCGTGGAGAACCTTAAGGAGTCGATTCCCATCCGATTTCTTCATGTACGGTCCAAAGATCTTGACGATCTCGTCGGCTTCCAGTTCGGTGGATCGAAAAGGGAGGCCGTCTTCGTCCTTGTAGTTGGGTGGCAGGTCGATGTAGCTGGTGATGAGCACATTGCGCACTTTGAATGTCCGGGCACCTGCCCGCAGACTTGGAAGCCGTCTGTCCGAGTAACTTGCGAGGTTTCGCTCCCGGCTACCTGCCGAATACCTCTGGTTTCGAGTTTGTGGTAGCCATGTCGAGAAGCACCGACCCGTCGGCGCACCGCCCAACGGTAACCGTCCGCATGGTTTTGAGAGCTGCCGCACAACAATCTGGGCGCCGGACCGAAACGAGTTGACGCTGAGTGAGCAACTCATTGCGCATGTGTCGCGCCCGGTCGCGCACCCATCAATTACGTCGCTGGGGGGCAGGGCCTGGCGGTGGTCACCGGTCGTGGAGTCGTACCCGGTCAAAACTTTTTTTTTGGGAAGGTTTCTGAATGATCGTTCGTAGGCGCGGCCTGGCGTCTTCATGACCTGCAGATTACCGAGCCACCCCATTGGCCAGCCCCGATACTCCCCCACGTTCGCCGAAAGAAATGCCCCGCACCAGCTAGAAACACCTCGACGGGCAGCTTCACTTCCAACATCACAAACAGCTTCAAGCAACCACCATTCTACTACGTGTCAGCGCCCCAAATCACCATCAAAACAAACATCCCAACCCCCAAAAGCCCCAGCAATGTCCTCGGACGCCCTCCCAATCTCCCCCTCCCGCTTTGCAGAAGCCCTCAAGGCCCTCCCCCTCTCCGCCCTCCACCTCAAAGTCCTCGAGCTCCGCAACTCCATCGCCCACCTCGACTACTCCAACGAGCAGCTCCGCCCCTTCGCGCTCGGCACCTCGCAACCCATCGGATCCTCACCCTCCGAGCCGCAGCAACCCGACCAAGACTGCATCGACGCGATCCGCGAGAACGAACAAGTCATTACCCGGATGGAAGAGCGCATCCGGCTGGTGCGCGCCGAGGTGGAAGATCGGGGTCAAAAGTGGGAGGAGTTTGCGAGCAAGGAGGAGTTGGAGGAGAAGGTTGGGGGTGAGCCTGGTGAGACGACTGTGAACGGGGAAGCTACGGTAAATGGGGATGGGAATGGGGTTAATGGAGCTGAGGAGAGACATCCTGCGTGGACGGACGGGACGTTCCAGACGGGGGTGATTCGTGGTGGGAGGGTGGAGATGGACGCGGTACCGGGCTCGAGGACGGGCGGGACGTTGAGCGACGAGGAGCTCAGGAGGAGGATGGAGGAGCAGCTGCGTGGGTTGGGGGATGGGCAGGATGATGAAGAGGAGGGTATGCATTTGTAGGGCTGCTGTGTGAGGTCCAAGGGACAATGTATGCATTATGGGCGTTGGCATGGGTTATCACGATACGGCGAGTTGCAGAAAAATACCCCGATGAATAATGATTGAGTATAAGTAATGGTTCTCTATTGAGTATCAACGCTTGCGATGTGCTGTGCGCTTGAGTGTGTACTACATTGTACACCCTATACATCCCTTCACCAAGTGATTGTATCTCAAGCCAGGAAAAGAAGATTGCCACCCAGTGACCGACAAAGTAAAAGCGATGCCAGCGTTTTGTTTGCCTTCCCCTACAATGCAGTTCCAAACGCCTCATTCCGGACCCGAGACCGAAGTTGAACCCGCGACCAAACCCAGTCAATGCCTTGCAACCAACCGCCGGCGGAAATGCATAGAGTAAGCCACTAATGCTACCTCAAAAGTAGAAGAACGAATCCCTAGAGGGCGAAAAGAAATTGAGAAAGAAAACCTAGAGGTAAATGTTGCGGGTCCCTAACGGGCTCACGCTTTAGGAGCCCCGGGAACACCAGGGTCGACTGGCTCCTCCTTCGTGCTGTTATTTCTGTCATCCTTTGGGCTCGAGTTGGTGATCTCACGGAGTGGCTTCCGTAGTACGCTCTCGCTGGCCGACTCCATACTCATTATGGTTGGCAGCCTGGGCTTTTGCGCTGCGTGATGTGGCCCGATGTTCGGCAACTCAAGACTCCAAGCTCCGTTTTCGTGCCCTGAATCCTCCGATTCGACATCAGGGGTGATGATCACCCGATGGCCCGGCCTCCGACCTCTCCTGCGATCCACCTCATCCATAGAATCCTCCGACTCGGTTGATAAACTGTAGCTTCTGGCCCTGCGTCCACCTTTTGTTGCGATTGTCGAAGCTGTAGCCCGCCTAGATCGAGTCCTATTCAAGGATGATGTCGAGCGAAGCCTGAGATCTTCGGATCGCGTCTCACCGTTCCGTATCCTAGCTTCGAGCGCCCTCTCGCCGACCCGCCTGCCCATCGACATCCCATCCGAGGTCCCAACTGTTCTCCTAGAGTTCACACTCATCATGCTCGCGGTCCTGCTGACAGGCGTCTTCCCCTCCATCACCTTGGCTGGAGGCGGCGGCTGTAGCATCCACCTCAGCGCGTCCCTGTGGGCAGGCTTGCTGCTGACCACAGGCGGATGGTAGTCATTGACGGGCGGGTTCCTGGGCGAGAAGTAGAAGTTGTACCGGTCCTCCTCCGTCACCTCCTTCTCAATACCAAGTTTCGACTCCACAAACCGACCGGCAGTCGTTCCGGCTTGCTTAATGGCGTCCATGAGCTTCTGGCCGGTGCGTGAGATTTCGTGGCCCCAGAGCTCCTCGTCCTCTCGTTGATAGCGCTTAAGATTCCAGTCATCTCCCGTCGACACAGACACAGTCTTGCTCAGCGTGGCACTCGCTGCATCCTCCTCCGGAACCACGGTCGGAGCGCTTCCTATCCCTTGGAGCGTCATCGGGGCGGGCGTAGGCGTCATCGATGTCTTGGGGCTGGCACTGGTCCCCGTCCCTGTCTGGTGTCCGACCGCGATGGTGCTGACAGTCCCCACGCTCGCAAGATCCCGACTCCCGTTCGTGGTCAACCCTCGCTGACTCCCTGTCTTCGAGTCACCCCCTTTTCCTTTCTTCGGCAAGCTCGGGCCCATCCGAATCTCCTCGGACCAATATGGATTCGTGCTGAACGGGTCAGGATGGTGGTATAGATGCGGCTGCTCAGCCACCACCCGCGCCTTCTCCTCGCTCTCCTTCTTCGCCTTTATCTTGGCCTTGCGCCGATGTAAGATCTGGTTACATGGCGTACATGCCATGAAGTAGAAGACCGCTGACTGCACAGCAACGGGGAACGACATTGTCGGTCCGGCTCGCCGGTCTCCGTCGGGAAGCCGTAGTCTAGTGCCCTGCTTGGCCCGTCTCCTGCTTTCCGAAATTCATGTACGATTGACAGTTTTCTGCTAAGGAATCGTCTCGGAGGTCTCGAGAGGCGGGTCAAGGATCGTTGGGTACCATGGGGAGCGAGCGCGATCTGTTGTATGCTTTGGGTTATGAATTGACGGTGCTCTAGCCCCGCGAGCAACGAACTGCCGTTGGGCGCAGCTTTCAGCGCCCAATGCTAGGGAATTGGACAGCAGCGATGTGGAAAACGCAAGGCAAGAGGCGTGGTGGTGCTGTGAGCCAACGGCGTGGCACGCCGCGAGTGTCCGGGGCTCGCGGAGGAGGGTTGGTGGAACGGCCGGACAAGGGTCGTGGGGTACGGAAAAGCGCAGCGATTGAGGTTCAAATAGACGGCGTAAGCAAAGCCGTCAGGCTCTCGATTTTGCCGAAATGGTAAGCAATCGGAAAGGAAATACCAAGAAAGAATGCGAAAATCCGAGGGGAGGGGTGTATTTTGGTTGTTGAAGCGGGGGAGGGGAGGAGAAGTGAATCGGAAAGGAAACCAAACAATGTCCAAACACAGGGACGGGCGAGGAACGTGAAACAGAGGGACGAGCCAGAGATCGACGGGTTCCTTAGTGCACAATGCACAGCTAGCACATTTTAAGGGTCAATCTACTTTTGGCAGACGCCTCTTGAACAGGGGGGCCGTGGAAAGACGCAAAGCGGCCAGAACCTCAAAGTTTCCGTCTGGAACCTCAGCCCGCAGCCCTCTTCAAGTTGTCCTGTCCAATGTCCATGCATTCCTGCGAGACCCCTCACCCTCGAGGACACCACCACGGGCGGCCTTCCCGATACAAACCTAAAAGCAGGGCCGCGACAGCGTTCGCCCTCCTTGCCGATCGCTAACTTGTTGCCTCCGCTTACCAAGACAGGTAGGTAGCAAAGTACACCAGCTGTAGGATCCTCCAATGTTGTGTGTTGTGCACCTGTTCCACGCACTTGCATGCATCATTTGCATGTGCAGCATGCCGCTCTTCCGCCAGGGATGCCAAACCGACACTCGATTCCCTGCACAGTCAACACACGTGTTGCGCGGGGGAATCCGACCCCTTATTAGGCATGTTATCGAAGAACGAGGCCCTTCCAAACCTCCGTCCGGGATCCAGGCGGACAAGTCGCTGGTAAATGACGGCCGTCTGGTTCTCCCGCGCCCAAATTGATTGATGGCGCATTCGCGTCTCCTCACTGTATGCACCTCACTCGCCTGGCAGCATGGAGGCTGGATGCCCAGTGGTTGGTTAAAGTTTGCGATGCAGCGTGTGGGGTTGGATGGAGTTTGGGATGACGTCTCATCCAAAAAAAAAACCCTCACGCAGCTAAGGTAGGTAAGTAGCAGTGCAGGGTAAACGAAAAGAACACTTGGACATCCGTAGCATGTATGGCGCGCATGGTTGAATTACTTGAAGTACTGCGGCTTCCAGGTGGTTGATCTGACCCCCAGATGCTCACTGCGGAGGGGCCAAAGCTTCGCTCCTGATGTTGTATTCTTCCCGAGCCAGTCTCTTACGGAGTTGGGTCACAGTCACCGCATCCTCGCTGGGGCCGCAACCCTTTGGGATGGTTCCCTGGGGGCTACGAGGTATCCGTGCCATCGTGATTTATCCACCCAACGGGTTGAGCGGTTCGCCATGTGCGGGACATCCACCCTCCCACCAACGGTTCCCTTCCCCGCAATGATCGTCGCTTGGCAAGATGGCCACCAAGGAGCAAATCCACAATCACCCCCGCCACGTTTCCGATCTTGACCGAATTCCCGGTGCGAGGAGGGGATGAGGAGTTCACACGATGCGCAATCCGCAGTGAGGACTTGGTCTATTTTGTTGATTCTGTGCATCCGTACACTCTGTTCAGGCCCAGGATATCAGTCCTGTAGGGACCCTATCATTTATCCCTCGCCCGACAACCAGCTTTTGCTCAACCCTCATAGCCTTTGGCCAAAAATGCCTTCGCCCCCGTACCTGTCAGCTCGCTCGCCCAAATACAATACAGATACGCACTGTTCTTGCGTCTGCCCTCCCATGACTCTCGTCCATGTCTATGCTCGGCCGACTCAGACCAGCATATCTGAGTAAGACCTGCCAAAAGAAAGAGAACAAAGAGAATAAAGTGTAAAATAACATCGAAGGCTGGTTCCCTGAGGCATTTTTAATGTACATACATCTAACTCCGTTGCCCAGCCCATGGTAAAGGCCCCCATTTTGTATAAGAGACCTGAGTCGATGTGAAATGACCAAAGCGCCGCAGGGTGGTCAAATTTCGATGCCACCCGGAACCCGCATGGGAAAAAAGGTACGCGTGGGGAAGAGGTGCACAAGGCTGGAGCCCAGGCTACCAGGGACTGTCGCCGTTTAGACATCCCACTCGCTCTCACCGTTCCCCTGGTCGTCGTCGTTCGTACTCAGGGCGGCGAAAGACGACTGCTGTGAGAAAGCCACCTTTGGCTTAGTGTTGCCGTTAACTATGGCTTGCTTCTGCGGCTTGGTGGTGGGCTGGGAAGCAGCAGGAGCTGCCTGGACAGGCTCCTGTTCGACAAGGGTCTCGGCGACTGGCTCCTTCTTCTTGCTCTTTGTGGCCTTCTTTGGCGCAACGGTGCTCCACTCTTCCTCCCCGCGCAAGATCTCCAGCTGTTCCTCCTCAGACGGCAAAGAGGCCATCCAGTTGTCGGCCTGCGTCACCTTCGGCGGTGCGGCCTTTGCGGCCGGCGCCTCAGTGCGGCTGGTGTCGAACGTGTCCAAAGGCTGGACGGCGGCATGGCTGCCATCGGCGGTGCTAGTGTTGCCGTTGGTGCTGTTGCCGTTCCAAGCCGACTTCGACGCAGCCTGAGCGGCCATGAACGCAGACCCATCCTTGGCGGCACGTCCCTCGGAGATGCGGGCGAGTCTTCTCTGGGCCTCCTCGGCAGCCTTTCTCGCCTTCTCAGCCTCCTCACGCTCAGCCTTGGCGGCCTCGGCCTTCTGACGGTTCTGACGCTGCTTCTTCGTCTCGACCTTCTCAGGCTCCTTGGCCTTCTTCGGCTTCTGCTTCACCTTCTCGGTATCGGTGAGGCGGAGAACAGCGGGGCCAGCCGATTTGGGCTCCAGCATATCAGAAACGTCACCCGCATCAGCGGCCTTCACCTCGGGCGAAGCGACTGACGACTGGTCATCATCGGCATCGGCCCCGGCGGTCGAGGAGGGAGCCGAGGGCTTGCTATCACTGACAACTTCATCAATCTCGCGGGCGCGGGACTGCTTGACCGACCGGGTGCGCTTCTCATCGGTCTTCTTGGGAGCGTTCAGGTTGGTGCCCGCCTTCACACTGGCAAGCTGCTTTGCGAACTCTCGGTTGTCAACTCCATCATCGGTGCTGTAGTCGGGAGTATACGTCGGGGCCGAAGCTGGCTTGGAGGCGCGCTGCTTGGGCTGTGCCGACTTGTTAGAGTCCTCGGCATCCTTGCTGTAGGCCTCTCCCCGCTGGCGCTTGGCCTTCTCTTTTGGCTCTTTGCGACTCTGGATGTTCTGCCTCTCCTCGAGCTTCTGGCGATGAGCACCGGCGCGGCCAGCATTGAGGGACCGCCTCTCTTGGGAGCTGCGGAAGATATAGTAGCCAATGACGGCAGAGATGACGGCCCATCCGCCCAGGGTCGACATGGAGACACCCATGATGGAATTGACCGATGGGGGCCGATGTGCGAAAGTTTGGGGATGCGCTGGCAGCACTCGAAACGGCGACGGCACAGCTTTGGATTGTTCGAAAACGACCAATCGATTGTCGGCGACGACGGCAGACGACGATCGGCGTCCCTGTTGACGAAAGGGTTGATGGATGGTCGAGCTCCCCTGCGAAAGAAAAGTTGAGGCAGTCGCAGAGAAGGGCTACCGATTAATATTACGCGAGAATTCCAGACGCAGGACGGCAAGCGCCAGGAAATTCAGACGAAAACTGTGCGCGTAGGAGGGGGGACGTGCTGGATGTTGAGACCCAGGTGAATGAACTCAAAAGGGGAGGACAATGCCAGGTGGTGATGGAAGGGAAAAAAGTTGATGATCGGTGGTGAGGCTTGCAGGTTATCGACTTGCTCGCTTGCTCGCTTCCTGAAAGGTGTCACCTTTTCACAAGTTCCCCTTTGCCCCAGTCGATCCCACCGGTAAAGTTGCCGGAGCACGGTCACACCCCTGTCCTCCACTGCCCGCCTTGGCAGCAGCCTCCCACGTGACTTCGTACAGAGTAAATTACGTTGAGAAACCTTGCGTTGATGCTTCGGCGCCTCTGGGAATGAACGATTTGCTCAGGAGAAGTTTCGATTCAAGCTGCGATGGCCAAATTCAGTTTGCACAATGAGAGAGTTTGACGCCCTCCTCGGGACCGGAGAAAAACGGGGCAGCTGGGGTGGCGGAAGTGCTTGTGATAAACTTCTGCCATCACGCCGCTATGACAAGGGGTATTTCGCTGGAAATACGGGCTCGTGTTGCAAGTGCTGCGTTATTATACCCAACTTCCCATCATCCCACGTTGACCCCTTTCGAAAATTTCTTGGGGGTCACGTCGTGTCTCAGCTGGACGCGGTCCTTCCTGTAAGGGCCCGTTCTTTAGCGAGCACCTACCAGAGAAAAGAGACCCGCCCATTCGCATGCGGTTCGCAGCGGCATTACGCCGGCCTTATCGGCGGCGTTCAACGCTGACGTTGTGAGGGGCAGCCCGAGGCGATAACACAGAAAGACGGAGGCGCCCTACCAAGCATAGCTTCCATCCAAGGCGGAAAGCACCTGGCACAGGCCGAGGCAAAGCTACAAGATCATTTCAACCTCATACTTTACCCTGTTCGTCGCTCTTTTAGACTTTGTATTCTACCCGCAAACCTACAATCTCTTACCACCTGACCCCTCATCTATTCGCAGCGGCATCGTTTGGCCCATCATGGCGCCCAAGAACCGTATTATTATCGATACCGACCCTGGTATGAGCCTCATGTGCCAGATTTCGCGAATCACGGGACTGACAAGCGTCTCAGGCGTCGACGATGTCCTGGCCCTGCTGTTGGCCCTCAGCGCATCGCCCGAAGAGCTCGAGGTTGCCATGATCTCGGTCTCCTACGGCAACGTGCCTCTCCACAAGTGGGCTTGGAACTACCCGCTGGGTACCGTAGCGTCTGACTGTTAACTGCTATCGTAGCTGCCTTCGAAATGTGGTTGCGCTCTTCCATGTGCTCGAGAAGGAGATGGAATGGCGTGAATCTACGGGAAGGGGTCAACCGTACGGAGCCCTGCGGGCTTACAAGCCCATCGTTGCTATTGGCGCGGAGCATGCGCTTGAGGATGAGATTCTCATGGCAGATCACTTCCGTAAGATGTTTGACCTTGGGCCAGTAGTGATGAAGCTAACCAGCGCAGATGGTGCTGACGGACTGCACGGTGTTCATGAGGCAGTGAGTGAACTATTGGTTTCCATGGAAGTTTGAGATTCTGACCATATCTAGCACCCTCATCTGTCCCCTTCCGATACTTGGCGCTCGCTGTTTACAGATGTCCCTGCCGACCCTGCACAGACTGATCCCTCCTCCTATTCCAAGTTCTTCACTCCGAGCAAGACTCCGGCACACAAAGAGATGCTCCGCCTCCTGAAAGAAAATCCCGGGGACACAATCACCATTGTTGCGATTGGGCCACTCACAAACGTAGCGCTTGCAGCAGCTGAGGACCCGGAGACCTTCTTACGTGTAAAGGAGCTTGTTGTCATGGGAGGGGCTGTGACTTGCGAGGGCAACATCACCCCCTGCGCCGAGTTCAACACCTACGCCGACGCAGTAGCTGCTGCCCGCGTCTTCGCACTAACCTCCTACACCCCATCATCGACCATGCCTCCGGTCATCCACGGCAAATCAGTCCTCCCGGCATATCCCACCAAGCTTCCCCGACAACTGAAGCTGACGCTGTTTCCACTTGACATCACCACCCCCCACGAGGTTACGAGAAAGTTCTTTGACAGCAGAATCAAGCCGCTGAAGGAATCTGGCAGCCCGCTCGCACAGTGGACCGACACTTTTATGACCGGCACCTTCAACAAGATCGACTCGATACTTGGTGAGGGCCACAATGCCGGCCTATCCTTGCACGACCCCCTCACTATCTGGTACATGATCGAACGAGACAATCCTGCATGGAAGCCGACCCCGAAGTTTGAGGACATCAGGATCGAAACCTGTGGGCAGTGGACCAAGGGAATGCATGTGGTGGATCGGAGGGGCAGGGCGAAGCCAGGGGAACAGAGCAGCGCAGTGATGACCAACCCAGAGGATCCCATGGATGCCGTTATGCTCGATGATGTCCCCGGCGACACTATGGGCTGGCTCAGTGTGAAGAAAGGCAACAGGATCAACCGGGTAGTCGAGTCCCCCGGCGTGGATCTCTTCCCCGAAGAGCTGATGAGGAGGCTGTTTGTGTAGTCGTACGCCACGAAACATTATCATCCGCTCGGTTGCAGAGAGGGTATCTTTTTCTCTTGAAGCCGGTAGCCTTGAATCAAGCTCTTCCAGTCGTGTCAGCAAAGACCTAAGATAGAAACGAACGATCGGTAGTGAATACCATACCCTGTGCAAAGACGACCATATTGCGTGCATGGTAGATCATCTCATCTATCCTGGTTCGGCCTGCCACGCTGATGTCCTGGTTGCCATCCCGGATCTCCCAAACGCCGCCCACATATGTTCCCAACTAATGCTTTGTGGTGCCGATCGGCGCCCCTTTTACCTCCATCCAGTTGATGCTTGCGTCCAACGCCTCGTCTACCAGTCCGACAACACACACATTCTCGCCGCGCACAATGTACAGTCCTAGCAGGACTTCGGCCGAGGGCTCGCCCTCCTCTACGCTTCGGATGACGCGCTCGACGGTATTATCGAGGACCTGTCGACATGTCAGCCAACCCTTTTCTCGTATGTGAACTCTCCTTTTCAACAACACCCCGCGTTAGGGTTGGGAAAGCATACCAGGTTCGTAGTATTATCATAACATGCTAGATTCCCCACTAGGTACCGTCCGTCTGTTGTGATGATGCAGACTCTCTCTGTGGCACACACAAGTTGGTTAGAGCATGTTTCTGAGAGAAGCGGCCAGAGGTGGAGTGGTGAACGTACTCCCTTGGTAGCTACCCAACTGTGACATCTTCACGAAGTGTGTGCGTACGCGCAGCAGCAGCAGCGGACGGCTGCGGTAGTTACGTAAGGCAGCTCGGTTGAGAAGGCGGCAGCGGTTGGTTCGTAGATGAGCTCGATTTCGAATAGGTGGGTGCTGTTTCTGGTTTGGTTTGCGGTTCGGGAAGATGGTAGAGATCAGCCGGGTCGCGGCGCGGTATGGGTATGTTAAATTGTGCTTGAATGTACAGATCTCAGCTGGTCGGTGGGTTTCGATGATCGCGCTGGGCGTAGGTAGCAGGACGTGATGCTTGGCAAGGTGCGGATCGCGGGGTGGAGTGGGTTAGGGTTATCAGCTGCGATGTCATTGGCTGGGTGACGCGGAAAAGTGCCCCTGATATTGACACAACAAAAGGGGGAGGAGAGTTTTCACATATGTTTGTTTCTGAGCGCTTAGAACGTAAGATGTTCACCTCGAGCTGATTGTATGCTATGTGATACGCTATATATCTCAATACGTTGCTGCCTTCTTCCAAACACCGCCCTTCGCAGTCGCAACCGACTGTGCCACTATCGCCCCGAGAGCCGTATAATCCGTCGCAACCGATATCATGTGGAAACCCTGCTCCGCGTATGAGCGAGCTTGCTCGCCACTGGTACAAAATATTCCACACTTCTTCCCTGCCGCGTTGGCAGCCTTTAGAACTCTCGCAATGGCTTCATCCAGCTCAGGGTCCATTTTCCCATCAATGATAGGATGCCCGATGTTGTTCCCCAGATCAAACGGGCCAATGAACAGTACATCGACTAGCGGCGCCATCCTTTCGACGGCTTCCAACGCCTCCTTTGTCTCAATCTGGACCATCGTCAAGAGGCCTCCATTCGCCTGCTGAAGATAGTCTGTGAAACTAGGCACTGGATCAAAGTTCTGTGCCGCAATGGGCGATCCAAATCCTCTCCGGCCCAGCGGAGGGAACTTCGCAGCTGCCATCACATTCTCCACTTCCTCCACGGTCCGAATCAACGGTACTAGGATCTGGCCCAATGCACTCATCAGTCAGTCTGAGCTTTTAGAGATACATTGGCTAAGTGGCCCGGTCTTACCCCATGAGCACCACTGTCCAATGCACCTAGAGAAACGTTAGTAGCTGCCGATATGGCGACGGGAACTAGAACGCTGACGTTTTATCATCCAACCCTGAAGATCAGGTATCCTGACAATGGGTGATACACCAAGAGCGGCGATGGCGGGTACGGCCTCATGCATGGCAGCGTCTGGAGGGTGTCAACTTGCGTTCTATCTGCAGCACGGTGCACTCTAGCGGGTTTCTATACCGTCGATATTGCCATGCTCGCAGTCGACCATAACCCAATCAACGCCGGATCTGGCAAGAATGCGGGAGATGTTGGAGCCAGGGAGCATTTGCCATGCACCCATGGAAGGTCCCCTGCCCTCCAGGAAAACCTGGGCAAGCCTGTTTGAGCGAAGCATGCTTGGATTGGAAGCCATGCTAGATATAAAGCGATTCTTGCTGGCACAGATCCAAGAGAGGCGGCTGGGACGGAGGAAAGCTTTCCAAATTGGCAGAGTCATGGTGGGCGAAAGGTGGAGCGCCGTTGCCGTGGCTCAGCCGGTTCCACGATGGTAATTGTGTCAGCGACTTGGAAGCTTCGACTAGAGGCCGATTTCGCACTCAAGGCCCCGCCGCTGTAAACTAGTGGCGGGTAGCTGGCGATCTCGTCAAGTTGGTCCGTGGTTGAGATCATCCGGCGGCGTTGAAGCGAGGGCAACTCCGCGTGACCCCGGCCGAACGGGAGCCGGGGTGATGGCGGGGTAGTTTGACGTTCCGAGGTGGGGGCATCAGGCCGCTTCGAGAACCAGCCCATTAGGGCCTCAATACGCTTGACTGAAGCCCATGCGAGCTGGGAGTGCCAAATTGCGGAGCGCAATGGCATTTTGTCAGGGAGACTGCAGTACCCCTGAGTCCGCCATTACAGTATCCAGATTGGCATCGTCACCTACTGTTCGCTACCCCGTGGGGTTCCCACCTGCGCCTCTCATTGGCGGGCTCGACTTGCCCTGTAATGAAGTCTTCTAGATTGCAGCTCGGTCCAACATCTCCCGACTTGAAGGTCGACTGCCAGGAAGTGGATCTCATCGTCTTGGCTGCTGGTTGAGATTCCCGCACTACGGCTGCTGCCGTCGGTGGCGGGCTTCAACTTTGATCGGTGGGAACAAACTTGGCCTAGATATGTTAGTACCGTCACCTGTGTCCCCACCGAGCCTCACGATAGTAACAGCGAAACTTACTCCGGTTTGCAATACAGAACAGGTTTCCGAAAGAGTCACACCTTGGATGGAGAGACAGAAAGAATTCGTATATCTGTCGAATTCCCAGAAGGATCACGAAAGCTGATAACGACGAGAGAGTTTCTCCCCATCCTTGTTGTGCGATAGGCCGCAGCGTAGCGGCTACTCCATTGAATACATCGGGCTTGTGTGAAAGTTGAGCCCTCGTGTTGATCCCTTCGTTGTGGGGATCATAGGTATCTGCTGGTCTCCCGCACCTACGTCGGTTGAGGAGTTTTACAGCAATAGACGCCAAGTGGAGAACTAGATTTGTTCGTGGCTGCCCGTGACCCAAGCCCGCTAGTTGTGCAGCCAAGGGGAGAACTGGCCCCGCGGAACTTGATGGCTTCAGAGAGTGCCATCCCGTCATGAAGATGACGTGGCTTGGTATTTTGTGGGTTCCAATGCTATGATTTCTCAACGGCGTCCATTTTATCTTTAACAGCAGAAGCGGTAAAGCGGTGCATCAGTTTGACGGCCTTGCTAGAGAGACGCGGGTCTTCAGCAGAACTCTGAGCTTTGCTGATATGAATCTGAAGGAGACTAAGTAAGCAAATACATCGGGATGTTGAGCCTAACTTACGACTGGAACGTCGAATTCGTAGAGATCACGCCATGCCTTTGACTCAGGTTTGACGATGTCGACCTCCTCGAATGCAAATGGTCGCTTGTCCCATACTTCAGACAGCACTGATTTTGCCTGTATGCAGAGGCCGCAATTCGCTCTGGTAAAAAGTGTTACCCTGCAAGAGAGTTGGAGCAGGCGAGTTGTTGGGTGCATCTTCTGATCGACGTTGGTGCGTGTGCTTGAGAAAACGCGTTGAATCATCGAACGCGTCTGACAGTGGCAGAAAGTGAATCTGCGACGGGCGATAGTCGAAATGTGGACAAAATACAAAATCCACTTTTTTACAGAAGCTGTTTTGCTTGTACCTCGTTAAAAAGTGCAGCTAGTGGTGCCAAGGCTGCGTAAAAGAGGCGGCCTCCTTTAATTGGCTGCAAATCAAGCCTTGTGGGTTACGAAAAAAAAACAACGCCAGGTTATTGGCCGCACGTTACAGGGGCTAACCCCACGAAGTTTTAGTTTTCGATTGTAATAAATTTAAAAAACTAAAATAAAATATATTAAAATAATAAAAATGTAAAATGTAAAAAATATTAATTAATAAATATTGAAAAACAATAGTAATGGGGGGTTTTTTTTTTTCGAAAAATTTTTTTAGAAAATAAAGAAAAAAATATTCAAAAATATTCAAAAATGTTTTAAAAATAATTAAATAAGATAAAAAATATTTTAAAAATACCATTTTAATACCTAAAGTCGATATTATATAATAATATTCATTTTTTATTTTTAAATCAGTTTTTCAGTGAGATGCAAGCTTCTATAGACTATTATAACATTGTTGGTTTCGAAGGTACAAACAAGCAAAGGGCCTGTGCGCGGAAAGTGGATTTTGTATTTTGTCCACATTTCGACTATCGCCCGTCGCAGAATCCCCGCCCAACTGCCCCGCCCCCACCTTTTGTCGGGGAAGCTTCCAATGGATCTTCTTCGAAGCTTCTACAAGCCTGGCTTGTTCGGTTTATTTTGACCTGCCAACAACACAAACCTTCGGCATCAGCAAAGGCGGCTGCGGAAATTGTCAATAAAGCGGATATCACCAAACTCTAATCAATTGGGTGTGTCGTAACCTCGAACCATGGCCAACAAGTGCGTGCACCAAGGCTGCGGCAAGACCTACACGGATCCGGAGGAGGTCTGCCTTTACCATCCCGGCCCGCCAGTCTTCCACGAGGGCCAGAAAGGTACGGGAGCCCGCTACCGAAACCTTCCGCAAGCCCAAAGCTAACCAGGCGCACAACAGGATGGAAGTGCTGCAAGCCGCGCGTTCTCACATTCGAGGAGTTCATGGCCATCGAGCCCTGCACCGAGGGGAAGCATAGCACGACGGATCTCCCACCCAAGATTGAGAAGAAAGAAGTAGCGGACACTCCGATTGTCCAACCAACCGAGCTCCCCCCTCCGCCGCCCCGCAATCCGATCGCTGCGCCACGGACCGCGCCGACCCCGCCCCCCCCTCCTCCGGAGTCAGAAGACGATGACGAGGCGATCGAGATTCCGGACGGCCGGATCTGCAGGCGGAGGGCCTGCGGCGTGAGCTACAAGAAGGGTTCAAACCGGGAGGATGAGGTTTGTGTGCATCACCCCGGTGCTCCCATCTTCCACGAGGGCAGCAAGGGGTACACATGCTGCAAGAGGCGCGTTCTCGAGTTTGACCAGTTTATGAAGATCGAGGGCTGCAAAACAAAGAGCCGGCACCTGTTTGTAGGTAGCGGAAAGAAGGACGCAGCAAAGCAGGCGACTGGTGGCGAGGAGGTTCTGGAAACGGTCAGGTGAGTCTCATGTTCTCCGTAATCCAACCGCTAGGGAGTGTCACGTCTGTCGGATGCGTCGCGCAGCCAAGGGGGCCAAGCCAGGCTGTGTCTGTGGGCAACCTGACGGGCCGTCGGGCATCTGGTTCCTGTTATCGCAACTCGTGCTGCTGTGGTGGCCCTACTGACACACTGGCTTACATAGGCACGACTTTTACCAAACACCCACATCGGTGATTGCATCTTTCTTCCTGAAGAAAATCAACAAGGAGACGGCCAAGGTAGAGTTTGGATCCCAAACACTCGATCTCGATCTGCCGACCACAGATACGCCTATTCCAAAGCGCTACAAGACGGAGGTCCCATTGTTTGGTCCCATCGATGTGGCCAAGTCAAGCTTCAAGATCCTGGGATCCAAGTTGGAAGTGACGCTGGTCAAGGCAGACGGCATCTCTTGGCCCGTTTTGCGAAGCGATGATAGGCTCACTGGAGAGATACTGCAAGTTGGCCGAGCCGGGCGCGTGCAGCAGTAGAGACTTGGTGCGGATGAGAGCGGCGGCTGGGAACAAAAGTGATTGTTTGCCCTCTCTATCTGCCGCCTCCTCTCACCTCCTTCCGCCAAGGCGCGGGTGGCACATGGAGACGTCAACTCGCGGATTCCACATGCTTCTCCGAGCTTGGAGGCCGTCCCGAAGATGATCTGGCTAGGCTTTCGGTTTATTGATTACGAGAGGAAGGTGCGGAAGACAGCAGAGCTGAATAAAACGGATTGGACGGCTGACCCAGAAAGATAGCTCCCATTTGTCCTTCTGCATGCAACGGTGGTGAATGAAAGAAGTGCCGGAATGTCATCGACTTTACCTCCTCATCTGGGATCGGGGGCATTCTGGTTGCCACGATCCGATCGCAAAATACCAGATGGGTCAAACATGCATATCTCGTCGATTTCCATCCAAGCAGACATCCATATTCCCTGCGAACCGATGTCGACGCCAAGAACAGACAACGCCTCTCTCCCTCCCTTGTTGAACTGAACACCAATCATCACGTCATGTGTTTATGGCCGTATGTTTCCTGCAATGCCGACTATTTCGTTCTCCCTCCACTCGCACCTTGCTCTCCTCGTGCCATGAAAAAGTTTGTCCGCGCCCTCGGTACGGATTATCAAGCTGAGGTGACCTCGACGTCGCACATCCACAGCCAAGCCATAAGCCAAGCCCCTTCGGCGATTACAAAAACGTACCTTGTATCCGCTGATAGGCAGAGTAGACGACCAGCCAACTATCAACCGAGACAAGAAGAGCGCAGCGTGCACAAAAGGGGAAACAAGATGCTCTCCGACGCTCGGCACACGGAGCTTGTGGTGGCCACGGGAATGCAGGCCAAGAAGGCCAAGGAGACAGGTGTGAGTCTGTTTTACCTCCCTGTCCCAGGCCAACCGGCAGGTTTGGATCATGGGAGCCTGGGCACTTTGTACAGTACTTTTTGCGTAACTGCAGATCTTGTGTCTTGTGCGCAGGAGGCTTAAAATTGCCGAGCGGTGCTTGTGACGGTGGGCGTTGGAAAAAGGGTAACGACGGCTGCCTTTGTTGCTAGCGCAAGCACCACGTGAAACGGGGGACGTTGAACTCCACATTTCCAGATTTACTGGGCTGAGTCTTGTACTCAGACTAGGCCTTGCAGCTCTTTTGTCTCCATCCAACCTAAGCCGATACCGTCCTGTCCTACCGGTTTCTAACCTGATTGGCCACCGAAGCTCATCGCACAAAGCCCCCACTTCACCCCTATCCAGAAATAAACAAACCCGCTGCCTTTTCAACCCATTTTTCCCGCTTCGTGTTAAAAAGCGACCCATGCTGTGAGAACAAAAAAAAGCTGCCCATCTGGCAGCTATTGGCTCTGAGAGAGTGAATGAAATGCAATCCTCGTAAACTCCGTCTCTTCATGCTACGTGCCGTCGTATCTTTTCCCACTAACCCCTGCCTGCCGGTTGCCGCTGCCGCTGCGGGATGCATGCTGCTGTGTCATGCCTCTTGCGTAACGAGTGGTACAGAATATGTTGAAACAAAAGCCAAACTTCTAGTACACAGTGTATTGCGCGTTGGTGCGGGTCGGTGTTGACAGAAAGGAGCGTAGGAGTTGAAAGCCCAAAAAGAGGCAAAAAATGTTCATGCTTCATGGCGGTTCCGTGTTTGGGGGGTAGGTCGGCGTTATTTTCTTCCACGCGACGGGCTCGGGCTAGGACTCGCTATCCTCACCACGGGAGGTGGTCGCTGTGGTGAAGGGGCTACACTCGGCCCGGGCTCTCTCGTCTTCTCCTTCAAGTTCAAGTTCTCGGGGTCCTGGCCGTCGATGATCGTGGTCATGGACTTACGGAAGGCGACAATGACCCCGCGTTCACCACGGCCGATGACAGTTCCACGATCGTCGCGGATGGTCCCCGGATCCTCGAGGAACTGCAGAATAGGGGAGCCTTCGGGAGTATAGCCGACCAGGCGGGCTTTGAAATCCATGTCATCCCTTTCGCTGTCGTCCATGCGGATGGTTTCCCTTTTTTTTTTGTTAGTGAAATGTCGTCTATAAGGATGAGGGATGGGAGCGCACTCTCTGCTGATGGGTATATCGCCAGTCGTGACGCCCTCCAGCCTAGAGAGACCACTACTGACAGACATGGGACGTCTCCTACTCCTAATAGTAGACCTTGACCGTACTCTATCAACACGCTTTCGCATGGAGCTCTGAAGAGCATGTCCGATTCCAGCGACGACGAGCACAGGTGTGCCAAGTGCGAGCGCCCAAGGGCTGGTGAGATGTTAGCAGTGGTAGCAGAGTTGGTGGCAAGGGTGCTTACGGGTTCTTATTCCCCCGGATGCCATTGTAGACAGAAAGAATGATGCCTGAGATGGCGACCAGCGAGCCCAGCTGCAACATGGTCCATGTTGACCAGTACAATGACATCAAGTCCTCACCGTCGCAGAATTGCAGGGCAAGCAGGGCGTACACCTCCATGACGACACTGACGACAGCACAGCTGAACAAGAAGAGACACCATACCATACAAGCCGTCATCCGCCGCCTATACTCGCGGGATCCGGGTTCAACATCTTTGGATGCCTCGTGATCTCTGGGCAACGTTAGTGTTGTGTTCTTAAATCAGCATGTTCGGGATACGGACCGACTGTATCGGTAGGACGCAAAGAAGAGCATCAAGATGACACCCGCGAAAAGAACCCAGTAGATGATGTCGAATTGCAAACGAGGGAGGTGTGATGCAAAGGCAGCATAGTGACGGCACTGGTCTGGGTCGACGTCATGGTTGGTACCAGCCATTACGGGGCTTCGCTCGTGGTGGCAGGGGCCAAGGTAACAAGACAGTGATGTCAAAGCGAAAAACGAGAGTCAGAAGAGTTAGCCTATGTGCTAGAAAATAACGAGAGAGTCGGCGGGACGTTGGGGCCATCAAGGGCACGGACGGGGAGCCGTTGATAATTAATACAACAGGCTCGACGGGTACACAAGTAACAGGAACACGTAAGAGGCTGTGACGAAGTATATTTCCACCGAAGCCAAGAGACGCCGGTTCACCAAGAGAACCGATGAAATCTGAATCGCGCAGAGCTTCCCCGGTCGTTGGACTCAGTCGGCCGAACACTAGCAGGGGCGCTGACCCCGATCCTTTGTGGGCGGGGGCGGTATGAAACCAAGCTGTGTTTTCTTTGAGACTAAATTGCATGGTTATCCTGGCCTGAATGAGTGGACGTGTGGGTATGGCAACCCGCAGGACGAGGCTCGCACACGGTGGATTGCGCGGTCTTGGTCCATTCCTCGGAGGGTTGGCATCCTAGATTTGATATCTGCTCGATCGCTTGGCGGCGTCGACATGCTGCGGCAGTGTGCGCGCGCCCCGCCGCCGATCTTCGTCTCGGTGGTAGGTATTTGTGGCTAAGAGCGCCGGGTCCGAGGGTAAAGATCGAAAAGCTTGCGGGCGGTGCCAAGAATGCTCGAGTGCCACGCGCATCTAATGTCGCCATTACCCATCGCTTTCTCAGGGTTTTCGCAGCTTTCACACCTCCAGAGGGCACTCTTAGTTCATGCCCGGCATAAGCTCCACCGCGTCTAGGATCATCCCTCTCCGCAAACAGAATTCCCGAAGCAGCTTGAATTCATCACCCTGCTCCTCCCCGTAGCGATGCTGTTCAGAAAACCCGAAGCCGCAGGCAATCTTGTCGTATGCGGCTCTCTCATCCTCCCGAAGCCATCGTGTCTTGAGGGGGGTGCCCGGTGCCCATGTGACACGCTTCATCTGATCGTTGGCCGTAGTCGCGGCTACGACGCCAATGGTAGCGGTGAAACCCACGTAGGCGAGGATGCCCACGAAAGCCACGTTGGTGGCCATCGCCTGGTCCATACTGTCCTGCATGAAGGATAGATGGGAGGCGAGGAGATAAGCAGCAACGGGCGTAGCCCCAAAGGCCGAGGCTGGGAGTAGCGCTTTCTTGACCAGCCTAAGGCGGCGGGAAGCTTCGGTAGCGTAGCTGCTTTCCACAATCCCAACAGCGACATCCAGATTTCTAGCCTCGATAGCGGCATCCAAAGCAGCGTCCGCAACGGCTGGGTTGATGGAACTTTCTAGCTTGTTTGGGTTCCGCTGGCTATACTGGATGTTCCCACCGGAGAGGCGAGGTGTTGGCTTGCTTGCAAACAGTTCAAACGCGCGTGGTAGACTGTCTGGCCTGCCGAGCTGGACCTGAAGGCGAACATACTCGGCTAGAATATCCGGAGTGATGACCACCGTGGGGTGAGTTACGATTGCGTATGCTGCATCCGAGATCTGATCAACCACGTCTTGTGGCCGCAAAGGTGGAGCGGCGGCAACGGCCTGGGAAGAGGCGGCGGTCCCACTCCTCCGAGTACTCCTCGTGGCATCCAGGCTGAGCAGGTGAGATGCCTCCGACTGGCTGCCGGTGCTTGGGGCCTCCGCAGGCGGTTCGGAGACCTCGAAAGCGGCCGCACTGATGTCTCTGTTTCCGCACGCCCGAAGCGCAGTGAGTGTCACCTCCTCTGACGGAATGCCCGGCTGGGCCAGGAACACCTTGGTGACACGGTCCACGGCCGCAGAGAGTTCTGCCAAGTCCGTCCGCGAGGATGACGCCTGTGCAGTAGCTCTCGCATCCGCATCCAACGAGGCCGTTGACCTGCCGAACCTGCTCGGGATAGTGGAGTTTTGGCCCTGCGAGGGAGGCACAGCCGGCGTCCGTTTCACCTTAAGATACGACGCCGAGTTTGCGAACAGGCGGGGTGCGACTGGCCAGGTTGCGTTGACTTGCGATGGCTTGGTGAGGTGTCTGCTGGCGTGTTGCAGTGTCACAAAGGACCTTTTAGTCGGCAGACGGGATTGACGGCTGGCGACGACTTCGCAGAGCTGACAGAGCCGGCTGCCCGACAGGGCGGGGTTTGGGTGACGCATGTTGATGGCCGGGCGGGGAGAGAGGCGAGTGGGAATGGAGACTCGAAGCTGGGGGCCGAGTCTCACTCAGGGGCTGTGAATATTTTTTTTCCTTGGCCCAGTGATGGCAAAGAAGCTGTAGTTCGGATTGCAACGGCGCTCCTGGCTGCTGGGTGACGGGGTGTGGAGCTCGCAAGGCTAGGAGGCAGGCAGTGTACCAGCTGCTAGGTTGTGGTCAAGTCGACGACGGATTCAAAGGAGTGAATGGCAGTGAGTGAAAACAATCGCATCGCAGTCAAAAGAGAGCTCTCAACAAGGGGCGGATATTTTGCAGATCAATGCAGGTTGGATCGTGTTTGCTTGGCATGGAGCTTTCCCCGACTGGGACCGCCATAACCCCCGGTCCGCCCCGCCCCGTCTGGCTGTTTTCCCCAGCAGCCACCTTGTGCCTCAAGCACGTGGAACGCTGGTTTCTCCAGTTTCTCAATGCAGTCCACATCTCGGCGCAAAGGTTTCGTATTTTGTACTCGGATTTGCCTGCTACTGGGATAAAGCCGAAACATGGTTTCTGATATCGGCTTGTATTCTTTTTCTTTTCACTGGTGTAATTTCAAACCAGGTGGTCGTTGCAGAGCCAGCGCGGGCAACGGTTCTTTAACTTTCGGTGTGGCTTGACCCCTTGAGACCTTGCCCCCAAGCGCTTTGGCGCTCGCTGAGCCACACGCTAGGATAAGCTCCAGTGAAGTGACGCAAGTCGCACGCGGCCTCCCATTCCGAACCATTCCATCAACTGGCGCGCGAGGTTGCTTCTTTTTTCGTTCCACATTCACCATTTCGTCCATTCAAACAGCTGTCGAGTGCCTATCTAGCTCGACCGCGTTTCGTTCCAGCGCAGTTTCTCGAATACCACGAAGTTATCTGCTATCGGTAACTCCGGTGGGATCTCCGACCTGGTCGCTAGCATCTGTCCTAACATGCCGCCTCCTCCGCCTCCACCTCCCCCTCCGCCGCCGGGCTTCGGCGGTCCTCCGCCTCCTCCCCCGCCGCCGCCCGGAGGTCTTCCGGCCCGTCCTCCTGGTGGGCAAAACCGAGTTCGTCCATCTAGTTAGCATCGTGCGGAGGTGTGAGCTGACATGTCGCTATCAGGGTGCACTCCTCTCGGATATCAGCAAGGGAAAGGCGCTGAAGAAAACCGTTACGAATGACCGATCCGCACCGCAAGTAAGCAAGGCTGCGGGAGGGCCGGGCCCGTCTCCCCTCGGAGGAGCACCCCCGATTCCGGGCCTCCCGAAGGCTCCAAGTAGCCTGGCACCTCCCGTCCCCGGGCTGCGCGCCCGCAGCAATAGCGACCAAAGTGATCGACAACAGCCGGCGACCTCGAGCATGGATGCCGCGCCACAGCTTGGTGGTCTGTTTGCAGGAGGGATGCCAAAACTGCGGAAGACCGGCGCAGGAGTAGACACTGGAGGTCAGTTGAAAGCCACGTCTTTGCTTGGCCCTCGTTGACAATGAGGTAGCAAACCGCGACGCTTCATATCTTTCAGACCCGGAGTCGTCGTCGAGATCGGTACCCAAGCCTCCCACCATGTCCGCGCCTAGACCTCCCACCGGCGCTGCGCCAGCCATCCCGGGTCGACCATCAGTGCCTAGTGCAGCTACTACTCCGACATTCCACCCCTCCATCGCCAACTTGCGGAAGACGACTGGACCGGAGGCCCCAAGGCCATTGTCATCATCTTCCATGGCATCGATGAAGGGTCCTCCGCCCCCTATTGGGAAGAAGCCACCGCCACCTCCGGGCTCACGCAAACCATCGTCAGCCGCCCCTCCCCCACCGTCGGCTCCCCCGCCGCTTCCAGGCGCGCCGCCCCCGCTGCCAACTTCGTCCGCACCATCACTCCCCCCAGCGCCGCCACCCCCTCCGCCCTCGGCAGCACCGCGACTACCACCGGCTCCAGCGCGCTCTCACCCCCCTCCACCACCCCAATCCGCACCAACCAACAATATATCTCAAGCCATCGCCGCACAAGCGGCTCTACGTGCAGGCGGCGCCCCATCACCGACAGCAGCACCACCTCCACCTCCGCCTTCGCATCCACCACGCGGAGCGGCCCCGAGTCCACCACATGCCGCGCCAGCGCCCCCGCCCCCTCCACCCCCGTCTGCAGCGCCGGCTCCTCCGCCTCCGTCACTCTCTCATTCAGCATCTACTGCCTCAACCCGGCCGCATGCTTCTTCCCTTTCCTCCCGGTCGGCGATGCTAGACCCAAGCAGCTTCACCCTTGCCCCGAACGGCGGCAGTGCCAAGACACCCAGTCCGACACGAAATGCGTCAAATGTATCGTCTGGTGGGAGCCGCTATGTTGTCCAGGATAGCCGATGGAAATTTGTTAGCGAGGACAAGTTTCCAAAGCCACGGGATTTCGTGGGCGGTACGAAGCGATACCGTGCTGGACGTGGGAGCAGCGTTCCTCTAGATTTGAGTGCGTTGTGAGAAAACTGTGTTACTTGGAGTTTCGGACTGGCTGGTACGGTCGACAGGGTTCACAACAAGTGGTAGAAGCTTGGTAGACCTGGAGCCATAGAGGATCACATTGACTTGCTGTCACCAGCACGCAGTGGAATATTCTGGGTATGGTCACTGTGATGTAAAGATGACTTCTGTAGCGAAACAATGCACTGAGATGTGTGATCATATTCATCAGAGCTTGGTCTGCTCTAGTCTTTCTCGCAACTAGATACTCCAGGCAACAATGTAAGAAGATACTCCCATCCATCCATGCTGCCCTTGAGAGGTAGTCAGCATCGCCCAACGTCCAGCAACTCGGTCTTCCCCTGAAGTGAACAACGATACTTCGATCAACAAAGTTAAATAGTTATTGAAAGGTGGGAAAGGTCGTAATCCATTCTGGGTATAAGTGTAATGACGCTCAAACATCGCTCGTGGAAGCTCGCTCGTGTTCCTGTAGATGAAAAATGACACGCTGAAAGTAGATGAGATGCGTGTGTGCAAAGAGAACAGAATGCTTGCCGGTCGTCAATGCTGAGAAATGAAAAACGAGAATTCAACAACTTCTGATAAGAGGCACTTAGAAGAAGCAGAAAATCAGAGAGGCCGAGCAACTTTTACCTTGGGGGGGGGGGGGGACTCGCTTATCTTCGTCTCCGACTGTCCTTGTCCTTGCCCTTGCCCTTGTCCTTGTCCTTATCGTGCCTGTCTCTCCTGTCTCTTCTGTCGCTGTACTTGTCGTCTCTCCTATGCTCGTATCGCCTGCGGCGATGTGAACTCTCGACTTTACCAAAAAAGTCAGGAGGCAGATAGGCGTCATACTCCAGCTCTAGGTTGTCGCTGATATAAAAGGTCGTGTTACCCCGACGTGGTTGCATATTTGGGTCATCAGGTTTTGGCTCAGTCCACTCTAACTTCTCCAACTTTCCTCCAATCTCCACGGTGCCAGGAGCGATCTCGAGTTCTTTTTTCGATGTTTTTGATACAGCAAGGCCTAGAGTTGTGGCTAGCTTGTCGCTGATGACGGGATGCTTCGCATGGTCGTCCATGAGGCAATCTACTTCAACAGGTCGCTGCCTCCTATCACAGAAGAACAGAAATACCGTCTTCCAAATAGTGTTAGTCGTTGGTGTTGCCAGAGTGCTAGGAAACCCACATAGTCTTCCGAGACATCCAAGTCCTCAACCTCACCAGCTTCCCTGTAGTTGTAGGGCGTATCAGCTGCTCGATAAGCCTCGGCGTCTTGTTGGTAAAGCTGCTGGCCGGCGAATTGATCTTGCGCGGAGCGCTGGTCATCTAAGTTGACAGTTCGAAGCCCAGCTTCGATCTCCCCGGTATCATACCCAGTACTAGGGTCAACGATGCCGCGAGGATTATTTCTCCAGTCGACACCCCCACCGATATGAGTATTCTCACTGTAGTCGGTGGTGTGATCGACAGTAGAAGTATTGAACTGTGCGGTTCGGGAAGTGTCGTTCTGTGGGGTTGGAGAGAAGCTGTCTTCCGGGGCTTGCCAGGTTGGTGGATCATTAGAGCCGTAGTAAGGAGTATTGGATGTTATAGGTTGATGGATGGAAGAGAAAGGATCCGGCAGATAGGGTACTCCGCCTAGCATGCCTTTTGTAGCCCCCTCATTGTCCGCGGCATAGTATTGATCATGGTGACTAGATGTCGTACTGTCTCGCGTGTCGGTGTGGTGTAAGTGGCTGACACCGCTATACTGTTGCTCGTACTGGGTCTGGCTGTCTGCGGACTCGTGGTCTTGGGGCTGATCATCCGAATCGCAATCTTGTTGAGAGTCGTCTTGGGTCTCATCGTCTTGAGTCTCGCCGTATTGAGTCTCGCCGTACTGAGTCCCGTAATGAGCACCGGAATGTTGGTAGTCGGGGCTTGGGTCGTAGCTTGAGATGGGAGCATGATGGGAACCTGGCTGAGTTGCAGTGTCTTCATGTGACTGCCCGTCGGTTTTGGCCTTGGGATAGAAGGGATCAGGCCAGGTGTACTCGACGATATTTCCACCTTGAGAACCTTTCCTTGGTTTGGGATTGCGGCGATCTTGGTCTTTTTTCTTCCTATTGCCGTCATTGCCCTTTGATCTGACGTCTTTGCCTTTCCCCTTGTCGTCCTTTTTCTTTCCCTTCTCGTCTCCGCCGTTTCCAGTCATGTCGGCATGCGAGAAAGGGAAAGAAGCGGGCGCGACCATCGCGAACAGCAAGCATCGGCAAAGAACCCGAGATACACCCCTATATACTGCCAGAAGAGGCAGTACTTGCCCACACCACTCCGTACATGCTTGAAGATACGTACCAGCGGGGTCGGGGGAAGAGGAACCCGGGGGACGATTCCTCATGGGAGGATGACCGTGGTATGCATGAACATGGGACGGCCCTATTGGAGGGCTGCTCCTACTGCGTCGCGATGGCGTCGTGGTGGTGTTAACCGTCGAGAATGGGGGTACCTTTTTGAGCCGCATCTATGTTCTTGTCAGGGTTCTGGGGGTTCCCACGATCTGCCGAGTTCCCAGCTTCCCCCCCTCGATTGCATGAGCGGCCAAGCGAGCGACTCGACTGCTTCGCCGAGGACTGGAGGGACCAGCGCTGCGCTGGGGCCGCGATGGCCCGCGTCTGCAAGCAGGTAATGCCGTGGGTGGCTGTTGGACGATCCACGGCCACCCCCTCTCCAAGAGGCCAGCCGTTGACCACCAAATTCCTGCATTCGACGGGCCGTCCAAGAGGGAGAAAGCTGACTCAGTGCCAACGATAACTATCTCACAGCACTGGGACTCGGAGTTTTGGCGGCGAGGAAGTTCTGGGACGTATTGGTTTCTTGAGGAGACACTGAGAAATAAGAAAACGAGTTGAGATCGGTGATGTTTGAGAAAAGCAATGTTTTCGACGGATGGCAGCTATATGACCATGCCGGCGAACCCCAACGGGGCTGTAGGCGTGCCCGCCTTTGCCTTGCTGCGAACCATCGCACGCTCGCATGTGGCTCCAACCCGCGCAGTTGGGATAGGTGAGTTGAAATTTCCAATTGCCTTATTGAATATAGTGCATTCAGAGCCTCACATCCTCTTGAACATGCTTAGATCGACGACGCACGCCGTCATCAGATCTCGGAGAGCGCCGAGGTCGTGAACCGGAGCCGGGCCATCGAGAGAATAGCCGGACAAGCCCATCCGCAGCCGGGTGCCGGTGTGGACTTCGGCATCACCTAGGGTTGGAAGGCATAAACCCTAGTTCAGGGAAACGGGTCCGAGCGAATCTACAGACGACATGCTGACCAAAACGACGACAGCGAGGAATGTCACTCCTGGTAGGTCATCCTTCCCCTCTCTCGTTCGCTTCAGTTGAGCCTCATAGTTGACAGCCAAGAGCAGCGGAACTCGCACTCCCCAGAGGTAGTCTCGCCACTGCCGGTCATCGAGCCGGCGAAACCATTAGGAATGGAGTTTCCGTTCGTGAGACGCACTCCTCCCCGCTCTCGAGCGGCCGTCGCCAACTCTCGACGGCCACATCAAGCCGGCGGCCCAATGCCACGTCAACCTGCCGGTTCGGGGTGGCGAGTCCTGCAGGCGCATATTGGCCGGACGTCTCTCTGACATGTCGTCGTGGGATGGCTGGCATAGTCCGACCTTTCAGGAATTTCCCTTACTGCAACGACGCGGGCGCATATGCAGGCGTCACTGCAAGCGGAGCTGCGATCCAAGGTCGATTATCGGAGCCGAGAGTGCCGCCGCTTTCCAAACTGGAGAGCGCATGCAATGTGCAGACCGCATTGCTTGGGTCCATGATATGCTGTTGGAACAGCTGCAGGTTTGTAGCGCATGCTGTCGTAGTGCATGTGCTGTTTCACAGCCGACAATCTCAGCGACGAAGTCGTCGAGTTGGGCAGCGCGGTTCGAAGAGGCTTTTTTATCGTCTCGAGGTGCCAATGGAAGCCAAGCCGCGTTCCACCGAGAAATTTCAGACCCAAGTAGCACTTGCTCTTGTTGTTTGAGTCGCTGTGGTGGACCGATTTTGCTGGTATCCAAAGGGCAAGAACGATAAGCCTCTGGCCAGCATCGTGCCTAGAGATTGACCATCATTTCCAGTTCTTATTCTCATAGGATGACGTACCCGTTGGTCGCGTGCTTTGCAGCGTTGATATTATGCCATTTCGATTGGTAAGAGGTTCGACTGTACGACGCAAACCCCATTGCGGCGACATATCTAGGGTTGGTCGTCGTGAACGGTTCGTCTGATATTCTCCGAAACGCCAGCTGGCAAAAGGAAAAGAGCCGATCAGGAACCATGTCCATCGAGATTTGTAGGCCAATATCGGGCGCCTATCGATTCGGGGCCAACGACAGTTGGGAGAGCCTATTCGAAGCCGCCGCAAAGTACAAGACTCGCAGAGAAAGCTTTCCCAGCGAGTCCAAGCCAGTGGCCTCAGCACAGGATGCATTGGCGACGGGAAGCTTCAGCGCCCGTTGTTCTTTGCTATCTATTAACCTGCTGAGCTTCTGCCTGTTAGATTTAATTCAGAAGACATTGCGCCTGCATCCTTTCCTGTTCTGAATGTAATTTGGAAAGGGTGAAGATATCCAGTCTTCACTCATATACCAACCCTAACCCTTCTCGCACCCCACTTATCCCATCACGGGCTCGTGCCTGACCGACAACACCACAAAGCCAGCACTCACTGAGAGACCACGCACATCTCATGCAAACTCCCCATCAATAACTCTGACCAAATCACTATTACACAACTTCCACCTCTCAAACCCCAATCAAAACTCCAACGCCCCTCCCCAAAGGCCATGAGCCGAAACCAATCATGTACGTCTCCTGAATCCCTCTCCGCCGTCCCCACCAAACTCACCAAACAGGACCGTCTTCGCACTCATAATCATCAACAAGGCAGGCGGCCTCATCTACAACAGGACATTCCACGAAGGGGGGCTCAATAAGATCAGCACCAATGACTACCTCGTCCTAGCAGGAACCTTTCACGGGTGAGCCCATCCCTCCCCAGTCTCATCTCACCTACAGGGCCCCTTCTCACACACTACCAAACCCCAGCGTCCACGCCATCACCACCCGCCTCAACCCCGTGAAGAACACCGGCGACCGCAACTCCAAATCCTCATCGGTACCCGGCGCGGCAAACATCGTCAATCGACCGGAGCCATCATCGGGGTTGGAGGTGCTCGAGTCGGAGAACTTCAGGCTGCAGTGCTTCAACACCATGACAGGGACGAAGTTCCTGTTGTTTACCGACACAACGCAGGCGAACGTGGATGTAACGATTCGGCGTGTGTATGAAATGTACGCAGACTACGTCATGAAGAATCCGTTTTACCAACTGGAGATGCCTGTCCGCTGCGACATGTTTGACCGGAAGTTATTGTCATACATTAGGGAGATCAACAACAGGTAGCAAGCAGGCGGAGCGAGGGTGTAGAGGTCGAGTGGGTGGGAGTTGATGGGCGTTTTGGAGTGAAAGCGGGTGATTTCACATATGAGCGTGCTTGGCTGCTAGGAACCTTTGCCGCTTTGAATGCCATCGCAAATTCTATTATTCTACATGTCTGGAGTACAGCGGTTCGGTGAGTCCTGCAGCAGGGGTGGTGCGTGCCGAGTGCAGCAATTCTCCAGCTTATGATGTGTCCATCTTGTCATCGTCCTTCTTGCTGCCGCTGCCGCCTGGCTGGCCATCCTTGTCCAGGAGCGGTTTTGACTCGTCAGCCTCCTCAACGCTCTCGAGGTTGGTCTTCTTAGCCGCCTCAGCCTCTTCACGCGCCTTCTTCTCTTGTCTCGCCTTCTCTTCCTCCATACTCATACGCAGCGCCAAAGCCAGCTCGGGGTCGACAGACGGGTCGATGCCGAAGGGGAAGTCCTCGTTCGAAGCACCACCCGCCTCGGCGCCCACGCCGCTGCCACCGCTAGGTCCTGCGCCCTCGCCAAGCAAGATAGGGGTCGAGAGAAGCTGGTCGCTGAGAAGCTTCCCGCTAGGATGAATCACGACTAGGTGAGAGCCCTCGCCACTGCCCTTGACTTCTCGATTGAATGTCTCGAGCTTCTTGTGGTTCTCCTCGTCCGTGTCACCAAACAGGATGAAGTCGACCGCTGTGTTGTTCTTCTTCATCTTCTTTGCGAGCTTGACGAGGTCGCTCTCAACTTCTTCGATTGGGGAGCAAACGAAGACGATGATGCGCGCCTTCTGGGACTTGTTCTGTCGGTGCTTGAGTGCGAGCTGCGTTGCCATATCAGTCAGCTGGGAACGCCATGCTGCAAACTCGTGGGATAGCTTACCCCTGCTACTTGAATACCCGTCGCCAGGTGTGCCGAGCCGCGAATCTTCTTCTTCGTTCGGTGCAAGCCATCCAGGATCTTGCCTTGATCTGTCGTGAGTGTCACAAGGACCTCAGGGCCCTTGCCACCCATGCTCATTAAGCCGACGGAAGACTCGGGATTGCCTTGCACTACAGTCTGAAAGATGATGTTGACTGCGTCGGCTTGAGCCTCGAAGCGGGTTGGTGTGTAATCTCCATTGCGACTGCTTTCGCTATTGTCCACCACAATCATCACCGCCGCCAGGGGAGCCATCTGGTCTGATTTCCGCCGAGTTCAGGTCGATAGAAGCTGCAGGAATTTCGCTGATAGTCGCGGCGGTTGCGATGTTAAGGTTTGCAGAGATATTCGGCGCTTGATTGTCGCGAAATGGATGACAGAGTTGGGGTGCAACGAGAGGCTGAACCTACCAGGAACTGGGGGAGCTCAACGTAAGGCGGTTCAGCCTGGCTGCCTAAGCGAATAGGGCGGCACTGATCCCTGCAACCCTGTGCGTTTACTCCTCCGCCCCACCCACAGCACGAGCTGCGTTTTGTTTACTCCGTCAAACATCAACCACTCACGTCAGGCCTCTCGCATCAAACACGCAAAAGGCGACAGACTCGACTTGCATCGACACCAAATCGCGCGCCATAACACTGCATTACTCGCGGAACATTTCAAATCATTCGCGATACACTCAATGCCTGCTGTCATCGGGAAGAAGCGAAAGTCAGAAGGGGCGAGCGACGCGACGGGAGAGATGGAGCGCCAGATGATTCCGACCAAGAGGGGCGATCAGCCCAACATCGGCAGCCCCATGAAGAAGAGGAGGGCTGGGATCACTCTTGCGCAAAAGCAGGCGCTAATTGAGAACTTGCAGCTAGAGAGTAGGGCATCAACGCGCCTAAGACTCGCAGAAGCACGATACTGACAATCAATATTGTAGTCACCGAGCGCGCTCGCAAGCTGCGGTCAAACTACAACATCCACGCCCAGACCCTTCGAACACGAGTAGAAATCCGCGTTCACCGAATTTCCCGCCCTTTGCGCAACATCACGATGGGTGAGCTTCTGCAGAAATACACAGCTCAGCAGCAACAGCACAAGGAAGCGGCTAGGGGCCCTCCTGTGCCAGCGAAGGATAGCGTTGTGGGACAACACGCTTTCCGCAGACCACTCACCGCCATTCCTGGATCTTCAGCGCGGCCAACTAAGAGGACGAGGTTTGTGACCCATGTACGCCATGAGCAGAAACCTAACTGACCGCGCTTTAGCCACGAGATGTCAGGAGGCGACAAGGAGAATGAGATGGAGACGATTGATATGCCCAAGAAGAAGGCCAGGGCAGGTCCAGCAACCGAGCTTACGCGCACACACGGCCAGGTTCTGTCTCCGGCATCATCCAACTCTCGGCTCGTGCCCCGTGGCGAGCGCGCGCCACCTTCCCCAGTTAAGTCTGGCATCGCGCGCCCTGTGTCGCCAACCAAGATGGCCAGCGCAACAAACCTCTTGAGCAACATGGTTGAGAAAGCGCGGTCGTCCCGAACCGCTGCAACGAATCGCAAGGCGACCACATCGACAACGGCGAGCTCCTCCAATGGGTCAACGTCGACAGCTGCAACGAGGGTGAAAAGAGGCGCTGCAGCCCAAGCCGCCCCTCCTCCCGCGAGACCTGCCACGCGGACGGCGCGAAGAGTTAGTGTCATCAGCGAGTCCAGCGACGGTAGCACCTCAACAGTAGTGAGGAAACGCCCTGGTACAGCCATGTCGACAGCATCTAAGGCACCTGCCGCGAAACGAACGGTTATGAGCACGATTAAGAAGGGCGTGGGAGCAAGCACGACGACCAAGAAGGCGCCGGCTTCTGCGGCTAAGGCGTCACAGGCTGCGCCAGCAACCGGGAGAGTGTTGAGGAAGCGAACATAATCAAAGCGCTTTGGGTCTTGTAAAGTGCATTGCTTTCCGGGTTTCACTGTTGGAGTTTGGTATGGAATGGTTGGTTTAGGCGTTCTTTTATGAAATAGACCAACGCCATGGAGGTTTATGTATGATGGTTTACGAAGCATTTCCAGACCATTTCCCAACCCTGGTGGTCATGACATGCACCACCTACGCCGCGCTACCCTTCTTCTTCTTGTCCTCGACCAACTCGATGTTGTCCTCCGGTATCTCTTTATACTTCTCGAGCAGAAACTCCTCGATCTCTTCGCTCACATCACCCTGGACGACAATCTCCTCCCCGCCGCTCGGCGTCTTAGTAACCGAAGAACCCGTAGCGAACTTCTTGCCAAAGTCCTTGGCCACCTTCTTGAGCTCCAATCCGAAGGCCTCCAGGCCCGAAACGGACGTCACGTATTTTCGCTTGTTTCGCTCGATCCGCTTGATGGTTACCACGCTATTGGCAAGCCGGTCGGCGTTCTTTTGCTCGGCGGCCTCTGCTTTGGCCGCTTTCTTCTTGGCGTCCTTTGCGGCGCGCTCTTTGGCCTCAAGCGAGAGGGACGCGGTCGCGGCTTCTAGGGCCTCTGTTGTGCGTGGCATGCATAATAAGTAAGAGCATTGCTCGTTTCGGGGGGCCAGGGGGGGGGTGGTCGCGTGGGGAAGGGGAGGGAAACAAGGGGCGGGAGATGTGATCTCTGTTTGTGTGTGTGCTATTTTTGTAGGGAAGGGGGCCGGCCGTACCTGGAGACCATATCCTCTGGTAGAGGCTGGGGTGGTTCTTTTCAAGCCATTGCTGGCATTTGTTGACGGTGCCGCCGTATTCGCAATACTACGAGTCTTTTGGTGAGTGGTGTTCTGGGTGCATGGTGGGATCGCGGGGCTGCAGAGGGGGATCGTACCTCTGGTGGCAAGGTGCACACTGTTTGGGCGCGAAGAGTTAGCAGCTGGGAGGAGAGTAGGGGCTTGGGAGTACGGGATGGGTTTGGGGGTTATGGGCATGATGTCAGTGTCAAGGGAGGGGTGTTTGGCGGGGAAAAGGGGACGCGGGCGTTTCTTACCGCCGCAGTAAATTACGTGACGCCCGACATGGACGGGTTCGGCCATGGCGTGAGGGAACTGGATCTGGGGATCTGAGGCAGATTCCGGTAGAGGCGGTAGATGGCAATGCGAAAGGAGGTTGTTTCTCAAGTCCTTGTCTGAGTTTCCTTGCTCCTCCAAAGCAATGGCGGGGCAGCTTCTTGGTCTCTGACCGTTTCCTGTCCGTTTGGCCCCACATGCCCCGCTTTTCTTGGGCGGCTAGTGTGGCGCCTGTTCGGACGGCAGCTTTGAGCTCATGATCAGAGCTCTTTTCATGCTGTTCCGGTCACCCATCTAAAGGTGACTGCGAACATTGAAAGGCATTCAAGCCCCATTGAGCTGTGGCGCTTTGACTCGGCGCTTCTACCCTAACGTCCCCCCTCTTTTCTGAAAACGTACTCAGTACACACCTTGAGCTCTGCGGCGGCCAGCAAACGACACGGAAGCCGCTGCAGTTGGGAGCATCTTGCAGAGAACACAGACATGCTGGCGGTAGGTTGGTGGCATGGAGATGCCGTTGGACACCGGTTGGCCTTCTGGTTCTTATATTAGACCTTTTTGATCCCTCTCTCTCATCCTCTCTCTCCACTTTGCGTTCCACAGGTCTCCCAGCGCTACGGACGGTGTGCTGAACCGGGCGAATGCAGCGCTTCCCCGGATGGTCGATCACAGTTCGAGCGACAAGCCATCTGATTGCGCAATATTCCGGATCTGGCCGTTCTACCACCTGCAAGGACCAGATCTGATTCCAAGACATACACCCCAAGGAGCTCGATTGCTGGATTTGGTCACAAGAGCGGGTGGCCGAGACGCCTCAGATCGAGCCGGCCACGCTTGCGTAGCAATGCGTCCCTTTGCATCTACAGCAGGTCTGCACAATATCATCGGCTGAGGTCAGCGGTTGATAATGACCATACGACGATATTGCTTGCAGGGTTAATGGCAAGCTAGTGCTTGGGGCTCATTTTGGCCGAGGGCGAGTCTGGCGAGCGAGTGCCAATGGGAGGAGCTGCAGCCGCCGATGTAAGCGCCCGTCTCGACGCTGCCGTCGCACGCCTCTACCCTATTGGCTGCGATCTCCTGCACGGCGGCCCTCCGATCTGCTGCCATCGGAACCTCCATTGGCGCGCGCCATACATTGGGAGCATGGGACACGCAGCTACGTCGGGATATCGATTCGCTGGCTGAGAGCGTCGACCCGTCGCGCGCTGTGATTCGGCCGAGAGCTCCATTATAGCTTTCCAAGACTCCCTAGCCTGCTTCCTAACCTGTCGCCCACCGGCTAACCCAGCCTCCGCAGCGCATCGCCGCCTGCACGCCGCCGCCGAGATGGGGCACGACGACGCGACGAGAGAGCCACTCGTGGGGAGAGCGTCCATACTGGGAGTAACCCCCCTAGTCGAGCGAGTGCTGGGCCACGAGGGCGGGAAGACGCCGCGGCCTCGCGTTAGGCGCTCCGGTGGAGACGGTCTCTGGCCATACGGCCATGGCACCCTCTCACTTGCAGTGCTGTATCCTTATAATATCTTTATGCTCGCGGCCACCTGGTCAGGTGCGGTCTGGCCTCTCCATTCTCTTCTTACGCATCCTTCGCTGCTGCTTCCATAATAGTAGTGCTTCGTTGACCGAAGCCGGTCTGTCGTTCCGCTACCGCCCGTTTCCTAGTGTCTCTTTCCCCTCGACCGGCGCTGGACGTCACTGCCTTTTTGGATATACAGATCATCATGGCTGATCAGACATTACTACCACAAACCGCCTACCGGCCGGTATCCCCGCAGGCCCGGAGGAGACCGCCGAGAATACTTAATGCCATTATCGAGGAGCCAGTTCAGCAACCACGAGAAGCTGTGATGGAGTGGAGGAGGAGGAACAGGCAGTCGGGCGAGAAGGTCGAGCAGTGGCTGTCGCCCCTGAGCGACCACTTCCCGACGCCCCGAGGCATGCACTTTCTGGCTGCCCCGGTGCTGCCGGCAACGCCATCGTACATGGCCAGCGACGGAGAGGCCGGTTCGGACGCCGACGACGCCAGCTCGCAGGCCTCCTCCTCGAACCCCTCGACGAAGATGTGGAACAACCGGGAAAGCGTGGTGACGGATGTCACCGAATTTGACGACATTTACGATGTTTCTGACGACGAAGTGCAACGAAAGCAGAGGCTTCAGGCCAACGGAATTGGCCGTCAACGAAGCTCGGTACGGAGCAACAGGAGCGGGAGGAGATCGTCGAGGGCATCACTCGAGTCAAGGCGGGCCCTGACGCCTCTGGTAATACCGGAGGAGCCCGATCACGTCTCCTCGCCGTTGAAGAAGACCATGTCGCCAATCCCACCAACCCCACCATCGGCCGTTTCCATGTCCCCGGCCATCAAGACACTCATGGAGCTGCATCAAGCGTTGGAAGTGCCCCGCATCTCGGCGCCCCCGTCGCTGGACGGCAGCTTGAACTCGGAGGACATGGCGGCCATGTCCGCACCCCCTACCCCTAGTATTGGATCCTCGGAGCACATCGATGCCGAGTGGTCTGGCGTCCGCCTCCAACCCACAGCCCTGGAGACGCTCCAGGCTCTCTCCGGAAGCGAGTCAGAATACGATGAGACGCCCGAGCCCGTTATTGAGATCCCCCAGGAGATGTCGGAGACGAACCAGCGGCTGCCCAGGCTTCTGACCGCCGGCCTCAACCGAGCCCCCTCGGCCAACAGGCAATCGCTGGCAGGGCTTAGCAAGCTTGAGATTCCATCCCCTGGTGGTTTCTTCTCCGACCTCTCATCTGCCAGCCGACGCACATGGCACACTGGCAGCCAGGCCGATGAGTCCAACCCCCCGACATCAACGACGGCCGAGAACTTTTACAAGAACCCCTGGAACAACTCTTCCGACAACATCCCACCGCCCCCTCCCAGGCCGCTGCACCTCGATGAGCTTCCGTCGGCCATTGTCGAGCGCGTGATTGAAATCCCTGAGAATACCAACACCGAGGACCTCCCCACTGCCCTCCGCGTCGAGGCGACGCCAGTCCCACTTACCGCAGTCCGGATCCCTGTTGAGCAGCAAGATGATGCTGCGGCCGAGTCCGCCAGCGAGGGGCCCTTCTCTACCCTTGAGGCCAACGAGATCGTCGAGTACGACCCCGAGTACGCCGAGAAGCAGCTGTACTCGGCCATGAGCCACGTCGACCGCACCGAGATGTGGCTGATGGCCCAACGCTCCTACCTCCAGGGCGTCACCGGCTTCTCCGAGGACAACGAGGCCATCATCGAGGCCAAGGCCGCCGAGCTCGAGTCTGAGGAGGACAAGCCTGAGGTGCCTCCAAAGGACAGCCCCATCGAGTGCTCGCCCCTGACCAAGAAGAAGAAGGGCGTCCGCTTCTCCGAGGCCAACCTCAAGGAGACGGTCATGGCCCGCTCGCTGCCCTCCAAGCTCACGCGCATGGAATCGGCCTACTACCGCGCCTTCGCCGATGCCTCGGTCAGGAGCTGCCAGAGCGATGCCTTCGTCCACCGCATGCCCCGCTTCGAGGCCCTCCAGGCCCAGCGCGTGTCCCTCAAGGATGCCCACCGCAACCAACTCCTGGGCAAGTACCAGCTCTCGGTCGTCCCTCAGTCGGCCAAGAAGCGCATGTCTGCCAACGTAGCCCGCGGCGACGACCTACTCGTCGACGACCCGGAGAAGATCCGCGCCGACAAGGAGGCCGAGGCTCTCTCCCAGATGAACATGTCGGCCTGGCACGTCGCTGCCACCAAGCAGCTCAACGGCGGACGTCTCATCGCGGCCCCCGTCGCCAAGCGTCTCGCCCGCCTCTCCCGCATGGCCCCCAGCGCCAACCACAACGGCGTGCCCCGTGACCGCGCCCGCATCCTCGACCTCGGCGGCCAGGGCACCTGCGACTGGGCCTGGCACGCCGCCTTCCAGTACCCCAACACAAAGATCTACACCGTCACCACCAAGGCCATCCGCCAGCTCTCCAACTCCAACATCAACGGCCCCCCCAACCACCGTCAGGTCGCCGTCGACCGCCTCACCCGCCTCCCCTTCTCCGACGACCAGTTCGACCTTGTCTCGGCCCGCGAGCTCCACTCTGTCCTCAAGCTCTTCGGCGAGAACGGCGCAGACGAATGGTCCCTCTGCCTCTCCGAGTGCCTCCGCGTCCTCAAGCCCGGCGGCTACCTCGAGTTCTCCCTCCTCGACTCCGACCTCCTCAATGCTGGCCCCCTCTGCAACGCCAAGGCCGTCGAGTTCGGTTTTGCCCTGCAAACCCTCGGCTTCGACCCCAACCCCACCCGCTCTTTCCTCTCCCGCCTCTCCCGCGCCGGCTTCGACGACGTCCGTCGCGCCTGGGTCTGCCTCCCTGTTGGCCCCAAGCATCCTGTCAAGCTCCCCGCCCACAACTCCACCACCGGCGGCCAGACCCTCTCCCTCGACGCCATCGTCGAGGGTTCCACCGACAACGCCGCCGCTATCACTGGCATGGCTGCCGGTTGGTCCTGGGAGAGGTGGCTTCTCCGCGCCGAGATGGAGAAGGCCGCCGGTGAGCTGAGGCTCGCCGATACCGTCACGCCCGGTGAGGCGATGCGCGAGGCGGGCAAGATGATTGCCAATGTCCACGCTGTTATGGAAGAGGGGCGCGAGGTCGGCGCCGCCTTTAGGATGCTGAGGGGCTACGCGAGGAAGCCGAAGCCTGTCGCGGAGTTGGATCGCTGCGGAACGATCAAGTTGATGTTGGATGTTTAGATGCATCGTGGTCCAGACCCAATCCCTTGGGTAGACTTTTTTCTTTTGTCGTCATTGGTGATGATAATGTCTGGTAGTAGGGGGTGTTCACAAAAAGGGGCGCGTGGTGGGAGGGATTTTGCGACTTTACTTCTTCTTCATCGGATATACCTTTTTTTGATGTTATCTTTTTTTGTCATGTTTGGTCAGACGAACAGATCATTCCGCCCTAGTTGCTCCTACCGCCGAGGCATATCATTATATCATATCTCAATACACTCTGATACCCCACCTACATTGCTTGATCTTGCATGGATGGTGTGGCTTGGTTGTCTTGTATTTGTGACTGTTGCTTCATTGGTGTGTTGTTCGCGAGTGCCAGTGCTTTCTGGAACTTGTTATTAACTGAATGTGAACTAAACTGTAACTGAAGCAAACTGAACGTAGACGAGATGTAAATTGGCTGTAAACAGCATGTTAACCCCAGGTGAACTAAATGTAACCTAGATGTAAACCAGATGTTTGGTAGACAGATGTAAATTGGTAGATCCGTCACCAACACCTTCACCAAAAAGCGGACATGACAAAATCCCACAACTGCCAACCCCACGGTCAAATTCACATGATGTGGTAAACGTCATGTAGATAGATCTTCATAAGCCTGTCATCCATCCATCGCCTTGCTATCTCGCCCTTTCTCCCGTCCGACTAAAACAAATCCCTCTTCCCGAGTGCCATTCTTTCCAACTGAGAGCGTGCATCTCACCCACATCTACTTCAAACAGCAGATTTATATCAAAACAGAAACCTGCCCCGAAGGGACAAATATATATATATGAAGTATATAAATTGGAATTGAAATTTTTGGAAAAAACCTGACTTGCCTTGTCTGCCTCATCCATCCGCCCTGTTCATTCCCTCAATGTCCTTCTTTCCTGAAATCAATCCGTGTCCATGTTATCTGGCGGCACCGGCGAGCCCAGTGTCACCTCGGGGCTGCGTCGAAGCCGCATATCTCGCATCTCTTGATCGTTATCCTCCTCTCGGTGCGAGCTTTCCGGCTCCTCAACGTCCATCAACTCCACCCGTGGTCCCGTCGCTACTTGGATTTCCAGCGCCGGTTCCGGGTCCGGATCTGCCTCGGGTTCCTCGGGCTCTTCGTGTCCCACTGACGCAGAGTCATCCGTCTCTGGGTGACTGGTGGTTCCGTTTTCTCGCACCGGCGAATCGCGACCAGGAGGTGTGTCTTGTTCGGCAGAGCTCGGCCTTTGTTCTCCATTCTTGCCAATTTCGCCATGCGCCGGCTCCTCGTGTCCCATTTCTGTATCCCGCTGGTAAAGCTGCGGCTGTGACCTTTCACCCCCTCGCCGCGTGTCATCGACGTCCATCTCCTTTGGCTTCTCCGTGCTGGAAGTTGTTGGCGTCGTCCGCGCCCCTGAGTCTTTCCTGACGCTCGCGCTTCCGCTCCCGCTGCCTGCGGTCTTGGGCGTCGAGGGTACGATCACGTTCAACACGCAGTCGTCCAAATGCTCATAGAACTCTTGGGCAGTAGCAAACTGGCTCTGGCAGATGCTGCACTTGGCCCCTAAGCCGCCCGATCGTCCGCCGCCGCTTGTCAAAATCATCTTCCTGCTGTTCGGCGGAGTTTGCTCAACGTTGTGGACGGCCGTTAGATGGCGTTTGAATACATCAGCGCGGTTGAAAGCCTTCTCGTATGCTGTGCCGGCGTTGGGGCAAAATGGACACACCATCGTGCCTTTGTAATGGGTGAGGGCATGTCGGTTCTTATCATACTTCCTGGCAAAACCCTTGACATGATACTCGCAAGTCTCGATGGGGCATTTTTCTGGTCGCTCTTCCATGTGTGTTAGCATGTGCGCGGCAAGGTCCTTGAACACACGCCCACACTCGGGATGCGGACACCGGTTTCGCACGGCCGAGGAATTTTGTGTCGAGGGCTGCTCGTCCAGCTTCATAGCTGGCGTTGGAGCAAGATAAGGCCCCTGTGAGCCTTGCATTCCCATATGGGATGGGCCAGGCAAACTAGACATCCTGTCGTGAGAGGGCGCTAGCAGGGGAGGAGCATGCGGTTGCAATGGTGGCGGAGGCGGCGCCGGAGCCAAACGCGGAGCTTCGAGCACGGGCGAGCGCCTCCGAGGTGGCGAGGTGAACTCCATCGGCTTGTAATCAGTACCATCCTCCTCACCACTCGAAATATCGTCTTGATCCTGAGAGGCATCGATAGACTGCCGCACCTCCCTCATCCAGTCTTTCAGAATCGACATGGGGGGCCAATCCCCGCTGGCCTTGCCTCCGCGGTTAGGGTTGAAATGGGCCCTCCTGAGATGCGCTGCAGCATTGTAGTACGCTCCATATTTCTTTTGCGTCACGCAAGCCTTGCATTTCGATAATGGAATTACCGGCGGTGGCGAGTTAATCCCTGGGTCCTGCGGCTCTGCGCAGACCCATCTCTTCACCAAGGCAGCGTGCTTCGCATCATTGTGTCTTCTCAGCTCATGCTCGCCCCTGAATCCTTCCGGATACTCTTGACACTTGGTACAGTATACTCTGCGAAGCGGCGGTCGCTGATAAGAGGGCCTGATTCTCGATGCCGGGATTGGAGACGTCAAACCCCTTATGGCCTGTCTCGCAAAAGTTGGACTTTCTCCGACTGTGTGCCGTCGCGCAGGGTCAATGGCTTGGGGGGAAGTTAGCATCCGGTCAGACTCCCCTTTAAAGACGTATGTTTCTCTCTCTGGCTGGCCAGGGACGGAGGGTGGCCAAGGGGTAATAAGCGGACGCATGTCCGGAAGCGGCTTTCGTGCCTCTTCGCTGGGTTTAGTGATCGGTAAGGGACCGAAAGATCCTGGCCTCAGCGGTGATTTCTGGTTGATGAACCCGTTGAATAATGTTCCATCGATCTCCCCGCTACCCAGGAGCATCAAAAAGTCCCTCGTCGATGTTATTCCCCGTTCATGCCAAGAACTTCTCCCAAGAAACGCCCCGACACTGCCAAGTAGCTCCCGGCCGTCACCGCCCATCTCCGCATCCAGGGGCACATCGAGGAGCATCGTTGTCGATGACACGAAGACGGCAACGAGCGCTTTGTAAACGGCGTGCATGGCCGCCGCCCCGGCCTGTGGTGGTGATACAAGACGCGACTGTGCAGCCCTGTCCACCAAAATGGTTCTGAGAACGCTGAATATGCACAGCGCAAAGAACAACGCGACCCAGTTCTTCGCGTCCAAGGGGCCACCGCGCATGGTTTGTTCCTCAAATGATTGCAGAAACTCGGTCATGCAGCTGTAAAGCAGGCGGAAGCGGCCGTAAGAATCGAAATCGTCGAATATCCCGTGGGAGCCCATGTTGAGAGTGTCGGCGTGTATTACCGGCTCGGGCTGCTGAAAGTCGTAAAAGAGCACCTCCCGAAGCAGAAGCTTTGCGCGATACAGCGTAGGGTATGACCTCTTCTCCGACTCTCTGTTAGGGGATATCGCGCCGCTCAGCCTGACTAGCTCCCATAAGTTATATGCAGTGCCCGTCATGTTCCAACTAGAAGCCAGTACGCTAAGGATGGGCGGCGGCCGCTCGATAGAGTCCTTTGAGAATGATGATAGGGTTGGGTTGGCAGGCGGGAGGCTGGCGAGATCTTCTGTCCACCAGAATCCATCATCAAAGTCCAAATGCGCCTTGACTGTCCTGGCGAGCTCCGGGGTTACTGCATATGTCCTCTCCAGGAACTCGTTCACGTTCCGGCGGACTGCCAAGGGAGATGTCATGGGCGTCTGCGTTTGCCTCGGGGACACGGAAGCTAGGAAGTGGTCAGCTAATCTGCAGTCGAAAGAGATCAACCAACTTACAAGGAAGCATAATCTCGGCGAAGTTGGTGAGGGGCCCTCGATGGCACCCCAGCGCCTTCCAGAAATCACTATCAAGCGAGCTGGTGAGTTCAGGGCACAGCGTGCACGGATCGTTCGAGTCGCACTAGAGACGGTAAGCTTGGAGACGCAGAAATACCGGATGGGCAACTCACTCCTTTCTTGTATATCCTGCAGCGCAGGCATGCACCGACATCGCGGTGCAGACGAAGTTCCTCGATTGACTTGAGATGAGACGGGCCAACCCTGCTGCGCTTCAGCGGCGGAAGATGAGAGTCCCCGTCGGAGTCGATGGATGCCCGAGGACCTCCCGGATACTCGGAAACAAAGGAGTAGCTCCTGAGTGACTCCCGATGATCCTTCGAACGACCACCCGTAGAAAGCGGCGCAAGTTGAATGTTAGAATTGGGCCGTGGAAGATATACTGGGGATGTCTGTTTGCTGTAATCGCCGCTATAGTTCCTGCTCGGCGGCTCGGGAAATACCAAGGGCGGTGTGCTGCTCACGGAGAGCCCGGAGTCCCTCTTGTGAAGAGTGACGTGCTCTTTCGCATGCTGGTCTCTCTCGTCGCGCACGGGATAGCCAAAGATGTAGTGCATGCAACGCTCATCCCAGCACTTGTAAGAGTGGTGGTTGCGGAAGCTCAGAGGCAGGCTATCCCTGAGCCTGAAAGCTCTAAAGATAGGGTCGTAGTGAGACATGTTTCTGTCGAGCCACGCAACATAACCCTCGGGAGCCTGGTCCCGATAGTAGTGATACCGAAGTGCATCTAAAAACCTCGGATCTTGGAGGTCGATACCTAGCAGCCACCATGTTCATTAAGACGCTGATCAACGTGTGATGGGAGGCGCTGCATCTTACCGTGGTTCAGACAAGCCGTCTCGATGCACTCACACTTGTACTGCAAGGCCCTGGCCTCCTCGATGTCGGACACGGGTGGCACCTTGTCAGCGAGGTCTATTCGACGACACGACATCAGATTTGGTTAGAAAAGCCCATAAGATCAATCGTGGGTGGGCGGCAGGTCGAGTGCAGATGAACAAGACCGACCCATCCCGAGACAAGATGAAAAGGGTGTCCTCACGATGTTCTTCGGCGTAGGCGTGCAGGACGCGAAGCTTATGGCGGAGCATTTCGAGTTCCACCTTGATGTTGGGGCCATACTTCTGAGGGAGCAGGGCAGCCAGCTTTGCTTGGATCTCAGCCTGCTGGTCGAGCAAGTGCTTGATGGCCGGGTCCAGAGAGGGATCATGGTGGGGAGGGAAGGAAGGGGGTGACACTAGCTCGGAGGCGGCACCGGAGCCGGAGCTAGGCCCGGCCGCTGGGCCGGAGGGAGCGGCGAGGCCGGGCGGGGGCTGAGTCGGACCGGGCAGCGCATCGCGATCCGGCTGGGACGGGCCTGGGAGCATATGCGGTGGTTGTGGCAACGGCGGCAGCGGGTGCAGGTGCGAGGGAGGCGCAACGCTCTCGGTCGCCATGACTTGGACGGGGCGACGGCGAGATGGTGCTCCAGGGCGGGAATTACCGGGTTACCGCGGATGGCCAAGGTAGTGCAATGGCCTGGCGCGCTCGATTGCTCGGGGCGACCAGTGTCGCGGTGGCAACAGCAGCTTGCTCGCCCGTCGACCAGCTCCGACGGGATTCTTCGCGCATCAACGGAGGGGCGTGGTGTGTGCCAATATGCGCAACATGGTAGACGGACAACAGTGACAGCTCGCGGGCGCCGGGATGCATCACAAGGCCATTGCAACGGAGACGCACGGGGAATTGACGATCTGGCGCGACCGAGACGCGGGCTGGGGCTCTGTGCTTGAAGTTGGAGCTTGCTAAAGTTTGTTGACGGAGCTTTGCGAACGGGGTGGATTTTTTGGTCGCAGAGATGGTTGCTCCTCACTTGGAGCCGGCGATTAGTTGGTGTGGGGCTCCTCACGTCGCGCGCCTTGATGGTCGACGACCTGGGAAAGCGTGCGTGGATTGTACCTGCCTCGCCCAGGAAGAAGGTACCTACCTTTTGGCAGTACGTATCTTAACCGACTTGGAGGAAAAGAGGCGAGAGGGGCGGCAGATTACACAGTTTAGGTGAGAGGCAGGATGTTCTGGCAAGGAAGAACTCCCCTCTGCTGCCGAATCAGAAGACACCCTGGTTATTGTTCTCCATGACTTGCTACCTGCTTCCACTCTCAGGGTCCTCGCACGCTAGCGCGCGAATGCCCTCGAATCCCTGCAGCCAAACTGCTTGATCCCGCAATTCCGCCTCTCAGCTTCACCTTCCATTTTAGCCCCCCCTCCGCGTGCTGGCCGCTCGCTGACCCACTGGGGACCGCACCGCACATCGTCCCGAGCGGTGCGGAACGTCGGGGCTCTCGTCTCGTCATCTGCCTCCGCCAGTCCTGCGACAGCTGGTCCCGGACTGCGGGGGAGCTTCCATTCAACGCCTCCCCGAGCGTTGGCTGGCGTGGCTGGTGGGTCGGGGTCGTTCTCGGTGATTTTCCGCATTGGGAGTAGCCTGGCCCCGCTAGGTCGCAGAGAGTCTGGAAGACCGTTGGAAGTTCGGCCAGCTACCAGGTTGTGTGGCTCGCTACACCAGCGCGCCATCACGGCAAACGATTGCTCCCTCATCATGGCAACCACACGGCTAACCAGCGTCGCCCCCGCAGCGCAACTCTACAACGGCTCGCCTACCTGGAGCACCTTAGCACCACGGCTACGCACAACAGCACGGGCTGAGGAAGTCCGGAAGCACTCGAATGCGGGCGGTATCTTTGCCGACATGGGATCCCACCCCGATATTCCATTCGCCCAATTGCTGAGCGCGCCCTCCTCTCTTCTCATTTGGGTGGTGCCGTTGAAATCAATCTGTCGTCAGCTGATTCGCCCGCGCCCTCGCCCCTTCGCAAGGCAAGGCTCATGCGGCCCCTTCGTGCAGGCTGCTTGCTGCGTCGAGAATTGACGATACAGAGCAGGCCATGGCTTCTGTCGCCGAATGCGACTCTGTCCATTGTGTTACCGCTCAGCTACCGTTGCGGTGATGCGGCTACCAAGGCCAGGACCCCTGGGAGAGACACGGGCTCCCGGCTCTTGAGCTCGTCAAAGCGCCTTGGGAGCGGTTTGATGGCGCCATGGCCTCGCCTGCATGCGGAGAGTACCAGAATGCAGTTGTAACGGCTAGCCTCACTTCGCCTCACCCGCCTTTCTGTCTCGGACCTCCCAGCGCACCAACACCTCAAAACGGTGTAACATTGCGCCCCGCGCAGTTAGCTACGGGCAGTTTGCTTGGTGGGAGCCCACTGACACGCCTCTGATTCGCAGGCGGATCCCACACCATCTCGACGGTTGCGCAAGTGCGGCGCTGAACGAGGACTGGGAAAACAGGCGCGCACTGGTTCTCGAAGAGCGAATCATGGTCAACCCCGCCTTGCTCTGCATTGACCGGCTGACCGAGCTCAGCAAGAGAGCAAGCTTCGAGAAGCGTCTTGTATCCTTGTTCACCCTTCACCACCGACCCGGGCATTTGAGCGCGGCTTCGCAGCAAGCTGACAGCCGGATGTGCGACTTTTCGAAATCAGCCAACAGCTCGATCTAATTACCTTCTCTTTAGCCCGCAGTCGTCATGAGGAAACGCCAAGGCGAAAGGCGGCGCCCGAGGTTGACAGCACGCAGCCCCCCGACCCCAACAAAATGCCCTTCGGATCGCTGTTATCTGCCGCCCACCCTTCGGCATCATGGGGCTTATCAACTGGCGGAGCTCGGAGCTCCACTATTTCTGCGGTTTCCATTGGCAGCCGTAAAGTCCCCATTTTTCCTGCCGTCCCAGCCACCCCATTTGTTCTCTGACCTTCTCGGAGCTGCCAACGGTCTCGCCGCTCAGCTTGTGCGCAAGGCGATCTCCAGCGGCCGATTCGGGCTAGCACCGTCGCCCTACTATCAGCTCCATTCAGCTGCTGCGCCCCATTCGTCCCAAGCGGGCTTGAACCCCTGGAGGCGCTTCCCTAGCCTGCCTCGACTGGTTCCACGGCCGGGGCGCGGGGAACGCCAGGCCTATCCGGGGAACGCCGGTATGTCCGGCGGATGGTTACGCCACTCCTTCTGGAAGAACTATTGCGTCTTGCCCAGGCAGCGGTTCTCAGTTCCGTGATCCGATGTGTTGTACCCGCGCTTTCATTGTCAGTGGGATGCGCCTCTTGGGAGGGCTTCCGGTCTCCCCGTGTCACTTTTGGCTTGATACCCTTTCTGCGGGCAAGCGTCAGTCCGTACATGTTGAAGATGCCTAGTCTCGTCGTATATGAACCTGTTGTCAGCCCGATGCAGAGTGTCGTGCCACTCGCTTGTCATTCGATCACAACCGCAAACACAACATCATGGCTTCGATCAACTACATCCTCAGTTTGACCCACCCATTGGCAGTAGCAATGCTGCTACTCACCTCGGTCTGGGCGATCTCCTTCTTGGTGGGCAAGAGGAGGCTGTGCCTCGGCCACTCCAGTGAGCACCATCCAGTTCCAGTTCTGCCTGTTACCTTCCAAGGCTCGAGGCTGACCCAGTTCTCCCCAATAGCACACTTGGAAAAGGAATCTCCAGAGACCAACGATACCAGGAAAACCGCTGCCCAACTCGAAGGCCAATCATCTCCGATCTCAATCCCTCGACCAGCCAGCACCTGCAACAACTCGACACAGCTCCCCATCATCGTCCACCCCTGGCGCGGCTCGTTCAGCCTTAGTCCTCGGGATACTCCCACGGATACTAGCTCGGCAAATGGAAGGAAAGGCTCGTTCTGCCCTCTATCCTTGGAGAGCAGAGAAGCCGAGACTGAGTCACGAGGTCAGAGGTCGCCGGAGTCGGAGTTGGCTGGGATTGGAGGGCAATTCACGGTTTTGAAGTTGCAGGATCAGGGGAGGCAGTTGAGTTTTAGCTGAATGAGTGGGGGGCGATGGGAGCATTATGGAACGGGATGGGATGGGCTAGGAGATGTGGTTTGGGGAGCGGTGGTGTTTGGTTGAGGGCAGGGTGTATGATGATATTTGCTTGTTGTGGATTATTTGCATGTAATATACCCAGTTGTTGGTTCCAGACTCTCATAACCTGGAAGTGAGTGAAACCCACCAGACCTCACCTTCCGGGGCCGAGCGTAACAACATCTGCCCGGCGTACAAACGTTCAACACACTCGAAAACCAAAGCCTCTCGTACCTGACTCCAGATCTGAGATCCTCAGTGGCACCCTTCAGCTGTCAGTCAGGATGCACTTACACCCAGATCAAATTTGTCTCAACGTCTGACAAAATTGCAGCAACACCAGCATCAGCTTAGTTATATTTGAAAAGCAATGTCGACACCAATGCACAAAACGGGTTATTGTGTAAACAAACCCACCAAAAAAGAAGGTGCTCCTGTGAGAAAGGCAAAGCTCCACCTTTCGACCCTCTCAAAAAAACATTTGTGAAGCCCTCGTCCTAGCAGCCTTAACTGTTTTGGACTCAATGTTGCCATCGTCATGGCTACAGATCGCCTGGCATGACGATTGCCGCTGTCGTTGCCGGCAAGTCCACGTGCATCACCTCTCGGCTGTCATTCGTAAACCCGATGGGTTGTCAGCTCCATCCGGCTGTACTTACCTCCGCAACGCTGCCTGTCCTAGCAGATGTGATGGCATCACAGCGAGCGAAGCTTGAGGACCGGTGCGCTATGGTCCTAGTGTTGATGAGGACAGGAGACACGTGTGAATGCAAGAGATGCTGCTTTCGTTCCAAGGTTGCAGTCGGGCAGGAAGATGGACGATGATCTGCGAGCGTCGATAGTTGGAAAGGGGACAGGCAGCCGTGAAGGAAGCTCGCCAGTGCTGTCTCCGAGTGCGAGCTGTTTGTTATCTTTTTACGATCGACAGTGGTGGGATGGAAGAGCACACCACACCCATTTCCCCAACAGGAGATGCCGAAGCACACAACCAAAATCGAGTGTGGTATTGTCGCGGGCGTGGATGGGATCTCACATCTACGCACAATGACGACGCGTACGCAAAAATGGAGATCTCAGTGGTAGCACGGCATACAGCGTGCATGGGGATGAGACCTGGCCCTTCCTGCTGACCCTGATGCGCCCGAGACAGATGCTCGTCTCGGTAGATGCCTTCTCGAAAAAAATCACGCAAAGCGGCAAGAGAAAATGGATGGGAACACCAGGAAGCGAACACAAGACAGCTGATGGTGGAAGCATGCAAGTCGGTGACATCTGCAGGCTGAGGAAGTTGCATGTGGCCGATTTTACCATGGGCATACTTCAAGACAACAGATGAGCTGCTCAGTATGCCCTCAAACGCACGGCGCGTTAATCTGGAAACTAGCGATAGGAATCTAGGGTGACGTGGAGGCGGAAAGTCCCTAGATGCAGTGCTAGTTGCGTGCGAATATGATATGGAAAGAAAGAAAAGGAGAGTGAAGTCGAGGCTCGATTTTCTCGAGGTAAATCAATTTCAAATGGCCCGTGCACTGTGGTGGATACACCGGCAGAATCTCCCCCGCGCTGCTGCTGACCAGGCGATCAACCTCCATGATTGCAACCGCTGTGGATTGGGTGCTCGGCCGCTGTCAGAGAGTGCATGGCCCAGTCTGACACTCCTCCACGCTGCTGAATGGCGTCACACACACACCGCGTGGAGGAGCCGTAATCGGGGGTCTGAGTGAGACAAAAGAGCAGATGATGGGGGTTCTGGGTGGTGGAACCGTCACCCCCGAGTTTAGAGCAGAACTTTGAATCGCTTCACAGAACACACACGTGGGAGGGATGCTGGCTGCATATTGGCTGCCCCGCATTCAGCGCACAGCCGCGCCGCGCTGAATGTTGGAGATCGAGATCATCACCCAACCTGGAAACTGCTGGCTCCCACCGAGTCAACTGCCTGCCTGGTGCGATTATGAGGGGGAAATAGGCACTTGTTGGTCGTGTGTACGATGTTGGGTGGACCATGGCGTATAAAGATGCAGCGGCGCCTGGGCAATCTATGGTTTGAAGTTCCTGCACAGACGTTGGCCTTTGTGAGGGTTTGCGGGCTGGTTTTGTGGTTTGGGCGCCAACGGCGATTACCGACCCGTCTTTGGTTCTTCTACAACGACGAAACGAGAAGCAGGGCCAGGAGTTGGCATTCGGACATATTCAGACCGCCTTCAATCGTTGGCCACTGACGCCAGAGCGACTCATGCTTGCAGGCGGCGCCGGTCCTCTCGGGTTCCCACTCCTCAAACCGCAGCAAGCCAAAATTTCCAGATTTCTACCTTCCAACCAACCCGGCTCCTTTTGCCCTGAGACTCTCTAGCTCGCGCAACGGGAAGCTATGTAAGAACGGGTTGCACACCCAACACCGGTCTATTTTGTCTTTTTCTTCGCCGTCTCCGGAGCACGACGACGCGCGAGCACAGAACACAACGTGATGGCTCTCCGGCGCACTTTGAGTGCGGCCCTGCTGTGGCATGTCGTCATCGCCGGGCTGGCGGGCTCGGCCACTGCCAGTGCCTCCCGACAGCTGCACGGCCGGTTCCTGCATATCTCTGGTGAGCTGCTCCCACGCTCTTATCTCTCCGAAAGCACTCAATGCTGAATGCCATCCCCCATTTTGTGCGACAGACATACATCCCGATCAATTCTACCTCGCGCACTCCTCGACAGATGAAGCCGAGGCTTGCCACCGCGGCGAAGGCCCCGCTGGCACGTACGGCGCTGAGACGTCCGACTGCGATAGCCCCTTTGCCCTCGTCGACGCGACCTTCGAGTGGATTCGCGCCAACGTCAAGGATAATATCGACTTCGTCGTCTGGACCGGCGACAGCGCGCGGCACGATAGCGACGAGGATATCCCGAGAAACCAATCACAGGTGCTGGGCACTAATCGGTGGATCTCCGACAAGTTCGTCGAACTGTTTCGTCACCCGGAAGAGGATCAGGGGCTCGAAGTCCCCGTGGTCCCAACGCTGGGTAACAATGATATTCTACCGCACAATATTCTGCTGGCGGGCCCCAACCCCTGGCTCCAGCACTACACGCAGATTTGGCATCACTTCATCCCCGAGGCGCAGCGTCACAGCTTCGAGTTCGGCGGGTGGTTCTTTGTCGAGGTCATCCCGAACCGACTCGCCGTCTTCAGCCTCAACACACTCTACTTCTTTGACCGCAACGCGGGTGTTGATGGCTGCGCCGACCCATTCGAGCCGGGCTACAAGCAGATGGAATGGTTGCGCGTTCAGCTGCAGTTCATGCGGCAGCGGGGCATGAAGGCCATACTGATGGGACATGTTCCGCCGGCGAGGACAGACAGCAAGAAGCTTTGGGATGAGACTTGCTGGCAGAAGTACACGCTCTGGCTCCAGCAGTATCGCGATGTTGTGGTGGCTGGGCTGTATGGTCACATGAATATCGACCATTTTTTAATTCAAGACACCCGCGACGTTGACCTAGAGGTGGTTTCCGGGCTGAGCGAGGAGGGCTTTGGCATACGCGAGGCGATGGAGGACGAGCTCTCGATCCAGTCGGCGACCGATTATCTACAGGAACTCCGGGAGGGTTGGTCCAAGCTGAACCCTCCGCCAACACCGCCCAAGTCGGCCGTGGGCGGGAAAATGGTGAAGAGAGGCAAGGAAAAGAAGGACCACAAGGGTGGCAACAAGAAGAGACCGAGGGATATATGGGGCGAGAGATACCAGCTTTCGTTGGTATCGCCTAGCATCGTCCCAAATTATTTTCCGACGCTGCGAATTGTCGAATACAATATCTCAGGCCTGGAAAATACCCCGGTCTGGGCTGATAAGCCAAAGACCGTCCTGCCTGCGGTGCACAAGGAAGCATCTCAAAAGCATTTGGATCTGCGAGACATTTCGGCCGAAATCGAAGCCGCAGCGAAGAAGCCCAAGAAGAAGCCTGCTAAGGACAAGAAGCCGAAAGACCCCAACCTCATCATTCCCGATCCCCCGTCGAAGACCGCAGCCCCGGGACCAGGGTACTCACCACAACCCCTTAGCCTGACCGGGTACACGCAGTATTTCGCGAACTTGACATACATCAACAACCTCACCCTCTCGTACACGGAGAAATCCGAACCCGAGTTGATGCAATCATGGGTGGAATGGATAATACAGCGTTGGAGGCAAGGCAAACACCGTGGGAAGACGCCTGATAAGAAACCGCAACCGCGCGAGTTCTATTTTGAAGTGGAGTACAGCACTTTCACTGACAAGATTTACAAGTTGAAAGACTTGACAGTCAACAGCTATGTGGATTTGGCGTACCGAATGGGGCAAAGGGCGAAGAGGAATGAAGTCGGGACCGACTCAAGGAAATGGGCCGAGGATGAGGAGGAGGATGAAGAGGCAGGCGGCGAAGACGAGGATTGCATGAGTGATGACGGCTCAGACTCAGACTCAGATGATGAAGCCGAAGCACAAACGAAGGTCAAGGGCAAAGGAAAAGGGAAGAAGGACAAGAAGCATAAGAAGAAAAAGGGGAAGAAGAAGAACAGGGCATGGCTGCATTTTCTGAAGCATGCGTTCGTCGGGACGCTGGAGAAGGACGAGCTGAAGAAGCTCGATTAAGCATTTTCAAGGGAAACGGCGTTCGGTAGCGTACATTCGGGTAGGCGATGTTTTTGTAGTTGGATACCTTTGTTGCATCTAATTGACCTTTAAGTGATCTGAATATCTGTGTAAGATACAACACAATAGGGGCTGACCTCGAAGTCGAAGCCCCTATTCAGTTGGTAGCCAACGGTTGCACTGCTCGGCAGGGCGCAACAACCCCCGTCATTTTGGAGCGCGGGCCACTCACCTTGCATGACCCAAGCTTTTCTCATCTGGGAGCCCCTGCATTTCCCATCTCTCCTGTGACCAGAATTGCGAACCTCGACGGGCAGCATCGGCAATTGCGCCGAATCCAACCTTTCTTCTCTTCCTCCTACCTCCACGCCTAACTGTTCCTTCTCTACTCCTCCCGTCCGTCGCCAATGCGCCAACAAACCTAACAACTCACCCATCAACCGCCACGCGGCGCACCGCGCGCGCGCGCGCGCAAGCAACCATCCAAATGCTCCGTCTCCCATACATCCTCCGTCTACCCAATAAAATCCTCCGCCGTCGAGCCCGCCGCTCCCGCCTCACCATGCTTATCCTCCTCCTGCTCCTCCTTCTCGCCCTCCTCCTACCGCTCTACGCAGTCTACTACCCGCCTTCCCTCCTCATGCGCTACTTCGCCACGCGGTGGCCCGAGGTGTTCTGGCGCATCTGGCTCCCGCCAAGTAAAAAGATTGTGGCATTGACAATTGACGACGCCCCGTCGGAGCACACGAGGGAGATACTGGCGGAACTGAAAGCACACGGCGCGAAGGCGACCTTTTTTGTGATTGGGGGGCAGGTGGAAGGCAGGGAGGAGATTCTAAGGGAGATCATTAGGGGGGGACATGAGCTGGGGAATCATGGTATGCATGATGAGATGGCGAGGAGTCTGGGGGATGGGGAGTTGGAGGGGCAGATTAAGATGGTGGAGCGGATGATAAGGACGGCGTATGAGAGGGAGGGGAGGGAGATGCCCGGAGGAAAGAGGAGGTATTATCGGCCGGGGAGTGGGTTTTTTAGTGAGCGGATGTTGGGCGTGGTGAGGGGGACAGGGTATAGGATGGTGTTGGGGAGTATATATCCGCATGATGCGCAGGTCAAGTGGGCGTGGGTGAATGCGAGGCATGTGTTGGGCATGTTGAGCCCGGGCGGGGTGGTCATTTGTCATGATCGGAGGGGGTGGACAGCGCCGATGCTGAGGAGGGTGTTGCCGGAGATGAGGAGGAGGGGGTATAAGGCGGTGACGGTATCGGAGTTGTTGGAGGAGGCTACGGGGTGAGGGTGGAGGTTGGAATTGGGAGATAAACACCATGGGTTCGAGCAGGGATGGGGTTGTGTTGGCAGCAGAAGCTTTCAGCTGGACCTGTCACTTGGGGAATGGACGATGACTACTCGGTCGAGGATCCCCGCCGCCGACATTGAGACTGGAGGGCACGAGGCTATCGTGATGATGTCGCACGGAATGGCTCGACACTGACCTCTATTGCACCGGCCAGCGCAACTGAATGGCCGTCTTCGATATATCGCCTTGATGCTTTCTGACCAGAAGATCAAGGAGGGTGATACTGCGAGCCTGAGAACAGCTGCCAAAGGTAGCTTACCTTGCCTACACAGTCGTCTACGGGAAAGGCTGAATATACACACCAAGCCGGCAGGTTTGTAAGCCCCTGAGCGACAAAACAATGTTTACTCAACAAGCCATCAGGGGCACACCATTTACACGAGCAATTACGATTGGGCTTGGCTCGGGAATGCCCAACGCCCTGTGGATGACGAGTACCCGTCCCGATGGAGTCTGCCCCGCACCGACACCGGGAATCGGGTTTCAAACGGTTCGCCTCAGCGGGGAAGTCGGTGGGCCGCGGCTCGATAACCCATCCCAATGTTTTGAAGTATAAGTCACATCCACGTCCTGATTCTTTTCGAATCTAGACGCTGTGTCGCAGAGAGATAATAGACCTTAATATTCTAGACATCTTCGAGGGAACCAATTGCTGCCCCGCAAACAACCAAAGACAAAATGGCCAACCCTGAGCAGAGCTCCAAGGACCTTTCTGATGCCTTCACCAAGAAGCTGTCCCTTGCATCCCGTTCGGTCCATGCAGACGATTACATCAACAACCACCAGGCCGTTGCGCCGCCTCTTCACGTCTCTACCACCTTCCGCTACTCCCGCGACCCAGAGAAGCTCCAGCCCTGGACCAATCTCAACGTTCGTCCCCCCTTTCCCACCCCTATCAAACAATCCTAACAAACCACCACAGCCCAACGCCCCCCACGATTCCCACATCTACTCCCGCGACTCCGCCCCCAACACAACCCGGTTCGAAGCCCTCCTCACCTCCATCCTCGGCGCCCCCTCATTGACTTACTCCTCCGGCCTCGCCGCATTCCACGCCCTCATCGTCTTCCTTAACCCCAAGCGCGTCGCCATCGGCGCCGGCTACCACGGCTGCCACGGTGTCCTCTCCATCCTGCACAAGCTCAACGGCCTGCAACAGCTCGACCTCACTCTGGACTCGGACCTCGCCCTGCTCCAAAAAGGCGACGTAATCCACGTCGAAACCCCGCTCAACCCTACCGGCGAAGCCCGCGATTTGAGCTATTATCGACGTCTGGCAGATGAGAAGGGATGCTACCTCACCGTCGACGCGACGTTCGCGCCGCCGCCGCTGTTGGATCCGTTCAAGTGGGGCGCGGATATCGTGATGCATTCGGGAACCAAGTACTTCGGGGGGCATAGTGATATGCTAGCTGGTGTGCTGGCAGTGAGGCCGGATAGGGAGCAGTGGGTGCGGGGGTTGAGGGAGGAGAGGCTGCATCTGGGGAGCGTGATGGGGAGTTTGGAGGGGTGGCTTGGGGTGAGAAGTTTGCGGACGTTGGAGTTGAGTCAGTTCCCTTTGCCGTTATCTTTCCCCTTTTGTGGTTATTCGTGGCTTTGTTGGCTGTCTTGGTCGTGATCGCATTACCCCCGAGACATTTCGTTGCCTTAAGATGCCCCTCAGGAGAGTATACTAACGGTCGTTTACCACAGGGGTGAGGAGGCAGAGCGAGAATGCGCAGAGGTTGGTGGAGTGGTTGGACGGGGAAGTCAAGGCCCGGAAGGGAGTGGTGGGGGAGGTGGTGGAAAAGGTGGTGCATGCTTCGTTGCAGGAGGAGGCGAAGGTGGAGGGGAGTTGGTTGAGGGAGCAGATGCCTGAGGGGTATGGGCCTGTGTTTGCGATCTGGATGAAGGAGGAGGCCGTGGCGAAGAGATTGCCAAGTACGTTGCATTTGTTCCACCATGCGACTAGCTTGGGGGGGGTTGAGAGTTTGATTGAGTGGAGGGCCATGTCGGACCAGAAGTGTGATAAGAGGCTGTTGCGGGTGAGCGTTGGTGTGGAGGGTTGGGAGGATTTGAAGGAGGACCTCATTCAGGGGTTTGAGGCGCTGAAGACGGTGGGCGAGTAGGAAACAGCCACTCGTCATGAAGGGTTATGATAGACAATAGATCGAGTTACGATTGCCATGTGGAGCGGATCCCTGCTACGTGTATGTCTCATAAGAACTGGCCTCGCAAAGTATACACGCCAAGAAACCCCCGACCCCTTTTTCGCCTCAGGCCCCCACCTTGAAGGATCGTCCGCTTGCTGTCTTGCGCTCCTTCTCTTCGCTGTCTGGCCGGGCTCTGCGGAGCACCTGGAGGAAGTCGGCCGTTCTCCTTCTCATCCGGGTGTGAATGTATGCCTGAGAAAGTTAGGCTAGTTCGGGGTAAGCGAAACTTGGGACTGACCTTGGAGGCTTTGATGTGGTAGTGGAAGTAATCGCGGAAGGTCTGGATGTGGGAAATGACATCCGCCATGCGCTGGTGGGTAAGGTGACGAGGGAACAGAACTGTCACCTGTTAGCAAACATGGCCCATTTCCGTGAATCCTAGGTGCATACCAAACGTGACATAACCGATCTCCCCTGTGCCCGTGTTCTTGACGCCGGGCACGCCCTGAAGCTCGAGAGGTGGGTCATTCCGGAATAGAACCTGGGGCGCATTCTGAATGGCGCGCCTTCGGGCGTCGACGAACTCCTGAATGAAGACCTTGCCGTACACCCGATCCGTCTCTTCCCTGAACACTGTGCTGAAAATAACCGTCACACGGTCGTGGCTAGCCTTGACGTAGATGGCTTCCTCCTCGCGGTAATGGATCGCCTTGACCTCGCCGCCCTCGCGCACGCCCTGGGGGGCCTCCTCCGAGGTGAACTTGGAGGCTGCTTCCCTCAGCTGGTAGTGTTCTTGGTAGGCTTGCTCGAAGGGTGCGGCCATGGCGTTGCGCTTCAGGAGGGCGATCTTGTTGACGAGCTCATCGCGTTCGGCTGCTCCTGTGTTAGCGGCGGGAGCTCACCGTCCCTCATCCATGAAAACACTGACCCTTGTCCGCAGGAAGTTTCTCCAAGTCGACCAGGACGGAGAAGTCATAGCCCGGCTCGGGGGGAACGACGTATGACCCATATTCCCTTTGGAGCACCTGCTCGGCACCGTAGCGCACCAAGTCCTTGTAGCATCGGATCTGAATCGACACCATAATCTGGGTCTTGACCTCGGGTGTCGAGATGTGGAAGATGACGCCGTCGAAGTCGGAGACGGTTTGGTCAATGGAGACGGGCGGCGCCCTGTCAGGAGGGTGTTAGTGGTGAGCTGTGGAGGGGCATTTTGGTGGTATTCGTACCCGGAGAATCGCTCCGTGAGCACCGACTGTATCAGCACATTCTGGTAGTCGAGCAGCAGCATCGTGAGAGGCAGCAATGGGAAGCGTTGCGAGCTGGCGGTTCAAGTCGTGGTGGGGCCTGACAGCTAGGTGTTGGCCGTGGGGAGGCTGACGTTGTTGCGCTGCGGGCACTGCGGAGGTCTTGTCGCCTTGTCGCATCCCAGGACCCCCAGACATGCCCCGCATGGCGCGCAGCCACATCTGGCATTCGTGGATGTTCAGATGGAAGCGGGAAGTGTGGCTGGTGCTCTTATCTTATCGCACCCAGAAAAAAGTTCTGGGAAGGCACATCCCACCTGACCGATCGCGAAGTCGAATTGCGGTCTTCGATTGGAGTGGACTTTTTCAGGTTTCTCCTTGTATTTGGTCGCAAATATGGTGAAATCCTACCTGTATGTTTACGCGTGTCGCGAGCTACTTTCAGCCCCGAGAAAGTCCCTGCTGACCCCTTTTCCAGCAAATTCGAGCCCCTAAAATCGTTTGGCCTCGTCGCAACCGCCTCCTCGAACCTCGTCTGGTCCTCGAAAGACAAGTCGGGCACTGGCGCGGGCCAGGCAATTGTTGCTGCGAACGAGGAGGTTCTCGTCTGGGACATCAAAAAGGGCGAGCTCCTCGGCCGTTGGAGAGATGAAAACAACAAGGCGCAGGTAACGGCGATTGCCCAAAGCAAGATCGACCCAGACTTTTACGCAGTCGGCTACGAAGATGGCAGCATACGACTATGGGATAGTAAGATTACCACGGCCGTGGTGAGCTTCAATGGCCACAAATCCGCCGTCACCATGCTGGCCTTCGACAAGTCCGGCGTGCGACTAGCCAGCGGCAGCAAAGACACGGATGTCATCGTCTGGGATCTTGTCGCCGAAGTTGGCCAGTACAAACTCCGGGGACATAAGGACCAAATCACTGGCCTGCGATTTGTCGAGCCCGAGCCACAAATACCGGAGAGTGATGGGGATGAGGTGATGGTCGTCGATACCGAAACATCAGAAGGGTTCCTCTTGACAACAGGAAAGGATGCGCTCATCAAGCTTTGGGATTTATCATCACGGCATTGTATCGAAACGCATGTTGCGCAAACCAATGGAGAGTGCTGGGCATTGGGCGTTTCCCCTGATCTCACGGGGTGCATCACAGCTGGAAACGATGGCGAGATGAAGGTTTGGGCTTTGGATGTTGTATCATTGGCCTGTTCGGCGCAAAAGGTCGACCTTTCACAGGCGGTAAAATTCCTACACGACAGGGGCACGCTGCACAGGCATAGCAAGGAGAGGGCTGTTGAAGTCACATTCCACCCACGGCGTGACTATTTCGCTGTGCATGGTGTCGAGAAGAACGTCGAGATTTGGAGGATACGCTCAGAAGCAGAAATCAAGAAGGCTCTAGCGAGGAAACGGAAGAGGAGGAGGGAGAAGGCCAAAGAGAAGAAGGGGACTGAGGACGTCGATATGGAGGAGGACGAAAAGGCCGATGATGTTGCCAACGCTGACATCTCGGATGTTTTCGTGCAGCATGTCATTGTCAGGACAACTGGAAAAGTACGGTCTGTTGACTGGGCCATAAGTCAAGGGAAAAAAGACTTGCAGCTTCTGGTCGGGACCACCAACAATCTCCTCGAGTTGTACAGCATTGTCGGCAAGGACAAACTCAAGTCCAAGACGGAGCAACCAGATTACAACAGAGCTCTCGCTGTAGAGCTCCCAGGCCACCGGACTGACATCCGAGCGTTGTCGATCAGCTCTGACGACAAGATGCTGGCATCAGCAGCCAACGGCTCGCTCAAGATCTGGAACATCAAAACATCTACATGCATTCGTACATTTGAGTGCGGCTATGCTCTCTGCTGCGCGTTCCTCCCAGGGGACAAGGTGGTTGTGGTTGGAACGAAAGAGGGTGAGCTTCAGCTGTATGATGTCGCATCAGCCGCACTGCTGGAGAGTGTTGATGCGCACGATGGCCATGCCATCTGGTCACTGCAAGTACATCCCGATGGCAGATCGGTTGTTTCTGGCGGTGCGGACAAGACGGCCAAGTTCTGGGACTTCAAGATCATCCAAGAGCAGGTCCTTGGTACCACCAGAACCACACCGAAACTCAAACTGATCCAGTCGAGGATACTCAAGGTGTCTGACGACATCCTCAGCCTCCGCTTCTCTCCTGACTCCAGACTCCTCGCCGTTGCCCTCCTCGACAGCACGGTCAAGGTCTTCTTCACCGACTCCCTCAAGCTCTATCTCAACCTCTACGGCCACAAACTCCCTGTTCTCAGCATGGACATCTCCCACGATAGCAAACTTATCGTAACAAGTTCGGCTGACAAGAACATTCGCATCTGGGGTCTCGACTTCGGCGACTGCCACAAGGCGCTCTTTGGTCACCAGGACAGTATCCTCCAAGTAGCATTTGTCCCCCATAACTCAGACGGAAACGGTCACCACTTCTTCAGCGCCAGCAAAGACCGGACCATAAAGTACTGGGACGCCGACAAGTTCGAGCAGATTCAGCGCATCCACGGACACCACGGCGAAATCTGGGCCCTCGCCGTCGCTCGCTCTGGCCGCTTCCTTGTCAGCGCTAGCCACGACAAGAGCATCCGTGTCTGGGAGGAAACCGACGAGCAAATCTTCCTAGAAGAAGAGCGCGAGAAGGAAATTGAAGAGCTCTACGAATCCACCCTCACCACTTCCCTCGAACAAGACCCCGATGCCGAGGGCGAAAAACAAGAAGTCGGGGCCGCCACCAAGCAAACCACCGAGACACTCATGGCCGGCGAGCGCATCGAAGAAGCCCTCGAGCTCGGTACCGCAGATCTCAGCGTTGTCCGCGCCTGGGAGGAGCTAAAACGAACCAACCCCAACGCCGCACCACCGCAGCGAAACCCCATCTTTGGCATGCTCGGCAACATCTCTGCCGAAGCCTACGTGATGAACACCCTGCAAAAGATCAAGGCCGCGGCACTCCATGACGCCCTGCTCGTTCTCCCCTTCGCCTCTGTTCCCATGCTCTTCACCTTTCTCAACATCTTTGCCAAACGCTCCATGAACATGCCTCTTACGTGCCGCATCCTCTTCTTCATGCTCAAAACGCACCACAAGCAAATCGTGGCGAGCAGGACCATGAGAGCCATGCTGGATGGGATTAGGATGAACCTGAGGGAAGCGCTGCGGAAACAAAAGGATGAGATGGGGTATAATATTGCGGCGTTGAAGGTTGTGGGGATGCAGATGGCGGAGAGCAGCATCAAGGGATTTGTTGATGAGAAGTGGGACGAGGAAAGGGAGAAGGAGGAGAGCGCGGCGGTGAGGAAGAGGGCCTTTGTGGATGTGTCGTAGGAGGTAGACTCGAAGTGTTTGATATCTGGGATTGGGTGGTCGATATGGAGGATTTTCAGGCGAGATAGAGATACTGAGCCCCGTTGGTAGATTATACAGCTGGTAACTGAACGTGAATAGGGGATCATACCGAACCTGTCAAACCAGAGTGTGCATCCGTTAACTTGTACCCCGTTCTGTCCTGCTCTTCCAGGGTATTGCATGCCGTATCACTCCAGAGAATCAGCTTGTACGCGGCGTACTTGTATGCCTTAATGGGGCCGCCAACGGCCTTCCGCAAAGCCATTGAGCGCTCTTTGCACGACAATACAGCCATGAGTTTCAGGAGAGATGCCCTTTACGCTGTCAAAACAGGCCTTTACAGCATTGCCACAGGCCTTTACTCCATCCATACGCGCCTCTCAAGAGAATCTCATGAAGCCTCTGGAGAATTTTGCAAGGGGGGCATGGTCTGGAGTAAAAGTTAGTGTCCTGTAAATAATACGGTACACAGGTAGGCTAACACGCCTAAAGAACCCATTCCGACTCCCCTAGCCATAACCCCATGCGCATTCTCTAAAGCTGCATTATAAGGATATTAAAGTATCCCACTCAATTATAACAACCAGTACCCTCCGCCAATAAAACTAAACTGTTGATTAGAATACATGTATAGCGGATGAGCCCCAATTAGTCCTCTTCCGACTCAGGCGCCTCGGCATCTGCCATATCTTCATCGTCGGCTGCTCCGCTATTAGGCGTTGCGTAAGGTGTAGACTCATCGCCCGAGTTTGAACTGTTGTCGTTGTGATTCTCATGACCGTGTCTCTCAGCGCTGTCTTCGCTGCTAGGAACCGCCGGGGAATGTTCTGATGGCGTGTCGAGAGTTACTTGGTGTTGTCCTGGTTGAGGATGGACATCTTGTGCAGGTGCGGCTGTGAGCAGGCTGGGATGAGCGGAGTCAGCAGCATCTGGCTGAGCAGACAGCGGAGGGGAATTTGTTGTCGTTGCCGCAGTCCCGGTAGTGCCGTTTGGAGTTGGCCAAAGCGAGGAGGCTTTGAAGGGCCCAACTCCCGGCATTGAAAGCATGGAACGGCGAGGCGGCCCGCGTTTGCTTCCGGGCACTGGACCGCGCTTATGAGCAGGTGTTAAAGTGACTGGAGCGGGGGGCGCCGCGGAAAACGCTGCGGCGCCAGGGAACGGTTCAGGCGATGTTGATTGCTGAGCGGAGGGAGCATTCGCCGCTGGTTGAGGCCCAGATTTTGCAGGGTGTGGCTGTGATGTTGGGGTGGGAGGCTGTTGCTGTTCAGGCCGCTGCTGCTGGTGTTGTTGTTGTTGTGGTTGTTGTTGTTGTTGTTGCTGCTGCTGTGGGGGGCCTTGTCGTTGAACCTGTTGCGGAGCGGGCGGCTGGACAGGTCGTTGCTGTTGCGAGGCTTGTTGCGGAGGGTGCGGTTGCGGAGGAGCGACAGGGTGAGGAGAGCGATGCACAGGGCCTTGCTGAACCGGGGGCGGTGCGTATCCGGTCGATACCGCTGGAACCGCAATGGGAGGCCGCCCGTTGAGGGGATGACTATTCGGCGGCTGTCCGTTGGGCGGCTGCCAAATCTTCACTTGTCCATTCAGTGAAGGAGGAACCTCGGGCGAGGGAAAGCCCCCAGGCGTGCCGGGAGCAGCTCCGTAGTATAGCACGACCCAGGGGTTCGGACCTCCGGCTGAAGGCGGAACATATCCGGCAACTGCTGCTGGATGCTGTAGAAACACACCCGATTCAGGCAATTGGCCGACGTAAACGACATGGTGCGGAAATGGTGGTTTAGTGGGTAGTTGTGCCTGCGCCTGTGCTGGTGCGGGTGCTTGCGCTGGTGGCGGCACACCTGTTCGTGGTGGCGCTTGAGGATGAGGTCCTTGCTGGGGCTGTTGCTGATTCTGCTGTCGAGGCTGCAGCGGCGGCTGGGGCAGAGCTTCGTGGCCTGCGGGCAGAATCGGCACCGGCGTCGTCCTCGCTCGCTTCGGTACCGGCTGCGGATTCGCCTTCATGATCGCCCTGTACCCCCTCACAGCTAACCACTCCTTCTGCTGCTCCTTCAACCTCGCCGCCTCCTCCGGGTCCACGGGCGGTTTGGCCGGCTTTGGGGGCTTCGGCGGTCCCCCACCACCCGGAGGCGCCTCCGGTTTCTTCGGCAGTTCAATTCCCGTCCCATCCAGTATCTTCTCCCTGTGATCCCACCAATTCGAAATCGTCGCAACTGGTATTTTCCAAAACTCACTCGCCTCCTTGTAGGTTGGCGAACGGAACCACACCCTCCTCCCATCGGGCCCCACCTCAGGGACATCCGCGTCCTCGTTGTACTGACCAATTCGCCGTCTCGCCACCTTGCGGTATGACTTCTCAAACGGAATCCTGTGCTTCACCAGATACATGAGCACCTCGATCTTGCGCTCGCGCGTGTATGAGCGCTCCTGACGCGTCTTGGGCTTGTCAAAGGTCCAGCTTTGGACGCGCTCCGACAGTGGTTTTGGTTTAGGTCCCTTTCTTTTCTTCTCAACCCCGCCGGCAAGAACGCCGCCGGCGACCTTTTGGTTTTTCTCTTTCCGTATGGGAGGCATTGCTGATGTCCCCGCCCACCGGGGTTGATGAGATGCGTAGACTTACACTGGAGGTTGCGATGAGATGCAAGAATTCGGATTTGCGAAATTGGGAAACTTGCATCTGGGCGATTGAGCGTGGTGGAGTCCGTGCACAAGCATGGTCTAAGTTAGCTTGTTGGGTGGGGTCCACGTTCAGCACCAGCATCGCTGATCAGACACGGCGTTGGAACTGGAATGAGGGATTGGGAATGAGAGACAGAGTTGATAAAGCCCGCGTCAAAAAGAGACGATTAGAACCCGGCCAGTCGTTTGATGGAAAGTGCAAAAGGAAATGCCCAGTAACAGGATTGAACTGTTGACCTTCGCATTACGTGATATCTCTTGGTGAAGATATTAGTACGACGCTCTAACCAGCTGAGCTAACCAGGCCAACCTGCTTGATGGTGAGATAAGGGGAAAGCACAACCATGACCACTGGGCTGGGAAGAGGCAACTGAGAGCCCCTTGCCCGATTTCGCAGCCTAACAGACCGACGCGCACATAGGCGTGGAATCCCTCCCCTATGATCTCGACGCAACCCAAACACTCAAACGCCCATATCACGATTCAAGACTCCCCAGCTAACCGCCCTTAAGAATTTTCTAGAGACTCCCCAATGTTCAAGCAAGCAAAATGATGGCACGCGGTTTCCCTCTCAAGATCTTCATTGATGTATGGGATCTATGACTGCCCTAGTTGGCACCCTGTGCCGCCTGTCCTCAGAAACAACCTCCGTGCCCTGAAATCCTGATATGCGGCGCTTGTCTTCCTTTCCCTCTTTTGCCCAGCCAAAAAGACATTATCGACGTCTAGTAATTCAGGAAAAGAAAAGATGTTGAAGTTCTTTCGTTTTCCCCGTTAACGCCGATGCTATTATGTCGTTGCCCAATGGGTATCGCAAAACGTCATGATCTTGGCCTTTTTGGCTCATGCATGTCTTTGTTGAAAGACACCGACCGCCGCTCCCGACCCTCCTCTTCCGTGTATATGGCGGGTTTTATGTTCGTTAAACTCCAAATCATGAACCCGCCCCTGCTGTGTAAAAGAAAATAGAAACCATCGCCTTCGTAGCCGAGAAACCCAGAGAAACGTCATGGATATATGTCTAACCGCCGACCCAGGTTTGTTGAGAACCGTACGCCTGTAATGCCATGATCATGCCCGAAAAAAGGAAAACGCAGAAAAGATGAATCGCCACAAGGCCAAGCAAGAATCACGCCTGCAGGAGAAGTTGAATCGTCTGCAGCGAGTATTTCTTGACTTAGAACTTGAGGGCCTTGGGCTGCTCCCAGGTGAAGCTCTGGTTGGTACCAAAGTGGCCGTTCTTGGCAGTCTGGAAGTAGATGGGCTTGGCGAGGTCAAGCTCCTTGACGATGACACCGGGCCGGAGGTCAAAGTTGGCACGGATGATCTCGACGAGCTCAGCAGAGTTCTTCTCCGAGGTGCCGTAGGTATCGACATAGATGGAGAGGGGCTCAGCAACACCAATGGCGTACGAGAGCTGAACGAGAGCACGGCGGGCGAGGCCAGCGGCGACGATCGACTTGGCGATCCAGCGGCCGACGTAGGCAGCAGAGCGATCGACCTTGGAGAAATCCTTGCCGGAGAAGGCACCACCACCATGGGCACCCCAGCCACCGTAGGTGTCGACGATGATCTTGCGACCAGTGAGACCGGCATCACCCTGGGGACCACCAATGATGAAGAGGCCGGAGGGTTGGATCTAGTCTTGTTAGCATCGAGTTGTCAGAGTAGGGGGGGTGCATCTTACGTGGTAGATGGTCTTGTCATCGAGGTACTTGGCGGGGATGGTCTTCTTGATGATCTTCTCGAGGATCTCCTTGCGGAGCTGCTCAGTGGTGATGTCCTCGGAGTGTTGGGCAGAGACGACGACGGTGTCGACGCGGAGAGGAACGACGGCACCGTTGTCGTGCTTGTACTCGACGGTAACCTGAGTCTTAGTGTCAGGACGGAGCCAAGGGAGCGAGCCGTCGCGGCGAGCAGCGGACATGGCGGCGTTGAGCTTGTGGGCGAGTTGGAGCGTCAGAGGGAAGAGCTCGGGGGTCTCATCGGTGGCATAGCCGAACATGATACCCTGATCACCGGCACCGAGGTTCTCGAGGCGGTCATCGAGATGGAGACCCTGGGCAATATCGGGCGATTGCTCCTCAATGGCGACGAGAAGGTTGAGGGTCTTGTAGTCGAAGCCCTTGGAGGAGTCATCGTAGCCAATGTCCTTGACGGCGTTGCGGACAACCTTCTGGTAGTCGAGCTTGGCCTTGGTGGTGATCTCGCCAAAGACCATGATCATGCCGGTCTTGGTGGCCGTCTCGCAAGCGACCTTGGAGAGGGGGTCCTCCGCCAAGCAAGCATCGAGAATGGCATCCGAGACCTGATCGGCGATCTTGTCGGGGTGGCCCTCACCGACGGACTCGGACTACCGGACATGGGTCAGTTTTCGGACATACCCTTGCCGGCATCGTGCAGGGGCCGGGACCGAACTTACGGTGAAGAGGAAGGTCCCCTCGTTGTAGTGCTTCCACCCGCTCACACCGTTGGCGTCGACTCCGTTGGTACCGTTGGTGGCCATTTTGTCTGTAGGAAATAAACTAAAGAGGGGGTTAGTGTCGGGCTTCCAAGATTTTTTCTGCGCCGCTGTAACCGCTGCCACCGGACATTGAGAACCCCTCGAAAGGCGGGGTCTAGCTCAAAGACCCGAGAAACCACGCCCCCTCTGGAACGTGAAGAAAGAAATTTGGTGTACGGGACGGAAACCATGCCGGCAATAATGCGCAGCCAAAGCCCCAATGGTGCCGTTGTGTCTTGCGGACAGGTTTGAGAAGGAGGGAAAAGGAGCAGCGGTGTCAAGCGGCCGGACAGCAGCAGCAGGTCCGGCGCGGGGAAGGGATTCTACTCACATTCGTGTCAAAAGCCAACTGAAACAGGAAAAACGAGGTACAGGGAATGGAGGGCCGTAGGGAGCTGTAGGTGTTGCACTAATTCCAGAACGCTTGAAGAAGTTGGGAAGGGAATGCGAAAGAGGTCGAGGGGTTGCGGGAGTATTTGAGGAATTTGTGGAAAAGCCCCCCGGGGTCGGCCACTTTTCACCGCGAGGTTGGACGCGGGATAACGGAGTACCTTGTTACTTCGGTGCGCAGCAGCCCCACATAATAATACTGGTCTATCGAAAGCCACTCGCCAGCTCACGCCCAGCCTCATCAATAAGTCTCCGTCTGACATCCATCCAAAGAGGGAAATGAAGCAAGGATTGTCACGGACATGGTGGGTGAGGTGATGTAAATTTTGTTGAGCACACCATCACACCGGCTTCTTCAGGTACGGTCAATGGCTGGGACAATATTTTGTATGGGACTTTGCCGGCCAGGTACCAAATACTCCGGCCTTGGTAGACCCTCTCAAATTGCGCCATTGGGGGACCCCGCCGCCATTCAACTCACCGCACTTACGCCATTGAATATTGAACGGGACCTGCGGCATCCCCTCCACCCCGCTGTGGGGCACCCGTCTTTGCCATCGGAAAAAATAAGCCCTTGTGGTCGGTGGCATTTCGGTAAGGGTGGTCGACAGCGGGGAATCTGATAGCGCGTTGACAATAGCAGTTCTCTGCCTTTGTATCAAGACCGTTCGGACAAACGCGGCCCACGTTCCACGGCGCAACGCGACCAAGTCGATCGAGAGGAAAATCGCCAATCGCTTTCTCGGCCGCAACCCGAACTCAGGAACCAAGAAACATCAGCCATCATGAGCAAGTACGGGGTGATGGTGATGGGCCCCGCGGGAGCCGGCAAGGCAAGCAGAAACCTACCGCAAGCGCTTCTCGGCAGCCTAATCTGCGTCCCGCGCACGTATTCTGACGCCATCTTGGTCCATTTAGTCCACCTTCTGCGCGTCCCTTATTACACATCTACAGCTGAACCGGCGCTCCGCCTTCTACGTAAACCTTGACCCCGCGGCCGAGACGTTTGAGCACACGCCGGACCTCGACATCAAGGACCTGATCTCGCTCGAAGATGTGATGGAGGAGATGAAGCTCGGCCCCAACGGCGGCTTGATATACTGCTTCGAATTTCTGATGGAGAACCTCGACTGGCTCACCGAGGGGCTCGACTCTCTCACGGAGGAGTACCTCATCGTCATCGACATGCCCGGCCAGATCGAGCTCTACACGCACATCCCCATTCTTCCTAGGCTGGTGAGGTTCCTAACGCAACCCGGTGCGCTCGACATTAGGCTGTGTGCCGCCTACTTGTTGGAGTCGACGTTCATCATCGACCGTGCAAAGTACTTCGCCGGATCACTGAGTGCAATGAGCGCCATGATAATGCTCGAGGTGCCGCACATCAACATTCTCAGTAAGATGGACTTGATCAAAGGACAGATAAAGAAGAAGGAGCTCAAGCGATTCATCGTACCGGATACATCGCTTCTGGAAGACGATCCTGCGAATCCCAAGAAGAAGGCGGGCCTGGATGTTGACGTCTACAGCTCTGATCCTCAGGATAAAAATGCGATGATGTCCGGCGCATCGTTTCAGCGCTTGAATACGGCCGTCGCAGGACTTCTGGAGAACTTCAGCATGGTCAGCTTTCTCAAGTTGGACTGCACAGATGAGGACAGCGTGGCCGCCATCCTCAGCTACATCGATGATTGCATACAGTATCACGAGGCGCAGGAGCCGAGGGAGCTTCACGATGAAGAGATGGGGATGGAGGAGGAAGAATAAGTTGCGCCCAAGGGTTTGCGGTTGTAGCATTTGCGATAAGAGGAAGGGCTCTGGTGGGAAAAGGGAAATATGCATAGCGTTGGCGTTGGGATATATACCAAAAATTGGTTCTGCTCTTGCCCCTGTTCCATTCTCCAAAGCCCCAAACGGCCTTTCCATGTCCAGCAACGCAACCGCGAAGATGCCAAATAATTCCAACCTCAGTAACTCCGTGACGCCCTGACTGATGCTCTTCTATCCCCCATCATACCCGTCCGTTCAACCCCTCCCAACCCGTCTTAATGTCCCCCGTTTCGTAAATACTCCTCCTTTCCCCAAAACATCACCCATCAATACCCCCTCCCCCTTCTCCCATAACCACCCCCAGCAGCCCCAGCCCTCCTGGACTTCTCCAAATTATCATACTTCTGATACTCCCTCATAAACACCTCCCTGCACATCGTCCCAAAGGTCACCAACCACCTCCCCACCACCGCCGCGTCCCTAGCGCTCTGTTCCAACCCCCTCTGCCACACTATCGACCCCAGCGCAAACACCCCCGCCCAAAACAACATCCGAAACGCCAGCCTTGTCCAGAAGAGCATGATCCGCTGCAGGTAGGCGAGCAGCTGCACGACGAATACGACGAGCGCGAGAAAAAAGATGAGTATGACGGCGTCCGGTGAGGAGGCCAGCGCGGCTGTGAGGCGGTCGAAAAGGGGCGTAAGGAGCGTGAGCATTTGGGAGACGAGGGGCGAGAGCTGGCGGAGGAGGGACTGGGAGGTGGAGGTGGGCGAGAGGATGTAATCATCGAGGAGGGCGAGGACGGGTTCGGGAAGGAGGTCTGTCGGCGGGTTGTTAGTTGATTTCTGTCTGGTTTGATCGCGTGGGCTTGGTAGTCGGCGAAATGACGGTATGAGGCGGTGTTACGAAGGGTGGATGTGACGAGCGCGTTGGTGCAAAGTGGGATGTCGGGGGTAGCTGAGGGGGTGGGTGAACTTTAAAGGGAGCGGGGTCTTACTTTTGAGTGCGCTCATAGTCCAGTCAGCTGGGGAATCCATCTTTGCGATTATACTTTGTGTTGTTGCGTTTGGTTGCGGTGAGGAGGAGGTGACTGGCAGGCTGTTGGTGTTTTGTGGAGAGCTCCCGTGGGGCGTTTGGCGACGCGACAGACACGGCCAAAATGCAGGTGTCAGAAAACGGGTTGGAACTTGAAGTTGTGGCAACCCCAAGCTTCTCTGCAGGGTTCGACAACGTGTCCGAATTGGCTTTCCGAGATAGACGTCAATCGAACTTCTTCGCAGGTCTGTCATATTGGAATTTCTTTCTTTGTTAAAATAATGTAAAGTTCGAATAGCCCTCTTCATTCGAGGCTAATCTCACTTCTTCCAGGTTGGCTCGTCGCAGGCTTCCACACACACCAGCTGACCCACTTTCAAATAGAGACGAAGGCGTGAAGCGCCTTGATCCATATGTACAAAATTTCGATGCATTTCCAGAGCTCAAGCAGGCTGGCCGGCATGAGCAAAATGCCTTATGCTCACGCTTCTCTCCCAGTTCCCTGTCTTGCGAACACACAAACTAGCATCAACTAGATCTCCCTGCCCCTGGTTCAGCCCCGACTGCTTTCCATCTCCCAACTCAGCGACATCTCGAATTCCTTTCACGACGAACTCCCTTCTCCTCCGATCCATTAACTTTTGCAGCCATTGAAGTTGCCGGGACTGGCGGCTCGCCAGCTTCCAAGGCCTGAGAACCAGTGACGGACACCGCGTACTCATTGTGACTTCTCAGCGGCCTTCTTGGCCTTCTGGGCCCTGAACTTGGCGACCTCAACCGCGACGGCCTTATCGACGCGCTTCTTGAGTTCCGGGCGGTAGCCGATCATGAAGAGAAACTCGAGCCAGACAAATAACGGCGCAAGGAAGATGGCTTGAAAGAGGTTATCTAGCAGAGCCGGCGCTCTTCCCTCAAACTTGCCGTGGCCCACGAACTGGGCAATCCAGCTCACAACATGGACACCGATGGCGATCTGGGTGACGGGAGCCGAGCTCTCGAGGCGGAGGTAGTTGCCCCCTGCTGCGGCGCCGAGACAGATGAGCGCCAAGGCCGTTCCGGCAACTGGCTCTAGAAGGACATAGAGGGCGCCCCATAAGATTGCTGCAAATGTGCCCAAGTTGGGGTCCAGATAAGGGATCTGGAGCCATGATGGGACGGTGAAGAAGGGTCCGGTGTTGGCCGCCTGTGACAAGGGGGTTAGGGGCGATCTTCGCACTCCGGAGGCGGTTGACGTACAATCTCAAATGCCGAGAAGAGAATTAATGGCACGCATATCATGTGGATGACTATGTTCACCGTGTTGTGGTGGTATGCGCCATACTGATGGGAGCGTGGGTTGGTCAGCCACGCCCGTTTGACGCCAAAGATCCGGGGTCAAGGTATCAGATACTCCGTTGCGGCCCCAGCCTTGCCGAGGACTAGGGTACCGATTTCTCGGCTAGGAGGGAAGGGAGGCTGGCACTTACAAATGTCAGCTGCTTTTCGAGGTCCAGAGACATGATGCACGGTTATTTCTCGCGAACGGGGCGAGACCTTGTGTCGTTGCGCTTCCTTTGTTGGCGAATCGACGATTTAGGCATTGACTACGAGGCGCGGATAAGGTGGTGTGGATATGGGTGCTCTGACCTATATTTAAGAGATCGCCGAGCAGGTGAAGGTAATGTATTCCTCTAGGGCTGCAATGATTGATGAGCTGGCATCTGCTGGTGTTGGAGCGATTCGCGGGCGCGTCACCAGACCCTTGTCTTGCTAAAAAAGTTTAAACAAACGCCCCGTGCCTCGGATGACATGGTGGGATGGTGGGGTTCCCTCCAACTAGCTCGACCACTGCGAGCTCGACCTCGAAGAGGGGTGAGGATTTAATCCACGACCCCGAGCGCAAGATATCCGGGCCTCCTCCAGGCGAGCACAAGCTGATGGATCCATAGCATCGCCCGCGGGAAGTCCATGCCGCATGAGCTGGCATCCAGATGGGGTATCTGACAGCCAGCAGCCCCTCTGGTCCAGCGCCCAAGGTTCCTGCTCCACCATGGAAGGCTGACCCGGAAAACTATCAAGTGAATCCCACCCTCAGAATCATTGCATAGGTGAACGAAAGACATTCCCCGCGTAAAACTATCAGACTTGTTACCCCAATTTAATCCCAAGACTTTCGGGTCAGGTACTTCGGCAAGCCAAGTCACGCAGGGAAGCTTGCCGTTCCTGCAGCTGGTGCACGGACCATCCACTCAAGGCGACAACCCGCCTAAATTTTCCTTGTCCGGATCCGTCATCAGCCCTGCAGTCGCAACTTTCCTTGGGGTCGTCGACGCGAACTCACACTCGGCGCCGCAACTATCACAAGCTCACGTCTATTTCTTTCACGAACAAAACCGCCTTTCAAAGTACTTGTTACACGACCATCCGAGCAACAACATCATAGGCGATACCGAGCAACTGCCATACCATTCGCGCGCCACAAGCGCAATCTCGCAGCTCCTGCGCTCGACTCCTAACTCCATCGTCTCGCTTCGATTCTCGCCACTGAACCCTCTTCTTCTATTTCGAGCCCCGTCGTCTGCCCCGGCAGCATCGCGGCAGCATGTTCTTCATTCACAACCTCGAGCGGCGGGTGACGCTCCATCCCTCATACTTTGGAAGAAACATGCATGATTTGGTCACGACCAAGCTCGTCAAGGACGTCGAGGGCACTTGCTCGGGCGACTACTACATCATTGCTATTATGGACACATTCGACCTCTCCGAGGGTCGCATTCTTCCTGGGAGCGGCCTAGCTGAGTTCACGGTCCGCTATCGAGCTGTGGTTTGGAGGCCGTTCAAGGGAGAAGTTGTTGGTCATCTCTCCCGTGTGCTGGAGACTTGTGCTCACTGGTCATAGGTCGACGCAATCGTGTACTCTATCAACCCACACGGTTTCTTTGCACAAGCGGGCCCTCTCCGGCTTTTCGTCTCCGCACATGTACGAACGGCAGACTGCGCACATCATCGAATCAGGTGGAATCAGATGAGCTGACAAGCGGACAGTTGATCCCGGACGAGATCAAATACGATGGGAATGCCACGCCGCCTCAGTTCACTAACAACGCTGATATGGTCATCGAGCCCGGAACTCATGTGCGTTGCAGGATCATTGGTTTGAGGACCGAGGTTGGCGCGCTGTGGGCGATCGGCAGCATCAATGGCGACTTCCTGGGGTATGCCTTGATGCCTCGCTTCTGGACCGCAACATGCTGACACTTGTTGCAGATGCCTTCAGGCGTAAGCGCCGGTGTTTTGGACAATGGAGGTGCAGCCTCGTCCCAGCACTGTCGGGAGATTGTGCCACACCCGCACAATGTCATCGCTGGACATTTGTCACTGTGAGATTCACGCAGCGACTACTACACGCACACAGCAGTACGCACAATCCTCCAGACTCTGGTGAGGCCTTCGATATTCGACCATATGCGTCGTTCCGGTCTCGGTAACCCCTGGCATGGCCTCACCATAGAGGAGTACATGGCGATTGGCGCATACTGTCCACCATCATTCGGGGACAGCGTCGTTGAGTACAGCAGCATATTGACGATTGATACCCAAGTAGGTAGGATGAAGATGAAGATTTGTCGGAACCAAAAGCAGACTGATGGTGAGCTATCTGGCACCCAGAAGCAAGGGACGAGTCTGCATTGGTAGCAGCTTGGGAGTCTGCGTCAGTTGAATTTGAGCGAGAAATACTCCCTATTCTACCAGCTCTGCCTTTGTGATTCGTATGCCAGTGCCGCCCAGTCACCGGGGTTATGTTTCCTGGTACCAGCTTGGCAGACTCACTATGGCGCAGGTTTGACGAATGAGCAGCTTGACCGCAATCGATTCAGTCAGCACAAAACAACACCCCAAAAGATCCAGCGAATATCCACCCAGCAACGCTTCTATCGGATGATTTGCCTGACAGTCGTTGCATATCACCATTATCAGCAAGTTTTCTCGAGAGCTGTTAGCTTCGATCTATATATCCTGGACACCACCGGCACTGCGCTACAGATCGCAGGTTAGCAACGGGCAAGCTTATCAGAAAGGACATTCGACGGGATGAGAGTCACCGTGTGCGCAAAGTCATCGTATCTCGGGCATAGGGAAGCAACCCAGAGAAATATCCTCAACGAGGGTGGAAGTTAGGGCCAAACAAGGGCCAACAAGATAGCGTCTCACAGAAAGTTTTACAGTTTAGTCTGGGCTCGCACGGTAGGAAAGGTGCGACTGAAAAGATCACCGCCACAAGTGCCGCTTGTTCGTGATCTTCATCCGTCAACCTGCGCCACTTGGGGAAGGCCTAGGCGAGCAAACACTCATGGGGCATCTAGAACCCTTCTGGCTCGTCATCTGGGTCACGCCAGTTGATTATGTGCAAGTGAGCACCCAAACTCGATCCCAGCAGTGACCTCGGAGCTTGAACCCACGAACAGTTGTTCCACGGGAATCGAGTGCAACGGTCCATGGAAAGGCCCCGGCCTCAGAAGCCTCAATCTATCACATCTCACATCTGCAAGGCAGCCCAAAGCAGGCCGGATCGATCGATCCGTTAGGTGCCCCTCGATCTGTGCAACTCACCCAGTGTTCAAACAACCAAGTGCCACTTCCAAATCACCAAAAGGGGTTGGCTCGCCTCGATGCTCGACAGGCACAATCCAGAGCACAATACCCTTGTTCATCTTATCGTGAGTCGCACCCGTCTCACACCCCCTAAATCCCTCCATGCAGCCGGGTCTCCTCCCCGGGGACCCTACTGCCGGCGAAACCACCGGCACATCCAGAAGAGGAAACGCCTCGTTTTTCGGTCTCTGGCGCATTCGGGGAGGGGACCCGAAAAGTCTCGGACTCAATGCCGATGCAGGCGAAAAGACGCCATAAAAAAAAAGAAGAAAAAAGAAACAAAACATGCACCGGGATGTGCCTCATCACAGTCGCACACACACGGCGGGTTCCCCATGCGCTCGCCAGTTCCAGGAAACGGGTTCAGCGAATCGCACATCTCGACATGACAACCCCCCTTCGGCACCCCAAGACAACGTGCTCAACGTCCGCCTCGGAATCGGAGCTGTCTCCGAAGCTCCGAGGATATGTTGTTTACACGGCCTCCTTGATAGCTCCCCGGGTTCCAGATGACAAGTACCTTACCGAGCAAGTCATGGTCGACCGGCGTACGGTGCCTGTCAGTCCTCCTCCAATCTCGATTTCCCACACCAGACATATCTCCTCTGACATCGACGGCTGTCCAAGCTGCCCATCCACCCTGCTTGGATTCTGACCTACCATAAACCAGACAAAATAGGCACCCAACGGGAGCTGTCTCGTCTTGCATCTGCAACCTAATCCATTCCAACGCATTCCATCCCAGGCGGTGAGTGAGATGGTGATGGTGTAGCCCCTATTCGGCAGAGCCCAACCGCACTCCTCCAAAACCAGGCGTTTGGGCGTGGAACCCTCTTCCTGTTGTGTGATATGACATCGACATTGACCATGGCCCTGGGACTACCAAACTGCCCCTCGGTGCGTACGGTCTTGTCTGCTGGGCTTCGGACATGTCTCTGTTCTTGACCACCCGGCGGCACAGTACACCGCAGATCCTCGCAGATACAGCTACCTGAACCAAACCACCCGGAGATTTTAGCTATCTGAAGAAGCCTATCGCAACATCACAACTGCTTTCAGCAAACGCAAACTCGACAAACACTAACTTTGTCTGTACATCTGTACATGACTGTCAAGGCCTGTCTCTCAACTCGACGCATATTACAAAAAGTACCAATCAACACCCCTCTTCTCCCCTCCACACAGATTCCTTCCCCGCCGTCCGCCTGCTGTGCGACCCCAAAAAGCGTCCAACCACAGATCACAACGTCCTGTAGGACGCGCGGTCCTTTTAAGCTAGACACACTAGACAGACAAGATGATGTGACAGGAACTAGATCTTATCCTTCATGATCCATCGCCTGTCGTGACACTCCCAGCGCAACGTGACGGCACTAGCGAGCCCTGTGACGAGCACAATGGCGATGAATACCACCAGGCCAGGCGAACCGAATCGCTCGAGAATGGCCCCCGTAGACGGGTTTCCGATCAGGGTCCTGCGATGCCTGGTTAGTCCATCATCACTCAATCTTCTGAAAGAGTCCCCTACGCAACGCTGATAACCGTATACACCGAGCCCTGACCACATCAGCATCAACTCAACCAACAGAGTTTCCAACACCCAACATACCAAAAACGTCCCCGTAGTCCCCGGCTCACAGAGTCCACTAACAACCGCCACCCCCAGCGGGACAAAACTTCCCGTGCCCACCCCCATCAACACCACCACGACAAACAACGCCTCGGTTGTCAAGGCCCCAAACGGTAGCCACACCACCACCACTGCAAGAAGGGTCAACCCATTCATAAGTATGATGGTGTTCAACGGCCCCAACTTTCTGTCTGACAACCATAGTGGCGCCGTTCTCCCAATAATGGCCCCTCTACCGAAACCAGACAGGACACCCTCCTCGTCAGCCACAAGTACCCTACCCCCCGTCTAGGAGGGAACTCACATGTTGTACGACATCATAAGGTGGAACTGCTTCTCCCCCATGCCGACCGAGACGGCATATGTAGGAATCGACCCCCACTGGATAAAAAGGACTAGTTCGTATGCTGTATCCTCCGGAACGAGGTTCCGGCATGCGGCGTCAGAAGGATACAGAACAACCCACCTTCATATCCCACCATCAACTCCAACAATGCAGGGAAAAAGAAGAAGAACAAACTCACCAAAGACCGCATACGTCACCAGCCAAAACTTCACATCCCTCACCAACCCCCCTAGCACTTCCCAGCACCCCCTCCTACTCCCACTCCCTCCACCCCCCTCTTGCTTCTCACCCCACTCCCCTTCCCTCTCTAGCTCTTCACCACCACCATCCACCAAGTTCACCTCCACCAGCGCGTTCCCAGCGGCCATGAGGACCGCCAGCACCCCCGCGAGCGCCAACATCCCATCCCTCCATACCAACCGATCAAACAGCACCTGCAGTAGTAACGAGAAGCCAATCCCGCCCACTGCCGCCCCCAACGTGACACAACCCGTCGCGATGCCCTCGCGTTTGCTAAACCACTGACTCACGACACAAAACGCAATCGTAGTAGGCGGCGCTGCATTTCATCAGCATCAATATCCCACCCCTCACACAAAGGTAAAGGAGGAAAAAACAACCCACCAGCAGCTATCCCCGCAACAACAAAACACCCCATAAACTGCCCAGACGTGCTCGAAAACGCCAGCCCAACAAACGCCGCCACGTACACCACGCTCGCCAGAGGCAGCAACCGCCTAATGCCAAACCTATCAAACAGCACTCCGTCAAGGACCCCACAAAAGCAATCCAAAAACCCAAACACGGAAATAACCCACGAGATCTCACTCTCCGCCTTGTGTCTGAGTTGATGCCCGCGCCAATACGTCTGAAAGAGGCCAATGCTAGAGAGTAACCCGTAAACGGCAACGGTGAGGCAAAAGCAACCAATGACGACCTTCCAGGGGCGGAAACCGGCGTCTAGGCGGCGGAGATACCTTGGCGGTGTTGAGCTGTTGCGGCTACCGCTGCATCGATATGCAGCAGCAGCCGGCCCTTCTGCAGAGGCAGAAGGGCTGATATGGTCCCCGGTAGCCGGAGCGGTGGGCGTTGTTAGCGTCGATGGGTGTTTTGATCGGTGGCGCTGGGCGTCCAACTCGTCGACGTTGTAGGGCCTAACCGGCGAAGGCTGTCAGTTATCATTTTTGAGGCCTGCAGCGTCGAGCAGGCAGCATCGAAAAGGTGGACCTGGCGTACTCTTTGGCAGCAACGCCTTCGACTTTGGCGGGCGGGCCAATAGGGGTGCGGGTACCGAACATGGCCAGGCGTCTTAGGTTTGAGAGCGCGGGTTGGGGGTTTCGTGAGTGGACCAGCCTCTATAAGAAGGGCGACTGGCCCGAGACGGTTGAGAAACCACTGAGAGCCCTGGATTCACAACCTCTTCAAAGCTCTTATACTCCACACCGCCGAGAAGAAGAATGGGTCAGGGTGGCGGCAAAGTTTTGGCTTAGGGACAAACCGCTCAGAATAAGGAGCTAGTGCCCTCGTCAGTGCCGCAGCGTACCGGACCTCCGGAGAAGCAACGAAGAGAAGAAGGGATCTATCGCCCAAATCAGCTGCCATAGGCACCCTCTGCCGTCAGCAACCCGACAGCTTGCTGAGCGGCACCGAAGGGCAAACGACATCAGTGAGCAGCCGCCATGATACTTCCCTTTATCAGACGACCAGGCACTGACCCGGAGGTGACGAACCTGAAGAGCAATCACATGCAGGGGGTTGCAACCACCAGTGTAGATTGTTTATCCTCATGTCCGTGCCGTGCCCCAGCGTTTGAGCAAGACGGGGGAGAAACGGGGAGTGACAAAGAGAAGAATAAGACCTCTTTGTGGAGGCTGCGCAAGACCGGGAACTGACTGCAACTGCCCACCGGGTGCAGTGTATGAGTTGAAAGCTCAACCAGTGCCCTGAATTGCTCAACAAGACGGGAATCGGCTGAGTCTGAAGGAGGCCCCCGATCGCTGCCAAAATCTCATCCGGACGGAGCGGTGGCAATGGAGTGATTCCGGTGGAGTGGGTCGCTTGCTTTGAAAAGTGAATGGGAGAAATTGACAGCTTGTGCTACCTCCAACGTCTCATTCATTCGCGTGGAGCCTCCTTCGGCACCGAGAGAAGTTGACCGCGAGATTGAAGGTTGCCGGGGACAAGATATAAAGCCTCCCCACCCCAAGCATCTTCCCCTCTGGAAATCACAACTTCTACCCTCCGGCGAGGCAGATTGGACTATCCCCTTGCTGTCCAACACCTCACCCCCCTGCTCAGGCCGGAACAACACCTCCTACACCATCCTCAAGCACAACAGGCAAACACAGAGAGCCTTGCCCATCTCACTCTGCCGCCATGCTCTCCAAGCTCTCCCGGTCCAAGCACTTGCTTGGAGGTCCGTCCGTCACATGGGGCCAAGCCCTGAAGCGCACAGTTGGGTCACTGCCACGGCAGCAAGCACAAGTCACCGATGTCGACAAGGTCCTTGACTCCAGCATGGCCAACATCGCCCCAATCCTCACCAACATCCGCGACATCTCGGGAAATCCTCTCACTGGACGAGGCATATTTCCTGGCACACCATCCACTCTCAGCAATGTCGCAAATATCGACCACGCTGCCACTTTACATCCCGTTGCGGCAGCCGTCCCGAGGAGTCGCGATGAGTTCTGGCGCAAAGTGGCCGTTTGGGAGAACGTGTCGGCCGATGACTTCCTGTCGTATCGCTGGAGTGTAAGTCCCCCACATCTGACTTGTCGAACTGGGCGCCGTGTAACATCAAATCTCATGCAGGTTGCCAACACCGTCCAGGGCACAGCCAAGCTTCTGAGGTTCCTTCAAGCGACGATCCCCGAGATGGTCCCCCTCGACAAATCTGGCTCTAGGGTCCAGACCCGCGAAGAGTTCATCAAAGATGTTCTCGACGGCGTAACGGCCGCCACAATGGCCATCCGGATGACGTGCGTCTGAATCCAGCCAACAACACCCTGTGCGTACTGACAAACGCTTCGCAGGCCGTATATCTTGAGCCGTGTCAACTGGGCCGATCCTCGACACGACCCAGTCGTTCGCCAGTTTCTACCCATGAAGTCGCTCATGGTGCCCGACCACCCCAAACTGACCCTCGACTCTCTCCACGAGACGGCAGACAGCCCCGTCAAAGGCCTGGTCCACCGGTACCCTGACAAGGCTTTGTTCTTGCGTAGGTGTTGACCGGTTCCTAGCCTGAAGTTGCATTCTGACCTATTTTCAGCCACCTCTGTCTGCCCAACGTACTGTATGTTCTGCACGCGTTCGTACGCTGTCGGAGCAGACACCGACACTGTGACCAAGGCGTCCTTGAAGCCCACCCGCAAACGCTGGGAGGATGCGTTCGCCTACATCGAGAGCCAACCAGGTCTGCATGACATTGTGGTGTCTGGTGGCGACTCGTACTATTTGCAGCCGGAGCAACTCAGACTCATTGGTGAGCGTCTTATTAGCATGCCCAACATCAAGAGGTTCCGCTTCGCCTCCAAGGGGCTGGCAGTGGCTCCCACCAGGGTTCTGGACGAGTCGGATGGATGGGTCCACGCCCTCATTGACATCTCCAACCAAGCCAAGAGGGCTGGCAAGGCAATGGCGTGGCACACCCACTTCAACCACCCCAATGAAATCTCGTGGATCAGCTCCGAGGCCAGCCAGAAGCTGTTCGAGGCGGGTGTCATGGTTCGCAACCAAGCCGTCCTCTTGCGCGGAGTGAACGACGACTATGAGACCATGTCGACACTGATCCGTAGTCTCGCCGACAATAACATCTTCCCGGTATGTGCTCTGGCGGCGCTCAAGCTGGACGGTTCTTGATGCTGACGTCTCCTGCAGTATTATGTCTACCAGTGCGACATGGTCGAGAGAGTTGAGCACTTGCGGACGCCACTGCAGACCATCCTCGACATCGAGGCAAAGATGCGCGGATCCATCGCTGGTTTCATGATGCCCTCGTTCGTGGTTGATCTGCCCGGCGGCGGCGGCAAGCGGCTCGCTTGCTCCTTCAAATCATATGACCGTGAGAGTGGTATCTCAACATACACTGCGCCTGCTGTCACTGGTCGTGACAAGGAGAACAAAGTCTATGAGTACTACGATCCCGTTGGCTCTGACAATGCGGCACCGGTGACGAAGCGGCCGATTTGACGGTATGGCTTCCCGTTGGTGCGTTGGGTCGGCTGGGCTGGCTCCTGGCTCGATCCCGAGGCGGCCGAGGGGCGGTGCGATCGGGGCATGCTGGGAGAAAAAGCTTAACGGAAGCGGGCAGAAGTAATGCTTGGCCGCAAACCCGCAGGGTAGGTACTTGGGATGATTGGTTGGGCGAACGGTACAATGTCACCGATGTTAAGTCCTTGGGAGTTATGGAGGTGTTGTTTGCTTGGCAGCGCTTGAGCGTGGAGTTTCTGATCGGCAGCAATGTGTTGGGGGTCAATCAATTTTAGTTGGGCAAGGTTTTCGTCCCATACTGCTTCCACTGTTTGAGAAAGGGCACCTCGCCTCTCTGCCCTGCATGCTGGCACGGTTTGATAGACCTGTGTTTTATGGCAAGAACGCTTTGAGGAGGCAACGAGTGAAGATGCGGTTGGAGCGGCTGCTGTGGGTATTAAGCTCCAAGCTCGCTGATTGGTTCCCCCACAAACTTGGGTGGAGACCCTTGAACAGGGATCTGTTTGTGCCACAACTGTTTGCGTGCCATCGACGACTTCGTCATCTCCAGTCACACAACGTGCTGCGCCTTCTCAGTAGGAACTGGATGGGTTCGATACTGCAAGCTAAGAAAACATCCGGTCAGATTTTCGTCATGGTTGTTTTACGAGGGGTGGAATCTCAACTTCTTACGCCACTTCCCGGAGCTGAAACGGTTCTCACCGCCAGATGGAAAATCGTTGCGGCACAACACTAGGGTCCAACACTGACTATTCAGTTCGGGTTACATCGGAGAACGCCGACCGCAGGCACTTTTACCAAGGTGTGTTGATATGACATATGACAGGTCTCGACCCCGGCATACACTGTTGAACACTTTTCGGTGTGTTGGTGATCCCAGACCGATACCCTCCTCTACCGCGGATGGTTCCCCGACATTCTGGAGTGTAGGTGAGCCTACGTCGATGCCCTCTTCTTACCTGGACCCTTTCCCGAACTCAACCCGACCATGTCCACCCAACATGTCTGCTCACGGCCCGTGATCAACGTTTGGCAACCAAGGGCCGGTCTGTGCCATGGACGTGCCGAGCATACTGTGCGGCGGTGCACTCTCGACATATCCTCCATGGTGTCGGGAAGTCGACGCACTGGATTGTGATGGACGTTGGCCGGAATGGGACGAGAGAAAGGGGCCTGGCGAACCTAGGCAAGCCAAAGCGAGCGGCGAGCTTGCCGCATTCCCCAGTTCTATCTTCATGAAGGCCAATCTAACGTTGACAACAGCCCCTCCCGGGCCAACGTGTCGGGTCGTACGACCTAGTCTATTTCCTATGCCTCTTTGGATACAGCTCTTGGTAGCTCAGGTGGCTCAAGTAGCGGACCCATTTCTTCCACCGCACAAGCGGATCACTAGCTCGACAACACAGAAAAGGCTCGTACCACATGCTGCAGAGCGCTGTCAAACAGCAAATAGATCAACCGATCTGTTGCGATCGGCCAGAGGCATGCCAATTCCAGTAGGGTACCGGGTTTTGACGCAAGTTCTAGCGCTGGATAAATCTGTATCGCCTGATCGCTAGGTCAAACATGACAGCCGGGCCGCCGCATTGACTTGGACGGAAAGTGATTCTCCAACCCTTCGAATGGGGGTCACGAAAGGAGAGGTTAACCGAGTAACGAGGCGGAAAACGTAGATCGCCTAAATACAACCGTCGAAACCGTCCTCATGGGCGGACAAGTTGGTGGTCGCGGTCGGTCGGATAAAGAGATGGCGGCAAGCCGCCCGCGAGCTGCGGTAAACTACCTGAGTTTGCGTCACGGAACACTGAACGGACGACGCGGCATCTCCACTGTACCTATTTCTTTGCGGAGCCTCCGGGTAGAACCTCTGATTCGGGTGGAGTTGTGTCGCTGATTATCAAAGCTCCCCAGCGAGCAATTTGGTCGACAATGAGACCACAGAGCGGCTGTTGCCTCTTGGTAGTATCCTGAATTGGAACACTGGACGGGAAGGGGAGCTCGAAAAGTTCGTCCAGCTGTCAGGAGAGGCGTCGCCGTTTCACCGCGATGGAACTTTAGAACTGGCGGTAAGCCCATCTCGGGCAGCGCGACGCAGGGGATGCTTCCCCTTTGAGGAGGCAGCGGACGTGAAAGTTTGTTGTTGTTTCAACTCGCGGCACCTAAGAATGCAAGCATCGATGCAGTCATGCTGCAGGATATATTCACCAAACCCTCGATATCGCCACGTGTGTGCCATCAAGTGGTATTCTCCGAAGGTGTGCTTGTTGCTGTGTGGATTTTGGACCCCTTCTGGAAGCTTAGTCCCACAACAGTTCTTGGTTCGCGGGTCGCATACTGAAGTTTCCAGAGTTTGGAACTGGTCTCCTGCGTCGTTTTTAGCGTGAGCCACGACAGGCATCCCGATCTTACCAGAAGTTCGCTCTTCGCCCAATTGCTGCGCACCTCTCTTGACCGCCGTATGCCACATATGCCACATATGCTGTCAGTCGAATGGGGATCAAAACACAGACAACCACGAAGTGTTTTTTTCCAGTTGGGCAAGCGGAGCAATTGGAGAGAGCTTTGGCCTCTAGGCGACCATGGATACGCGGAAACGGCCACCAACCGGCAACCGCAGCCCGTCATGACGACGGGAACGTGCAGGGAATTTGCCTGCGCAGCTCCCAGCGCCGTCGTGTTCGAGATTGACGAGAGGCACAAACTGAAACACTGTCACCGGACAGCATTCGGAAAGATGCTGTGTCAGTGTTGAACAAGCTTCCAGCCCTCGGCTTGCCGTCCCCAATTGCCCTGTTTCAATGCACGCTCAAGCCGTGGGCTACACCTCTGCAGGGAAACCAGCTCCAACGGGGATTCCGTGTTTCCTTCTGGAACGGGCAAGCAGACATTGGATGGGTTCCCGTCGCACTGGAGGCTGATCAGGACAAGCCCGAATCCGTACCCTGAGAATTTCATTTACAACCGGCTAGAAAAAAAACTGTTCCTGACCCGCCAAGGGTGGACGCAACCGTTGCGGCATGACATTCTGCGGAGGGGATCGCCGCCCCGGGTCCATTTGGAACCCGGAAGGAACAATGCAAGAGTCTCCCGGTGTTTGCATTTAGTTCTGCCACCGCCCACGACACGGTAGGCATCTTGTTCTCCGTCTTGCGAGGGTTTTCTTCACGACAACTGAACGTTGATGGGAGTGATTGCCGTAAAATCAGCTCTGCGGCTCCCCCTGGAAGGTTGGCTCGAGCTCCGCTTTTCCCGTCCCACTGGCGGACCCTGGAATCCATGGGCACGGCAGGGGCCATCACAGGCCTGGGGCTCTCACTCGTCACTGCCAGCGGTAGCGAGATAGGACTTGCCCCGGAGCATGATGGCGCTATTTCCAGCACAGCGACGTGTGCAGCGAACGCGAATCGCGTGCCTGGCCTTGACGCCCCCGTCACTCTGGGTTCCCTGCCAGACGGTGCCAATGGAACCTCGTGGGACAGACTGCTGCCCTGGCTTCTCGCAACGCCGGGATTGCGAGGGTCTTTAGGATCCTTGATTCCCCAGACGTCCCCGAGCTTCGATTTCGTCAGCGATCTCAGCAGCATCCAACTTCCCTTCCACTTTACCACCACCAGCGTCGGCCACACACGAACCGCTGCGAGCGACAGCCAACTCGGATCGAGCCGCCCTTACCTCGACGCTGCATCTGGCCTCGACCGCGCGACCTCCCTGCCCGACGAGTGCCATTCTCCCTTCAAGAGCTTCTTCTTCTCCCCTTCGGCGTCGACGTCGAGTCTTGCCTCTAGCAGCAGCGCCTGGGCCTCGGAGAGACCACGCCGCGAGGAATCGGCCGCCATGCCTGGCCAGATTGTCGAGATGAGAGCCGATGCTCCTGCCCCTCTTCCGGTACCAGAAGAATACTTCACACGACCATCGACCTGCACGGCCGCCGACACGGCGAACGACTCGCAATGGCGACCACACTCAAGCGGCCGGCCCGCCAGTCCCATTTTCGCACGCTGGGTTCGACGACATCATCACTACCATTCGCAGCGACACCACAGCGGGCAGCTGCAGCCTCGTACCTCGACGGAGAGCAAGGTTAGCGGCAGCAGTTCGGCCGTCGCGAAGCAGTCGCCCGCTCGTTCTAGATCCAGCAGCTTTCAAAAACGGCAGTCCCACATGGGAAGCGTCCCGCAAATGACACGAGAGGAGTTTGAGGCGCTGCCACTGGCAATCCAGCGAAAGGTGTGTTTATTTTTTTTGATTTCATATTTTGTTTCCTCGGGTTGGTCGTTTCGCGAAAGCACATGTCTGAGCCCCCGGATCCAACGTTGAACACGCCGTTGCTTCTTTTCTGGCGGCAAAAAAAGGCCCTAAGAGGGCGGCATCGCCCACTCAGACCGTCGCGCGCCCTATCATTGGCTCTCCCGCGTATCGTCTCTGCACCCAAAATCCCTCTTCACACTGGCTGCGCCCTAGCTTGCCCAATTGGAGCATGTTTCTTGATTGTCTTCCAACGATTCGCACCATAACGCGCACCCGTTAGCATCTCGCTTGGCCATTGAGAGACAAGGGACGCGGGGGAGTGGTCGGCGGCTGCTTCCGTCAACCTTAGCTGGAGGTCTCGGGACAATCGCTGCAGCCAAATCTCGGCTTCAGGTTGGTCAGTGCCTGGGCCGGGCTCCGCGGTGAGCCTCACGGGGGATCGCAGGTGCGCTGGCAGGGGCCGCAACTCATATTCGCCCTTCTAGGACTTTGCGGGCTTGATAGCGCTTTACTGGTTCAGCCACGCTCGCGCATCTCGCGCATGGCACCCGAAAAGGCGACCGGACTCGTGCGATGAGTCGCTTCTCTTCGGTCGAGGAGGTTCCTTTTTCTGGGCCCCGAGATGCTCAACGACCATCCAGTGGTGGGTCAATATGCACTGCGCATCAAGTCCAGGGCAGTGGGGAGCAAGTGTACCCATTGGCTCCTCGGCCCTGAGATGCATTGTTGGTCGCTTCGTTCCTGGGGACGATCAGGGCTGCTTCGGCCTGAGGGGTGCAACACACCCACGACGCTGCACACTCTCACCGCATACGTTTTGGCCGCCGCGCATGCAGGTCCATCATACTAGGCCGCATTCCTCATCCACCCCTTTCACTTTCCGCCACGGCCGCCGCGAGCTGCTGTATGTATGTTGCTGCATTGCAATTCACCCGCTTAGCCCGTCAAGCAATCGACAAATTGAGCTAGACGAGAGCTGGAGGGGTGGGACCAGGTCGGCGATTCGAGTGATCGGCCCCTGGACACGAGAGAGACCCGCAGATTTCCCCTTATATGTTTTCTTCTGGCACCGTTCGCTAAATATCGCTTCCTTCCCGCAGTACTTTTCGACGCTCGAGAGACTGCGTTTTGCCCGTGACTCCGGTCACGTTGATGGCATTTCGCAACACTACGACGACATCTCTCACTTTAAGCGGCGGAAACCTCGCCAGGGCCGAAGCGTCTCGGAGCAGATCACCAACCGCATCGTCCGCCGGAGCTCGCTCTTGGAGTCCCGGTACCTGACCCCGGAGCCGTCCCCTTCGTGCACGTCGTTTCCCGATACGGTACGCAAGAGGGAGTACTCTCGCGAGGAGCAAGTCGTCCTTGCTAGACGCTTGCGTGCCAGCGTAATCTTGGACGCCGCAGACGAAGCCATCTGCAAACTGAACAGGCGAGCCAGCAAGCATATCGTCCCGGATACCGCCCTTCTCAGCCCGTCTCTCCCCTCCGGGCGAGAAAGCATGGAATCCCACGCCGGCTCCCAGAGCCACATAGATCGAACGGATGATCGAGAAATCCCCCAGTCATTTTACGATACGTTTCGCTGGCTCGAGGAGGAAGATGACCTTGATCTACGCCTCTTTCTTGACGACTACCACGCCAACCTACGGGACAACATTCCATCCCCCACCAAGCAGCAGCAACGACCATCGTTCCGCCGGCACTTGTCCATCTCAAAGATTCCATTTGGTCGTAACTCGGTGTCGATGAGTCGACCTGCCACCAAGGATGCCGCGACTCCGACCTCTCCCCTTCACAGCCCGGCAGGGAGCATCGCCAACACCGGGTCTCACACTCGGCGGAAGTCCCGTGCTTTGTCGCTGATCACGCCAAGACATGCTGCACAGGACTCGGTCTCTACCTTTGACCCGTCTGCGGCTCATTACCAGGACCCCGAGGCTCGCTTAAAGTTGCGAGTGTATCTGGCGTCACCACAAAAGTTTGACGAGGCCATTGAGTTTGGGTTTCCATCCGCCGACGTTCTTTCGGCGGCGCCTGTTGGAAAGGATGGGGGATTTTTGCACCAGAGTCACGCGAGACAGAAACTGTCGGATGGGTCTTCGAACATGCGAACTTTCCTGGCTGATGACGACGACGACGACAACATTTCACTTGATGGTGACCAGATCTCACTAGGAGACCCAGAATCTCCAAGGACGCCACAGGGCACCGAGAGCAAACCAGCAGCTGTCCGACCCCTCCGAGTTTATCCCAACGATGTGGTCGCGGCGAAAGAGACAAACAGAAATGTCTCGGAGACTAGTGGTTACGCGCAGGCACCGGCTTCGTCGCGGGAGATGACGCTGCGAATGACGCTGACTAGACCGGATCTTCGTGCGCATGAGGAGCAAATTTACGGCTGGCAGCAAGGCAGCCGAAGGTCGACGGCGATGTCTCCGTCACCGGATAACACCACTTACATTGGGGATGCAGCTCGCAAGGAGAGCATGGACCGAGGTGCGAGCTTTGACTGGAGCTCGACAACGCCGGACAAGGGTGTCATGAAGCGATTCTGGAACCGCGTGCGGCGAGCTTAAAAGCGACATTACGACGGACGACCTCTCAAAACGGTTTATTTTACTTGATGTGCTCCACTCGAGAGAGAGCTGACATATACGCATTGTTAATACCCGACCTCGAGCGTCGATCACGTTCAGCCCCCCCGACCCGTCTCGGCCCTATTTCTTCGACGACGGAGAGATTCTGATGCAACGGGCTCGCGGAACATGTTAAACTGGGCTTCTTTGCGTTTTTCTTCTTGAATTATATCTCTAGCAGCTTTGCAAGGCGTTGGAAGGCGTTTCGCTTCCCATGGGCATACCCCATTTTTTGTTTGGCGAGGTCTTCATGTCTTGATATTACGAATATTGGCTCTGATCAACCAGGCTGTTTCCTCACGGAGAGCGAGCCTGAAAATACCACCTTGTATTATCGTCTGTCATTTGTGAGCATCTCGGCTCGTCTCGTTGGGGGCGATATGTGCTGACTGCCTGCCCTCCATGTCTGGTTCTGGCTGACTCCCGTCCCTTGCCACGTTTCGAGAGAGCGCCATACCCATCCGACACCCCCCCTTACCCCTCGATAATGGGACCTGGTTCTGCTCGGGTTTACCACTGCACCGCGCAAACGCAGCGCAACGTCCCCTCCTGCGCGAGCAGGGGGCTTCGGCTCGCGACGGAATGGGATGCCATGCCCTGGTCTGCATATTCCTTTACTGCGTGGTGCAAAGTGCCTGCTGGCGTACGTAGTCTACGTCTATATCGCAACACAGGGGGGGGCTATATCGGCCTTCTGCCTGTCTCCCTCGTGGCGCGTTTATCGACGAGGGCACGGAACATTTACGTGGTATCGAGGTCCATCCCAACGCTGCAGTTTTAGTGTCAGGGAGTTGCTAGCGTGCGTCCCCGGTAAAGTGGCGCACGTCCGTGAAAGCTCAAGCTGCCGACGCCCGGGTGCCCAAAGTCTTGTGCGGTGCGCGCATGGTCTGGATGAGGTGGTATAGAGGGGCTTGTTATTGCGTTGGTGACGGTGAGATGTGGACTGGTGCATGGCGGGGTGGGATTGGGATTGCAGCGACTGAGTGTATAGGTGTTTGAAGTGAGGGGAATGTGCGAGGGAGATGCCGGAGGGGGTGAGGGAGGGAGAGATGGGAGAAGGGGAAGGAATATAGTTTTTTTGGTGAACTTTCTTAGTAGACTCGTAAAGTTCCATTGTTACGGGAATGTATGTCAAGGTGGAAATGTCAAGAGTTTGGGTTTTCGGTACGCCGTGTTTTAGCGTATCCGGTCCCAGAGACTCGTAAGTTTGGGCCGGCCGTCTCTCTTCCAGGTTTTTGTTAAGACAGGACGGGTTGGCGGTTCTGTTCTTAGGGCTGTTTGTTCTGTTGCTGGACGGGAGACATGTGGTGGCAGCAAGGGGCGGCTGTTCTGGAGAAGGGGGCGGTCGGTGGGTCCCCGACCTTGGTACGGATCCGTAGGAGGAGGGCCTGAGCGGGAGCATCGTTGAGATGTCACGTTGGGTGATCGATGCGCATCATTCACACGCGTGCGACGGCTGAGGGTACTTTGAAGGTCAGTCGGGGAGAAGGTCGGTTAGAGGTGCTGAGGCCGTGGTTCGCTCGGGTGTGGTGATGTGGAGGAATATTGAACTGGGGGAGGTCCTTGGTTGCTTGCAGCACGAGGGTGAGGTCTGTGCAGGAAGGCGCTATCCCGACAGGCAGACCACAAGGGGGCCCACCACCGCGGGGGGATGATGACAGCGGGGTGAGGCTGACAGCCAACGGCCCCGCCACGGCCACGTTGGGAGGAACGAAGAACAAGGGCATGATGATCAGCTCAAGATGAGGTTAGGGCAATCCGCGCCATAATCACACATTTTCATCATCGACAGCACCAGTTGTTGATGACGGATTGCGAGCTGCATGGCATGTCTCTCATTTTCGCCTGTTCTAACCCCCATCGGAAAGAGTTGAGATCGAATCGCCAGCGAGGTGGAATTTGTGCGCGGCTCCGCTGTGACGAGAATTGTCAGATTGATTGATGCCGCCGCCGCAACGCCTCCACGCATTGAGTCTCAATTTCACATCATCACATTGTTTCTCACGAGCTAAGCCCGGCGGCACTGCGAACTGTGTAAGCTAAGCAACGCAGGCATAAGTTCAGGGCAGGGAAAAGGAAAGGCGAGAAACAAAAAGGAAACACAGATCGAATCGAATCAGCTCAGGGACGCAAGGACAATCAAGCCACTGACACAAAATATTTCTTCTTACTTGTCCTATTCCCAAAATCCCAAAATAACACACTTCACGAAATCGGACGACCTCCCTGTTCCCACGACATCCGAATCTGCACCGCGCATCCAAAGCGTCAACGCGTGGGGGTGGTTCCAGCTCACTTCCCGCGCTCAAAACTGCAGACCGAGAACCAAAAACCCCCATCGAACGGTAACTGATCGACGCGAAGGCGAGCAGCAGCAACCCAAGGAACCGCGGCGTCCGGTAACGGAACGGAATTGGGCGGCGCTTCGCCCGCCCGCATGTTGTAAAACACTCACCCCTCTGTCCTCTGCAGCTGGCTCGTCACAGTCACATATCTGGCCTTGCCACAGACTGGGCAGTTGGGTTTTGACCAGCCTCTGGTTTTTTTTTAGCGATTCGCGGGGATCTGTGAAGAAAAGGGGTCTAACGGAGTGTCAAGTGATTGTCAACCCATATTGACTTTCACTTCTGGACTTGGGAGTTGCAGCGTCAAGAGCACCGCGATGGGACTAAAGACCATAGCACTACCGCCGCGACTGTCCGTAAAGACTCATCATCTACATTACTGGTACCTGAGGTAAGTACACTGTATAGTTGCTTCAATGCCATATCGAGCGACATCGACAAAAGGGAACACCAGCCTGACAACTGAACGTCGAGTTTATGACAATGTCGCTAAGAATCGGAGGAATACATCTCCACTCACTGCTTTTTTGACTCGGGAAGAAGGGCTGCGACATCCTGCCAAATTGACATCCTGCCAAATTGGGCATGCTTAGGGGACAACACTGCATTTTTGACCCCGAAAGAAGACCTGGGGCGTCAGTCTAGCCAATTGCTAAATGCTCTCCGTCAAGCGCTGCTCACTGCATTTTTGGCCCCCAACGAAGACCTGAGAGAACTCAACAACCTCCATACCCGTCGCCATCCTCTCACAACCCTAAGCCAAGCCGTCTCAGCCCCAATAAAAACATGCTACAAACAAAATCACAACAACTTCACAACCCATCTCAAACTACCTTAACCCAGTGAACATACATTGAAATACTTTGCATCAAATATTGCTCCTTGCTACGCTACCCTGCCAAGGCACATACTCATGCCAATCCTCCCTTACTTTACACACTTACACCCTTACAACACAATCCCAATCCCAAAAAAAAAACCATCGTCTACACCTCCTCATCGCTCTCCTCGCCGAGCAACTCCCCCTCATCATCATCCACCACACTATAGTCACTCGACCCTCTAATGAAACTATCCCTCGTTGTGAACCTCCTCGTGCCCCCATTGGCGTAACCACCCCCAAGCCTGCTCCATCCTCCCCTTCCACCACCGCCAATGCCCCATCTATCAGCCACGCTCACAACAGCCCGCCATATGCTGGAGGCAACCACCGGCAGCGCCACCACCACCGCAACAACGGCACTGAGCGCAATGACAGGGTACTTGACCCACGGCTGATCCGAGTCAAAGGCCGAAGTACCCTGCTCGCCTAGGCGAATCTGCCCAAACTTTCCGCTCCAGTTCCTCCACACCCACCAGCCAGCAGCCGCCGCGATACCGATCGGGATTGTGACCGCAAAGAAGATGGCGACACCCGATGTGCCGTGTTTGCGGTTGAACTCCTCCTCGTGGTTGGGGCACTTCTCGGGGCTGGAGAGCTTGTCGAATTCGGTGCCACCCACGCAGGTGGAAAGGGGGATTTTTCGGAGACCAGTGGGTTTGAAGAACTCGATCTCGTCGGGGTTCTTCTCGCACCACTCCTCGCGGGAGATGGGTTGGTAGCCGGGGACGAGGCCACACTGGCCGTGCTCATCGACGAATTCGTAGTTGTAATCGCTGCGAGACAATCAGTTGCCATGATCACTGCCAGATATAGGGTATTACTGACCATTCGTAGTCCTGTCTGCCACAGGGGCAGTTCTCCATTTTGAAGAGGGACTTCATCTTGACGTCGTTGTAGCATTTTCGATCATTCTTCTTGCGGAGGTACTGAGACTTGTGGCCGAAGAGGCAGTCATCCGGCAGTTCGGGGTACTTGGCCGACCAGATGTTATAATCTGACTTCTTCGGGTCGTCGTCATGCTTGCAGAGCCTCTCGGTGAACCCAGAGAAGTCCAGGTTCAAGGTGAACAGCTCTCCCCCGTCAATGCCCCATAGCACAAAAGCGCGCGAGCTCCCAGAGTGGAGGGTGGTGATATCCTGGATCCCGACCTCCTTTTCGGAGAAGTCGTGTGCTTTCCACGTCTCACCTTGGTCGAGTGAGTAGTACACAGTCTTGGCCTTTGGGGCCTGGCTGGTGGTTTGGGCAAGCACCACGACGCCACCGTGATCGCCAAAGGCCCACGCCCAGCGACCCTTACGTACGCGCTTCCACGAGGCGCCGCCATCTGTCGTCATGAACGTGTCGGCATCCTTCAACTTCCCCAGCTCGGACCCGACGTTACCCCACCCAAACATCACGCCAACAGCGCCGCTGGAGGAGTACATCTTTGAATGATCCCGACGTTCTGTATAACCGTGAATGTGCAACGCGCAAGTTGGGTCCCCTCTCGATCGGCAGGGGAAGTCGCCAAACTCATCCTTATCAGGGGTAGGAAGATATCGCCACAAAGCTCCGTCATTGTGCGTAATCTTGGTTTGCAGCTTCTTGGGGCCCTTCTTTTCGTCGGGGTTCGCGACCACATTGACAAGCGCGACGCCCTCCAGGCCGAGCATCTTTTCATAGTCCACGTAGAAGTCCTCGTTGCAGTTGACATTCCTGACACTTACAACATACGACGTTCCGTTCGAGTTGCTCTTGAGAATATCACCGCGCCCACGATCCGGGTCCATATCGGCAGCAACGAACATGTTGATAGCATGCGTTGAGCTGTCGAGGACGGTGAACTCACGCTCATGCGGCACCTTGTAGCCAAGCGGGAAGTGCGCATCGGCCCACTCAACACCGTCAAGACTAGAATGAGCCTCCAACGTCTTGGTCTTCTCGTCCTCAGTGGCAACGACGATAAACTCGGCCATGGTAGCGAATCCTTTAACGTTCTTGTAGACAATCTTCTCGTTCTCAAACCAGTCGTTCGACACAACAAAAACCCAAGGGGTATCCCTGTTATTATTCTCCTTCTCTCGTCTTTGGCAAATGATTTGCTGCTCCTTGCGGTTCGGATACTTGAAGGCCTTTGAACCTGTGAATTCGCAGGTCCGAACGTACCGGCCGATCGTCTCCCAGTGGTCACCACGGTCCTTGGAGAGCGAAGCTACCTTGTAGTTGTCGTCATCATCGTTCTCCCCAATCCAAATAAGCCAGTCCTTCTTGTCCGGGTGAAACTGAAGATACGAAGACTCGCTCGTTTTGGTAGGCGCCTTGAAGTGGTGAAAGTGAACACCTCGATCCGTCGTATAGAAAACCTTGCGGTCCTTGGCGATGAAGAACACAAGGTCGCTGAAGAAGGCGTGGGGAATGATGTTCAGGATCTTCTCATCCGCAAGACCCTCTGATTTGGTCCAGCTCTTGGCCTGGTCGTGGGTAATCCAAATATCACCAGCGCTGGACCTGCCCTTCTGCGGGCGCATGATGACAGTCTCGTCTCCGTTAGAGTTGGACTCGCCGCGGTCAAGATAGTGTGCCTGGAAGCCGTCATAGCTTCCGAACTCCTTCTTTTTCTGCGATACCTTGTCGGTCGCCGGGGCAGATGGCTGATTGTCTCTGTCCTCGCACTTTCTCTCCACCTCCTTGTACTTCTCCTTCATTTCTGTCGTGTCCTTGCAAGTATTTCCTGGAATCTTTCGGTATCCCGATGTCCCCATGAAGGTCTTCTCGCCTCCTTTGCACGCACCATTGGGTGCAATGATCGGGCCCTTGGCAACACACTTGCCATCATCGTCCCTGACAAAATTGAAGTCGCACTCGTAATCCAAGTCCGTGCAATCGCAATTTTCTGTCTTGGCGATGGCATGCTTGAACTCCTGCTTCAAGAAACACTCTGCCTTCTTCTTCCGGCGAGTGAAGCTCTGTGTGTGACCCATCAAACACGTTGGCTTCCCGTCCTTATCGGTACGGGCGTGCCATTCCTCTAGGTCAGTCTCCTTGCAGGTGGCTTCGTGAAGGCCATCAAAGTCGATCGAGATCACTTGCCATGGCTTCTTCTCGTCTGACTTTCCGATGAGCAGAAACTTGAGACTGGTCGAGTCCTGAACGGTAGTAATGATATAGGGCATAATCTTGAGGTCATCCGGCAAAGATTCCTTCACCCAGTCAACGCCATGGTTGAGCGAGTAGTTGATCTCTGAGACCTCCTTGTCCGTCGCCTTGACAGCGACAATAATAGACCCTTGGTCTCCAAATTCGTACTTGTGCGGTCCGTCGAGGGCCTTGGTCCAGGTCTTGCCAGCGTCATCAGAGACGTAGAGATCAGCCTCCTTGTAACTCTTGAGGTAATCCCCAGTATTGCCGTTGCCCATGATGATGCCGGGCGCGGGGCTGGAAAAGACACGACCGACATTGGTGAGTTCGGTGACGGAATGGAGATGAATTCTCTTCCCATCAGCCGTGACCGACTCGAACGTGCGGCCGTCGTCAAATGTGATCTCGGTCACAATCTTCTTCTCTTTGCTGTCCTTATTCTCGACTTCCTTCCAGTTGTCGACCTTGTTGACCATGAAGATGCCCTGGATGCCAGAGATCTTCTCAAAATCAACATGGCCATGTGAGTTGCGGTTCGTGTGCTCAATGTTCTCAGTGAAGAAGGTGCCGTTGAAGTTACTGGTGAAGAGAACACCCATCGGGTTCGACGGTCTTGTTGACATGACATCGATCTGGATGCTGTAGTTGGTGCTCTCCAGGACGGTATAAGCCTCCTGCATGAGTCGGTGGTCGTGGCTCTCGTGGGGCGCAGGGAACATGGCGCGATGCCAGCTCTTGGTGTCGTCAGTGACGAACAGCGCCATCTCGTCCGTGTTCATGGATGTTGTCGCCACCAGAAGGTACTTCTTGACAGCCGCAACATTCACAATGCCCTGAACCGCCTTGTTTGTGTCCAAATTCGGCTCGAACTCTTGAATGTCCTTGGTTCCCTCGGCCGTGTCGAAAAAGTTATCCGAGATCAGCAAGCGCTGGTCCTGCTTGAATGGCGAGAAGTCATCCATTACGATACACAGAATGCGATTCTTGTCCAAATCGTCCGCGCCCGTGGTGAACAGGTCAGAGGACTTGGCCCACCAGCAGCCGGCGGTATTGGTTCGCAGGGGCTTGGCCTTGGACTTGAAGCCGTCGATTGTGTACATGGCCACCTCCTGACAGAAAATGCCCTGGCAAATCATGCCATTGAAGATGATGCGATCGTGGTCGGCGGCGTGGAACTGGAGGATGTCGCTGCGGAACATGCTCATCTCGGCCTCGGAGCTGAATTCCGTCCATGATTTCCCGCGATCGTCGGTTCGGTAGTGTTTGGTGCCCTGGGTGATAATGTAGGCCCGCTCGCTGTCAAACTCGTGCATGAAGAGCATCCAAACCTTGCCCTCGGGCACAGCGTCGACGCGCGCCCACGTTGCGCCGGCATCGGGGGATCGGTAGACATTGTTGTCTTCGGCGTCTTGATAGACGATAACTTCGGAATCGGCAAAGTAGTTTACGTTCCGCGGCTGGTTCTCGAATGCCTTGACGGAGAAGGTCGGGTGGTCCTTCTTTGCCGCGAGGGGCGTCGCCCAGAGGACGGACGCCAGCAAGGCTGACGCCTGCAAAGCTCCCCACACCCTCATCGTGCGCAAGTCGGTAGCCCGGCGGTCATAAGGTCACCAGAAGGCGCGGTCGGGCGGAGTCAGTATCCGGAGTCGAGCGTTGTGGCTGGGAGCTGGAACGGCGTTCGACAGCGAGGACGACGAATCGATGTCAGCCTGGTCCTTCGGCTTCCGCAACGATTGGAGCGCTGGAGCGTCGCAAGAAAGAGTTGCAGTATCTAATCTGCGAGTTGCGAGGCTGGCGCAATCGCGGCCACGGTGATGGACGGTTGAGAGCTTACGCAGCCAGTCGTAAGTGTTTGGTTGTCCTTTCAAAGGGACTTGAAGCACCCAGACAAAGTCATCGGCATCCTCGTTCGCAATCGGGAGCTGAGACATTGGAACAGGCAGCTCGAGTGGGCGGGAGCCAACCGGCCTCAACCAACCAGATGCTTCAGCACGGCCCCCACTTCCGCCCGCCACGTTGCTCGATCCCAATCCCCAGGCATCACAGTTGACCTCATACCCGCAAAACGTTCGGCGAGCGCATGAAACAAGCTGCGACAAACCTTAGGCAGGTAGCGCCCAAAACCGACGTGGTGATGCTATGGCTGTGCACGATGGACCGTCCGACAGCGCCTCTCCAGTTAAACTTAACTTCTCACGGAGACCCCTGCCATCTAAGGTTTGTTTGCAAGCTTGACCAACGAGATACTTGAATAGGGGGTGAACGATAACAAACAAATGAGACTCATCAACGCAACTTTAGGTACGCATCCGCCTCACAGTCGAGATCGACAGCTGAGCCAAAGTTTCTCTCCTCTTCAAACAATCAAATCTCAACGCCCCGACACAATGCAATCGCCATTTTAGCGTCCATGTTCTGCCCCGGCGCAACGGTTGGCCTACCAGATCACCGTTGGCCGAATCAAACGTTCGCGGCGGCCCAACGGACTGTCCATCTGTAAGCACGGTATGGCGAGGCACATGATCTTCGGACTTCGGGCAGCCGGTCGTACGGGAAAAGAAGCGGAATCCAGTCCTTCTGGCTCGAGGTTTCTCGTTCCACCAAACCCCCATCTTTGCATGCAGGAGACAAAACAGCAATTATACACATTTAACATTAGAATGCGACTCAAATCGATCCACCAGATTCCATCTTCCCAGCCCTAGATCGTCAACGTCGGCCGAGATCTACACCGGAGCGCTCATCGAAAGTTAGTGCTTGAAAACGAAGGTGGCCGTGTCGCCCTCCTTGACTCCGATCTGTTGACTTGTCAGCTTCTATGTCACGGCCGATCCCATCAATAAGAATAAACATACCGTGCATCCCTTGTCGCTCACGGCGTATTGCCCGTTTCGGAACCAGCACTCGCCCGAGTAGGTGCCCTCAATCTCGATGTTGAAGTTCAGAATGGCGCGGGTGGTAGGCAGGTTGGGGAAGATGGAAACGTAAGTAATTCCATCGTCAGCCTTGCCAACACCAATGTTGATCGGTGCCCAGTTGCCAGCCGAGTCGGGGAATTCGGAGCTGTCCCAGGTGCAAGCCTGCTCAACCGAGACACCCTCGTTGTTGACATAATACTGCGCGGTGGTCTTCTTTCCTTGCCACACGTAGTACTGGGAAGACACAGGGTTCGTCAGGGGGTATGTCTGGCCAGGCTGAGTGTCAACAGGAATGGTCATGGCCTCGTTACCAGGGTAGTCGGTACGGCAGACAGCGGCGTTCTTCGACAGCTCGTTCCGGACAAAGATACCGCCGGCACCAGGCTCGCAAAGCTTCTTGTGGTTTGGCCTCGTGAGCTCCAGAAATCCGTCGCTGTTGCAGTAAAGACCACCAACAGACTGGCCGGTTGCACCCTGCTCATCCGGCCACTGCGTCTTCTGGTAGCCAGGGGGGCAGGCGTACGAGCACATGATGCCAGGCTCACAGCCAGTGCCCTTAGGTTGCTCAATGTGATCAAACACCGCGCCCTTCATGTACTTGCCGACCCTCATAAGCGTCGTCCAACCGAGGTTGTCCTTCTCCCAGGGAATGGGAATAGCGCCATACTCCGTCGGGACCTTGGAGCACGGAACCTTGCCGCTTGGGAACTCGGAATCAACACCCTGGCCCTGGGGAACGGCGGGCGCGGCCTGGGAAGGCTCAGGAGGTGGGGCTGACGAGGAAGTGGCCGAGTGCTTGTTCGCCTCGAAGAACTGTCCTCCATCCGGGCTGGCAGCCGAAGTCGAGTATGACGGCGGCGGTGCGCTGAAGGAAGGCGTCGACTTGCCCTTGACAACGTACAAGCCCTTCTTAATACCCTCCTCAGCCTTCTTCTGGTCGACCTTCTGTCCGCCGAGGACGTATTCAACCACGGTAGGACCCTCAACAACTTCCTGGACGTAAACAACCTTCTTAGCGCGCTTCTCAACCAGACTGTCGGCCTGCTGCCTGTTACGGCGGTGGAGGTGCTGGTGGTTGTGGCCGTGGTTATGAGGTTCCGCAACGACACCGGCGACGAACGACGCCACAATGGCGAGTCCGGCGATTCCCTTCATCTTGATGGTTTGAGTTGAAGTCGTTCGAATTTCGAGGATTTGCTGCTCCATGCATTTCGTCAGAACCGCCCACAGAAACCTGAGATGAAACTTCAACGCAAGCAAGCCCGCTCGAAGGCCCATTTGGAAATGAACTGCCTCGAGAAGGCGGGGACTGCGGGGGAGCTTCTGACTTCGCCAGACATACCTGGTGAAAGGGTGGATTAGGAAGCGGGACGGGAGCAATCGTATTCGCGCTGAAGCGTATAGGGCTTTGTTGTTTATGATGTTCCAAAGGAATGTGGTAGAGAGCCAGGGACTCTCTGTTGGATGGAATCCGGACCGGTCGAAAGCGAGGCTGCCGGCAGGACAGTAAAAACGAGCGACAACAGTCCAAAGGGATGAACTGAAGAAGAAGTCTCACGGGGATCGGGAGGTGTGGGTTGAACGAGCGTCGGGGCGGGCAGCGGACATGAGTCGAGATGAAAGGGAACGAAATGAGACCGCCCGGGATGGCTAGCCAAGGCCAAGACCTCGAAAGGAGGGTCGACGGCGACCACTCACAGCGCGCCCTCGCCGTGGGGATCGCTTTCCTTGGCGAGATTGCAAGGTCCGTCGCTGGGCTCGCAAATTATGAGTGCGCGGCTGCTGCAGGAACAGCAACCCTTGGACAAGGGTCAAAGGGGGCAGCAGCAGCCACCCACGCTCCTTGCGTCGTCGACCACTGGTTGGATCGACAGAACAACGCCCCGCATCGCGAGTCGATTCATTGGAGTTTTCACAAGCAACAATATCTCGAAACAAAACAAATGACCTTCTCCATCCTTCTGAGGCTGCAGTTTTCAATCTTCTCCGCTTACGGATCCGTAGAGAGATCTAGCCCGGTCTCATTGTTACGCGATATCAATCGCTATGCGACAGGTGGAATACCTTCCGGTTCAACACGCCTCTGGAGCGACGGCGCCGTTAGGAGGTCTTGGTATCAGCTCTCTTGGCTCTGTGGGAAAAATCACAACCGAGCAGCGGGGATTGAACGAAGTCAACACGCCAACGCATAACCCCCTTACAGGGCATGCGCTGCCTCCCACAGGCCTCGTATTGGACTCTGGCAAGTGGAATCGAGGCCTACGGTGAATGCGCTGAAGACCAGCGACACCCAGGGAAGCACGGATGAATCACAGCCACCACCGTCGTTTCCATTTTGATCTCCCATTTTGTACAAGCCACCAACAGGCAACTCATAACGCTCATGCGGGGTTGGTTCCTGACTAGACCAAATTAAGGCTAGCTATTTCGATCGAAACGAGCGCGATGGGGCCGTGCATTGCACGCTCTGCGAGACCAAGATGACGCCGCTGATGATGCATTTCGACGGCGCAGAAGCTATCTTCGACATCACAGCCGCCGGTTTCACGACATTCTCCAGCAAAACCATCACCTTCCAGACCGATGCCAACTTTCGCGGTCGCGATTTGGAAAATTTCGATGTTCAGAGAGTCAAAGACGACAATCTTTTGGGGCGCCTCCCGTCCCTCCTCTCTTGCCCGCTCCTTGGTCAATTTTGCCAGTCGCAAATTTCCTCAAACCCATTGGATGACACCTTCCCGACCCCGAAACATGCACAATTGCCAAAATTTGCCAAGGCAGGATGAATTTCGGATGCCGCCTGAGGCCATTTACATCGATCAAATCTTCCCTTCTGTCCCGTGGACTGCCATGGCTTTTCGCACCCCTTCATTTGGTAGGTATGACCAACAACAATGACGTCCAGCGGCGTCAGTTCAGTGCGGCTTGACAACATTTCGGAAGAGGGCGCGTGTCTACTGGAGCGCAAGTTTCTCCTCTTGCTTGGGAGAAATAAAAGCTATGACAGCGTGCTCAATCGCACGGCCTTCGCCGCGCGGTGCGTTTTCTTGCGTCCACGAGGAATCGATATTGGGTCAGCTCCCTGGCAGGAGCCAAGCTCAAAATTGTTGGCAATCGGTGATGCCTATATCTCGCCTTTCTGTTCTCACTGCTTGGGGCCGCCGGTAGTCTCGGGCTTGTTTCTGTCTCTATTCAGGCTGCTCGGTTTCCCACCTAGAGGTCTCGGGTCCCAAGCTTCTTAGGGGATCTACGTGTCAAAATCTTGCTCGACACCCTCCGATATCGCGCAAGTCTCGCTGGAGGAGTCTGTCATCAGTTCTTTCGCATCTTAGACCAAGTGGTATAGGGAAGACAGGTTTGAATTTCCAGCCCCCGAAGTACCGGAACGCAATGTGCCAGTTTCGTCCACAAATCCGGCTGCCGTAGTGTGACGAGGAAGACTCTCATCATCAGGACGAGCCTGCTCCCGTGAGGACACGGAAACTACAGCGAAAACGGAAGCGTGAGCTCACCAGCCCAAACTCTTGCTGTTGACTTCTCTCTTGGGTCAAAGCCTGAAAATCAGGATACTTCAGCTTAGAGGATACACGGCGTCCATGCTAGGAACCTTTCGTTCAGATATAGCGGTCACGAAGCATTCGAAGCATACATAGGGTTGGCCAAGCAGGACACTTCCAACGCACCAAGCACTACTTGTGGTCCTCGTAGCGCAGTGGTCACTGGCTGCGACGGTATGAATGGTCGAGGGCTCCCATCCAATGTTATCGTCGAGTCTTCAGGCAAGCTGCCAGTTCGATCCACAGCGTGATTTTTTGGAACTTTTTGCCGATCATGACCCTCGCGGTTTGCGCCAACTTGGTTTATCTTGAGATTTGTAAGGGGTCAGTAAAGTGAATTAGATGCCATAACCAAGTCCATCATGAAAGCCGGACCTGCTGGGCTTGATTTGATATTACATCCGATGCTGATCCTGTCGCTTGTGTGTGATCAAGTGCTAGCTTCAAGGCTCGTCGAGCTATGGACGAGCACGACCAAGGAAACGAAAGGCATGGCCAGGCGATCTTTCATTCCAACGATAGGAGATGTATGGTTGCGTAGGTTCCTGATCATCCTGAAAGGAGCTCACGAGATGTGTCATCTGCAGGAGAAGATACTGCGAGGACGGGTCTTCCAGGTTACTTCTGGCCCGTTATGCCCACGGGCAAGTTTTGACCCTATTGTCGTTCAGCACTGTGCCTACCTAGAGAGCCAAACCTCACCTCGCTTGATAACTCTTGAAGGTTGTGGAGAGATTGCACCAGGGGCATGAAAACATGAGTTCGTCCACTAGCCGCATGACCAGTGTGGCGAACCCGTGACTACTTCCACCTGAAAAGGGTGTACCGTTCTGACTAGGAAACGCAGAAAGAACAGAGTTGAATCTCCTCAATCGAGACTGTACTCGCTGCTGTGGCTGTACTCCAGCGTTTGAGCAAACTTTGACGTAGAAACAAGGCTTCGGATGACGGGCCGAAGGGGGGTGAGGCTTGAAAGCATCCGCTCCGATACCTGACGTTTACCCCTTTTCCGCTAGACAGGGGGAGGAGAGGGATATGTCCAACCTGTGCAGTTCTCGACGTTATGGGGCTTTGCACTTTTAATCCGTAATTGTACAGCTATTTTTTTTACACCAATGACGGGGGTATTTACAGGTTCTGAGTTGCGGTGTTGTCGACGTGGACGTCGTCGGTTTGAGTTTGAGTTGCTAGGATCAGATCCACAAGCGGGGATACCGACACAACGCGGCCTTGAATATCGTTGAGAGGTGCTTTCGATCCGAAAAAAGGAGCAAGTCAAGTCCAATACGCTGCACGTTTTCGTCTGAACGAGTCTACGACTTAGACTCGGCTCTAGAGGACCGCGGATATAGCAAGTGGGTGCAGTTCTCTAAACGCAGCCCGTGTTGGTGTTTTCGGTGCCAGCGTACCTTCTTAGACCTCTCGTGAGTTTGGTATCGTACTCTGCAATCCGACATCAGCGAAAGTGTGCCCCCTGACGTTGTTGCTATTGTCTTCCGTGGACGTTGAGGGTCGTCTTGGCAGCATTGACAGCCCGGGAAGCATCACCGATAGCGGCGATCTCCGTAAGGAACTCTCCGGGTTTCAGTGAGGTTGTGTGCCAAAAACCAGGTCCGTGAGCCGCTGAATGTGCGGCACTTCGCCGAAAATCCGGGAGCATCTCATCTGATGGACTCAGTGCCTCGGATGAACGAAGATCATCATGCGAACCCGACAATCAAGAGTCTCAGTGGCCCGTTGCCTCCATACCACCCCCGCAGCTCTTCGAAGTGGATGTCTTCTGGGTAAGACATATCGTAACACAAACCCCTTTCGGCCATGTTGTCTGTGGCCAGCTTGCTCCAAGACGAGCATCACACGCTGAGAGTAGGAAGAGGATGGGTCTCGGTGGTTGCGCCACTGTGTGTTAAGGAGTAACCTGCCAAGACACCCTCCTCAGCTGGTGCGGCAGCCACTTGCTGGATTGAACGCAGAGCCGATCGCCATCTGATTCGACGACACAGCCACTGTCTCTGCTTACACCCCTGCTCTGTAGACTTTGAGGCGTCAGCTCCCCGCGGGCTGGTGGCATGCCGGATGCAGACTTTTTGCGCAGCTTTGCAGCGCTGCACGTTGCCCTTTGTGTATACACCGTTGATTGAATTGATTGAGCCTGATGTTTTGTCGATATGATCATGCACGAGTGCCGCGGCGGGGCATTGGGCTGCCTTGTCGACTTCCTGAAAAAAACACCGTTGGAAGTCGGCAATCGTTCCAGTAGCCTTGCTCACGGACAGTTAGTCCTGCGAAACCAGTCCCTGCCACACCAGGCTGCGGGCTGAGCATGCTGGCGGGGGCGGTGGCCGGGATCCAAAACGCCACGCCGGCCAACCGGAGACAGTCGTAAAGGCGCCATTCAGCTCTCCAGCTGAGATATGTTGTCTGTCACTTGCGCTGATAGCGGCCCTCCATCGGCTGGAACCAGCCAACGACGATGAGTGAGCACTGGGAAACTGCTGAGGTGATGAAGAAAATGGGGTGGGTCCGGCCCTCAAGTCAGCCTCTGGAGGGTTGAGTGGCTGGGCTGGGCGGAACACCCAAGTACCGACTAACAGTGCACTTCGCTGGTGGGGTTTCCCTATTGGGGGCTCCACACCTGGCGCGTTGCGTCGCCGACGTTGCTTGCCAGCTGGTGAAGAGCCCCAGCCAGCCAGCTTTTTGCCTTTTCCATCAGTCCCCACCTCCATCGCCGGCTGCCTTTCCTTGAACTGCGGCAGCCTCCTTCCAGTTCTCGCCTTCGTTGAGGCTCTTCAACCCCCAAGTCACACCGAAGTGCACCGCTGCAGGAGTGCAATCTGCATCGGTTCTACGCAATTGATCTAGTGTGCCATAGCCACAAGTAGATGCAGCATATTCTTTGATTTTGTTTCCCATCTTCAGTTCCCAAGATCGGTTCCGCACAGCTCGTGGCTCACCCGCGACCCGGAGCTCTCGCCACGATCATCAGCCACACCGACAGCGCCTCTGTCTTCACCATCATCATCACCACTTGGCGATGCCTCGCGCCCGCCGGTAGCCTGCGATTCGAGAAAGCGAGCGAGAGGAGGAAATTGCCTGGGAGGCTTCCACCAACTCGGTCGAAGACGCTGGTAGCCCTATGGCATCAGAGAACGCCCTCGTCGTGCCCTCGACAGAATCGCCCGCCGCGCCGGCGGCCCACGACGATCCAAACCTCGGGAGGGCACTCAAGAGAACGCGCGAAACAACGCCAACCCCGTCGCCAGCCTCTGTCGGCGATCTTTCCCCGGCAAAAATTGCCCGTCTGGTCGGCTACACAAGGCAGTCACAATCTCCGCTCACCGGCGCAGCGGCCCTCGAAAAGAAACGGAGGAGGGTGGACGAGCAGGATCAGGGTCCGCCCGAGAGCAGTCCGAACTTGTCGCATCAAGTACTCGCCGAACTCATGTCGGGCGCCACGACGGCGATGAGCCGGCCCCAAGACGTGGGGCCACCCGCTGGGCAGTCCGCTGTTGAGGCGGCGGCGGCAGCGGCAGCCCGGGCCCTCGGAACCGTTCACATCCCCACGGGTGCTTCCCCAGAGATGCACGGTATCAGCCCGCAAAGCGCCGTGAGCGCCGAGAGCGGGGCAAGCCTGGAGGATGGAGATAGCCAGGTTGTACACAGTCCTGGGCCGATGGATGTCGACGCGCGAGGCTACACGCAGCAACCTGAGGCGCCGATGGAAGACAAGGCAGTATCTTCCCTTTCATACCCAGGTCTTGGAACCAACATGTCGGGACCCGGCGCCCCTCAAAGAGGCATGAGCCTGCCCATGACCGACTCTCAAAACCCTGAGCTCACACCACGGTCGCCTTCATCCAAGAAACACAAGTGCCCGTACTGCAATACCGAGTTCACCAGACACCATAATTTGAAGAGCCATCTGCTCACACACAGTCATGAGAAGCCCTACGTGTGTCAACAATGCCAGATGCGCTTCCGCCGGCTACATGACCTCAAGAGACACAGCAAGCTACACACCGGCGAGAAGCCCCATATCTGCCCTAAGTGCGACAGGAAGTTCGCTCGCGGTGACGCGCTAGCTAGACATAGCAAAGGAGCAGGCGGCTGCGCTGGGAGGCGGCCTAGCATGGGGAGCTTCGCCGGCGACGAAGACTACGACGGGAGCGCGATGGACGGCGACGACTCGGCTATGGCGGGCGTTCTGTACGACAGTACGGCCGACCCCGGCATGACGGAAGAAGAACGCCGACGACTATCCATGCCAAGCATTAAAGCCCAGCACGTTGCTGGGCAAGCTGGGCAAGAAGGCTTTGCGAATCACTCCAACACCTACCCGCCCACTGGTACTAGGCCTGCCGGGGGGCTGTATCCACCCAATGTTGACCGGGGATCGACAAGCTCGACAACTTCGCCCACTGTCCCCAACAGCCACACGCCACACACGAGCATATCCTCGATGCCGTTGAGTGCCGGAAGCTCATCCATGTATTCGCAGAGTGGGATGACCGAAAGTCCGAAGCCGCTGAGCCCGGGGGCTGCGCAGAACAACCAAGCTGGACAGAAGCGCGCGCCAACTCAGCAGTCGGCCACCGGGTTGTCGCTGCCCACGCATGGTATGTCACCAGCGGCCAAGCAAGCCTGGCTCTCCCAGTACCCCCCTGCTGACGGAAAACAACCTGAAGGCAACACTGCCGTTCCCTCAGCTGGTCGTGGCGGCCGCGGCCGTGGTTCAAGCGGAGCCGGCGCACGTCAAGCCAGCAACGGCGCCGGCGCCGAAACCAGCGCCCTGTTTGCAGGCGACCCGGGCCTATGGGCGTTCTTCCACAACCTGGAAGAGAAGGTTAAGAAGCTCACTGCCGATTTGGAAGCTAGAACCCACAGGGAGGCGCAGCTCGTGGAGAAGATCTCTCAACAAGACCAAAGAATCACAGCACTTCAGACCGAGGTAGCTGATCTTCACCAACGGTTGTCCGGTCCGCCTCAAGAGGACGCGGCGGGCCCAGAGTAGGTCTCTGGGTGCCGTCGTGTGTTTGCTACGAGGTTCGAGTATGAGAGACCTGAAAGGACGGGTTGATTGACATTTTATTCCCATGTCGAAAACGGCATTGGCGCATGTTTAATGGCGCAACTGAGGTGGCGCTAGGGGCTACTGGACCCCGAATTAAAAGCAAGCGGATTTTCTTTTGGGATTTGTCAAGTGTGACGGAACTTGGACCATTATATGAGGGGGCACCTCGTGTTCTTTCGTTGCGGTGTTCCTCTCAGTTTTTATTGTTATCTCCGGGATGGGTCGGCGTGTCGCTTGGTATGTAGTTGGAATTTGCAACTACGGGCAGGCAAAGCACGTTTGTTATATGATGTTACGGTCGGATGGGTGGGATGGATGGGAGGAAGGATTTGTGATAGCGACTACCATGGGACAAGACGCTGAGGTTACTTTACTACTCATGTACTATACGGATATGCTCACGTAGGTTACTGCGTCATGAAGCGTTTGATGGAGAGACGGTAGATTGGTTGTCCAACTCTGCCGCGTGGTCTCAAGTGAGTTCTCAGCGATTAGATATTATCGTTGCGACATTTCTGAAGCACGCAGCAGAGCAGATGTAAACAATATGTTGTTGGGATCGAATTGTCACGTTATTTCTCGTTGAAAGCAGTCTCGGGCAGTCCGTCGCCACGCAGTGCAGACCACGAGTTTCGCGCAAGCCCCTGATGGAGTGAAATGGGGGACCGCAGCACGCAGGTGGGCCGAGGCGACCCCACAGTGAACGTCATCAACGGCTCGGCTGGGCGCGGTCCTCTTCGAACCCTTCACATTAACGGGTCATCCCTGCGTTGCGCCGGCTCCCTCGCGAAGGGCGACGACAATAATACAATCCGAGAGAGCGGGGATGGCTTCTTTCCTTTGCGCTGTGTCGCCGTATGTATTGCACTTCTGTTGAATAGTTTATATAGGTAGGTGGTGGCCTTCTCGCGACTTTCGCCCCCACGAGTCCGAGTCGAACAAGCATCTCCCTGGCGCCGCCTCCCGTCTGCGCGCAACGAAGCTTAATCGCGACACACATCACCTTGCGTTCCTGGTCCCGGTACCAGTAAACTTTTGACTCGTGCGCCTCATTCCAGTCCGCGCGGTGGCTAGATTCGCGCGCTAGGTCCGCGCCGCGGTACCCCTTATATCTTGTCCGTCATGGACTCCTCGTCCGCACCTGGTAGGTAGCCCAGCACTCTCTTTGATTGTGTATTTTTTCTGTGGGAGATATAGAGGAAAATATGGCGGATCAGGAGAACCCAGCGGCTCAGCAGCCGCAGAAGCGGACGCAGGGGAAAAAGAAGGCACAGAAGAAGCCTCAGGCGAAGAAGGCGGCGACGGCGGCTGCCTCGCAACAGGGCGGAGGAGGGACGGGGGGTTCGCATGTTCAAGCCCAGGTGCTCAGGATCGTTGACGAAAATGCAGCTCCGAACGAGACGGCAAGGCCGGAGACGCCGGTTGGCCAGGCAGAGAAGCAGAATGCGCCTCTGAGGAAAGAAGCGGATAAGGAGAATGAGGGAGTTGTGAGTTTTCCTGGCTGAATAGACGGGGTGAGTAGGTGCTGACCGAAGGGCGTGGTGTTTAGGAGCCGAAACCCAACACGCCTACGCGTGTGATGTCTATCAAACCAAAGAATCAGACACCTGATACTACGAAAACGCCGGAGTCCAGTATGAAAGCTGCCGCTACGCAGGCTGGAAGCATACCGTCGAAAATAGCAAGGCCGAGCCAGGCTGCGGTCCATCGCGAACCCGCACCTGCTGAGGTTGCTGGTACGGATGAACATGAAGCGGATGAGGCCATGGGGGAGGTGATGGAAGCAACATGGTCGAGGAGCACTTGGGATGAGAGAGGAAGGGACGGCATCCTTCAGCGGCCAATAGCGGATCTCGTCATGGACAGTCCTGCCGACACACAAGAGGACCTTGCCGGCCTCGGCGAGCCGAAGGCCAATGGATTCGAGCTCGACACTTTCCGAGAAGCTGACGAGGACAAGACGGTAGTCGGCAGCGTAGCAGGGGACAGCAAGTTCCCCGGCTACGACGAATACCCTCCGCTATCGATCGACGAGAACGACCGAGAGAGCCGCGAACGCGAGCGGGCATACTACCGAGCCTATGGCCTCCGGTTTGCTCCTTGGAATATTCCGTTCAAGCGAAGACTGCAGACTCTGGCAGTGCTCATGCACTCGCTCAGCATCGCCGGGACCATGTCATTCTTCTTCTTCCTCTGCGCCATCCCCCTATTCTGGCCCCTCATCGTCCCCTATCTCTTACACATGCTACTCTCCAAAGCGGCCACCGATGGCCGGCTACGGTTCCGGTCAGAGCGCTTCCGACGACTTCCTGTGTGGAAGTTCTTCGCCGACTACTATCCCGCCCGTCTCCACAAAACCCACGACCTTCCCGCGACGCGGAAGTACATCTTCGGGTACCATCCCCACGGAATCATCTCCCACGGCGCCTTCGCCGCCTTCGCCACCGAATCTCTTGGCTTCTCTGAGAAGTTCCCCGGCATCACCAACAGCCTCCTCACGCTCGACTCCAACTTCCGCATCCCCCTCTACCGCGAGTACATCCTCTCACTCGGCATCCAGTCCGTCTCCAAAGAATCCATCACCAACATCCTCAGCAAGGGCGGCCGCAACAAGGAGGGCATGGGCCGCGCCGTCACCATCGTCGTCGGCGGCGCCCGCGAGTCCCTCGAAGCCCAGCCCTACACCATGCACCTCGTCCTCTCTCAGCGCAAGGGCTTCATCAAGCTTGCCATTCGCACCGGCGCCGATCTCGTCCCCGTTCTCGCCTTTGGCGAAAATGACCTCTACGACCAGGTCAGCCCGGAGGCGCACCCCGGTATTCGCCGCATGCAGATGTATGTCCTCCGCACGCTAAAGTTTACGCTGCCGTTCCTCCACGGGAGGGGGATTTTCAACTATGATGTGGGGTTGATGCCGTATCGGAGGCCGTTGAATATCGTGGTGGGAAAGCCGATTCATGTCAGGCAGGCGAGGGATGGAGCGGACGTGGATATGGCGGAGGTGGATCGGCTGCATGGGCTGTATGTGGATGAGTTGAGGAAGATGTGGGATCGGTATAAGGATGAGTTTGCAGCGGAAAGGAAGGAGGAGATGGCGATTATGTCGTAGGTACCTGGTAGTATTGTGTATTGGGGCGTGTTGGGGTTGAGTATATGATGGGGTAGGGGGCGGGGTGTTGCGGATTATAGGTTGAGGGAGGTTATGATGATGGTGATGGTGATGAGGGTTGTAAGTGGTGGTTAATTGTCGTTTGTCTACCTATTATCAGGTACCTGCATTGGTACATAAGACTTTGGTGCTGATTTTGACTCCATCCGATACCGTCGACTAGGAGTGTATAAAGTGAAAATTTAAACATTTATGCTTCATCTTTTTATGTAGGTTGTAGTGGACATGTCCGACTTCCCGGTTTGGGCTCATGCAGGGACGGAAAAAGCACGCGGGGCGATCCAACGAGACCCTTGTTTGCGGGTCAGCTGCCGTGTCGTCCGTGAGTCTCGTGCGAGGTTTGGGGGTGCTGAGTGCGGGGCGGGAGGCTGGTGGGCGTTTGTTGATCTTGCTGCCTTCTCTCCAGGTGAATTCTCGAGATTGGATTTGTTTTTTGATTTATTGTTTGCGTTGTATTGGATTGTTCTTGTTTTGAGCTGGAAAGGGGTTTGGATTGATTCGGGATACATTTTCGTGAGGTCGATCCGTATTCTCAACCACCGCAAGCACAAATTCCTGTGGTACGTTCAACAGACGCACGGCGGGGACTTACACCGCCGACCCTCACTCGCCCAGTCTGTTTGCCCTCTCTCTCTCTCTCCGTTGAGTCTCACGTCGCATCCCGCTCTACAGCTCTAATCACCGCCGATCGTACCACTAACCATTACACAGACCTTGTATGAGTACTCCGTTTGCCATGCTCCCCCATCCAAAATGACAGCCCCAACCCAAGGACTAGACCCAAACCTGTACGATACAGCTCCAATCCCCATTCCGAGGGAATATGAGCACCCCCAATTTTCCTCCGCGGATGATGAAGAGAGACGCGGTGATGAAAACGACGATGAAACCGCTGCCCTTCTACCGGACCAGCAGCGCGGGCGTAGGACAGCAGCATCATGGCGGTGGGGCCGCCGCGGACTGCATGCGGTTGTCCTCCTCGGGGTAGCGTCGTTTCTCACGGCAGTAGGGTTGACGGCCGTGATGGGGTTTTTGCGTTATGGCGAGGAGGTATGGATCGACCTAGTGATGCCCGCCTTGTCTCCTCTTTCCTGAGTTGTGGTGAAGGGAGCAGTGAAGGATGATGTGCTACTTTCCCTGGCGGCCGTTTTGGCTGGTTTGCATCACACTTACTAACTGTACTCGGCAGCCGCTGCGACTGCCAGTGGTGGATTTGGGGTATACCAAGTATGAGGGAGAGAGGTTGCGGAATGGTGTGGATGCGTACCTGGGGATGCGCTTTGCGGCTGCGCCGTTGGGGGAGCTGAGGTGGAGGGCGCCGGTTGAGCCCGAGAGGGAGGAGGGGGTGCAGGAGGCTAAGAGGGTGAGTGTTGACGGGTAGAAAGGAAGGGGGGAATGCTGATGTTGTGTAGTTACCGCCCATATGCTTCGGTCTGGGGATGGGGTATCCCGCGTATGGTGTTGACGAGGACTGTCTGTTTGTCAACGTGTGGGCTCCGTCAGGGGCAACGCCAAAGTCGAAGCTGCCCGTGTGGGTGTTCATCGGGGGTGGTGGATATATCAGTCTGACCAACGCCAACTGGAACGGCGCCGAGGTGGTGGAAAAGTCGGGACACAACATCGTCATGGTCAACTTCAACTACCGCGTCGGTCTGTGGGGGTTCCTGGCCAGCAAGCGGGTGAGACACGACGGCGACTTGAACGTCGGATTACTCGACCAACGCATGCTTCTGCACTGGGTGAAGAAGCACATCGCTACCTTTGGCGGTGATCCCAACCACGTCGTCATCCACGGCGCATCAGCAGGAGCCGGATCCGTCGCCCTCCACATGGTCGCCTACGGCGGCCGCAACGACCACCTCTTCGTCGGCGCCGTCGCCGAGTCCATCTTCTTCCCGGCCCAACCCACCGTCTCCGAACTCGAATACCAATTTGACCGCGTCCTCCGCCAAACCGGCTGCGACGCCGTCCCCCCCTCCCAGCAAATGTCCTGCCTCCGCTCCCTCCCCGCCGCCACCCTCCAATCCACCAACTTCGCCCAGCCCTTTCCTGGCCGCTCCCACCCCCCGATGCCCCTCTTCTACTGGACCCCCTGCATCGACGGCGACTTCCTCCCCTCCCTCCCCTACACCCTCTTCCAGCAATCCCGCTTCGTCCCCATCCCCGTCCTCTTCGGCACCGACACCGACGAAGGCTCCGTCTTCGCCCCCGGAAACGCCGACTCCCCCTCCGCCGTCGCCTCCTTCCTCGCAAACAACTACCCCCTCCTCACCCCCAACCACACCTCCCTCATCCTCTCCACCTACGCCCAGCCACTGCCCCCCTTGCCGCAGCACGCGCCGTACTACCCCGTCGCCAGCCGCGCGTACGGCGAAGCCACATTCACCTGTCCCTCTCTCAACGTGCTCAACCACCTCGGCAATTCCACATCGCGGTATTCGTATCGGTACAACGTCCATGACGACGAGAACGACGCCGCGGGGATCGGCGTCCCGCATCTGTTCGAGGCAGCGGCGATATTCGGACCGGATAATATAGGCGGACACGCGAGAGGGAGCTATTACACGTACAACAAGGGGATCGTACCTGTGGTGATGAAGTACTGGATTAGTTTTGTACGGGCGCTGGATCCGAATGTGTACAGGGAGGAGGGAAGTCCCGAGTGGCGGGGCTGGGATGAGAAGGGGGAGAGGATGGTGCTGGAGACCGGGACGAGTAGGAGTAAGTACTTGCTTTCTTTTATTTTTTCGCCGCGGGACTGCTGAGAAGATAAGTGTTGAGAAGAAACTTGCTGACTTTGGCGCAGTGGAGGCGGTGGATGAGGAGGAGAAGGCGAGATGTGCGTTCTGGGAGAGTTTGGGCGAGGTGTTGGAGCAGCGGAGGTGACCGCTCGGAATGGCGTAGCAAAAATCGCAATTGAAGCGAACGATGGCATGCGGAGATAGCACGCGTGTAGAGCATGTAGGAAATGAACAAGTAAAGGTTGAGTTGGCTGGTCGCTGTAGAGCGAGGTAGTTGACCTGAACATGCTCACATTACCAAAACGCGCCTTGCCACTGGTGATGAGAAGAACCAGAGACAGAGAAAAAGTCGACTCGGCCTTGCTCAATTAACGTGCCTTGTTGCGAACAGCTTGGGTTGGGGGGAAAGGAATAGAAGATAATTGGCATCCACAAGACATCTCATGTGTGGTGGTGAACCACCAAAACCAACCTGGCAGGGAACAAAACACCCAAAAAGAGGGTCGAAAGTCGACCAGCGAGAAAACACCAAAAAAGTACCTCCCAACTCTGGATCAATGCCCCCTGGAAGGACCCCCCAGCAAGCTGGGACATCCATCTCTAACAGGCCTCCTTGGAGGCCTGCGGGGACTACTCTGGTCGGCATACAACCATAGTTAGAACTGGAACGAACAAGATTCGAACTCAGATCCCCCCCTTGAGGGGGCCGAGGAAGTGTCTTTTCATTTAATGAATACACGGTAACGCTTGAGAGTGCAAACGTGCTCGCCGCTAGGCCATGAGCTCCTCGGACAGGTCGTGGTTGTACAATTGGTAGGCAGTCTGAACCGGGAGCTTATATGGTGCCGACATGAGGTCTGAAGATTGAGCCAAGGCCGGGCTTATCTGGATGGCTGAACTATCTCGTGACACACGTCTAGTGGTGTGGTCATAGTGGTAGACTTTGGCGTTGTCCCCCCCATCCCCACGGCCGGCGAGCATCCTTCCTCGACACTATTCCCACCATTCCATGCCGGCTATCTTGGTGTTTCTCTCATACCGTCTAGCTCACCACAACTCGACTGGACCATCACCACCCTTCGAGTTCTTGATATCACCGTCGTTGTTCTTTGACGCACGCCTTTCCCACCCTCCCCCCGGTTATTCCAGCAGCTACCACGTCTTTCCTCATACTTAATCCAGTTCCTCTCAACACAACAAGCCCTCGTCCTCGTCAGCACCATTCCCAACCTCTCTTGCTTCCACCCCCACTCTCCGTCAACAACATCTCTCAACACCACCATCGTATTTCCTCTTCAATTGCCCGACCATCCTCCACACTCAAACACGCTCTGATGAACCGTCACCGACCCCAGCGCCCTCCCCATCGAATCCCACAACGACGCACATGGCACCACCGGCCCATCTCCCGCATTCACACCCACGTCTCCGGCACTAACAACCACATACCTCGCCACCACTCTCGTCCCTTCCGCTCCCAACTCCGCACCTCCATCCTTCGAAAGCATTGCAATCGACCCCCTCGCAATCTTGTCCATGTCACCCGTCCCCAGCATTGTGACATCGCCCAGGCCCTGCACAACAATGGTCTGAACAAAGAGGATACCGCTTGCAGCATCCAGCATAGTGCAGTGATACACCTCAACACCTCCATCGGCCAGAGACCGTGCCTTCCACGCCTTCCACGACGACATCGACATTTCGACGACCTCGGAGAATCCGACATGGGCATGCCACTCCACCGCCGCAGCCCTCGGCAGCTCCGCGACCTCCGCAGAGAACAGCAGCGGGATTGCCCTCTTCTTCTCATCGACACCCATTTCGGGAAGATCAATGACATCCCAGTAAGGCAACCTCGCTCTATCAGTCTCCTCAGAGGCGGTGACGAAGGTGTGAAAGTCCGGGTTATATCTCTGATCCCACAAGTCTGGACCGGCTTCATCGTCGTCCTCGTCTGAGCTCTTGGCAGACCAAAGATGGGCCATCTCCCACGCCTTGGAAGCGAGCTGTGCCTTGCTGGACATTGGTATGTCTGAGGGAGTACAACGAGGGAAGTACGCGACGGCACTGCTCCACCACTGAACGCCCATCTCGAGGCCGATACGCCACAAGTGTTGAAGCGACAGCGTGAGTTGGAGTGGGAGACTACCCTCTAGAGGGAGGGCCATAGTGGCGGGTACGAGAGGGATCTGACCTGCGATGCTGATCATCCTGGTTGGGCGAAGGCTAGATTGGAGATGGGGGCTTCCATTTCCGTTGGAGGCAAGGCTAGCCACCGGAACGGTGATGGCTTGGCTATACGGGCCAATGTTGGCAGGTGCCCAGTAAGAGCGAGACTGGACGTGAAGCCCTTGTCTTTGACCGGGAACGAGGCCGTCATTTACAGAGAGGTAGACCGCAATGTGGACAGACGGGTCGGAGGATAGCAGGTCGCCACATGAGACTGTGACCCGCGAGGGAGGATTTGGTGCATCGAAGAGTGCACCATAGATTTTGTTCACAGTGGGGAAGTCGGTCATTTGGCGGAGAAGTATTGTTGTATTGATGATGGCGGACGGGGTAAGTGAGGCGTGACTAAGCTTCTGTCGAATCTTCTCAACGATGAACTTTGTCTCTTCCTCAATGGAGGCTGAACCAGTTGACAGTTGACGGACGAAGCACCATTGATGTAGGTGCGTCTTGCCAACGTCCCGAAGTTGGCCCAGGGGAGGTCTGGCCTCCACAGGTCTCTCTGAATGAAGAGCTGCCCCTTGAGCAAGTGTTGCTGCCGATGCCATCTCTCGAACATCCGCCAACACATGTTTGAACTTGACATCGAGCTGCCCAGGAATTATGACCTCTGACCCATCCCCCTCGAAGGCCTCTTTCTCCTCCAACCTCGCATTCCTCAACATCAACCAAGCACTCCCACCGCCTTCTTGAACCACCCTCCAATCACCCTCCTCGACCACAACTCTCTTTTTGAAGAACGGCGCGTCCAGAACCAACGTCTCAAACTCTCCTCCCTCCCCAATAACCGCCCCAGTCTCTTGTACCCCAAACCTCCTCATCGCTGCTTTCACTCTCTGTTTCCCACGTACACTCGCAAGGTTCGTCCACAAGAACGACTCATCCAGCCCCCCGCTGGCAACTTTGATAATGCGAACCTCCATCCCCACGGCCGCCATATCATCCAGCAGCTGCTCATCACCCGCCTCTCCCCACGGCGACGGCTCCGGCGCAGGAAGCACAGGATACTTCCACAGATACGCCACGGGTACTAACCCCAGCCGTACCGCCACGGATTCTACGCGGGTGCGCTGGTACGTGCTCAGTATCGCCCCTGCGCAGATGGCATTGGCCTCGGGATGCTTCTCCTTGATTTCCCTCAGCAGCGGAATCATTGACTCCGTTTCGTCCTCCTCCTCCTCCTCAGCTCCTCCGGGCCCGGACAGGTGTCCGTAATCCTTCCCATGCTGCCCCGCACCCCCGGTGATAGCCCTCCGGTAGAGCGGGATCCCCGTGGCCTCGGCGTACAGTGGGATAACTTGGTGGCCTACGGTCTGGTACATGAAGCTGTTGAGATCCTCTTCATCTTGCGATGGCTCCGCTCCTGGTTCCGGTCCGCGGGATGAAGCTTCCGGGGTGGATAGCGGCTTGGCGGGAGGGACTGCTCCATCCTGGTCGTGGTGGGTTCCAGGCTCCGTGAGTAGGGAAGAGGAAGAAGCAGATTTGATTGCGACATCTCCCGCGCTCCATCTGCTGCTGCTGCTGCTGCTGCTGCTGGTGCCCGAGACAACGGCACTGGCCGCTTCTGGGGTCGAGGCGGCGGCGGGGTCCACCGGGGGAGATTTAGAAGAAGAGGACCCTGATTTTGGGAATGGTAAGGGTACGGGCAAGGGTGGATGGAGATTAGCCAGCGCGACGACGTGGTGGCCATTTGCTCGGCAATGGAGAAGCGAGAAGAAGCTGTCCTTGCCCCCGGACACGAGCGCGATCACGTTCAGTCCGGACGGCGAGGCAGAGGGAGTCATCCTGGTTGGGGGTCGGGTCTGGACTCTCTCTCTCTCTCTCTGGGATGTGAATATCGACAAACGTGCGCGGCCGTGCGTTGCTCTGCTGATGATCGACGGACGGACACGCAAAGCAGAGAAAATGTGTCTTGGATGGCTCGCTGGGCTGGGGACGGCCGCGATATGCCGGCCGGACTAGAGGCCGGAGTTTTCTGCCGAACGAGACGAGATTGTGAGAATCTGCTTGTCAGGTCACATCGGGCGAGGCTCGAACTCTGTCGGGAGCGGAGTGGAGCAGCCTCATTGAAACTTACCAGTCAGTTGACAAGTCACAACCGAACATCAACCGACGGCGAGGCTAACGAACGAGCCGACCCAGGGCCGTGGCTAGCAGCCTCGCGAGTCATTTCCCTGTGTCCGCTGGCTCTGGCGCTTTTCCCAAATCCGATATCGCCTCGGACAGGGGCGTTTGCGCCGTTTCGAGCCAAAACGCTGCCTTTGCGGTGGTGCTTCTTTTCCTTCTGGAGTCGTGGGGTCCAGGCGGGTTCCGAGCTAGCGAAAATGAGCACAGTGGGGATATTCGCCCCCTTGTTCCGGCCAATCGTCATCCAGATCTGACAGTGTTGACAGCCCCGGCACCCCTGATATCGTCGGTCCCAAAAGCAACGTTCCCGCAGGCCCCAAAACAAACTGTCAACCGCGGCCCGAGATGAGAGCTCTCCGGAGGGTTGGAGCTATGCTCATTTGAGAGATTCCCGCAGATGGTATGGAAAGAAATGGCCGAGAGAGGGTCTCGGGGTAATTACGATGGAGCTGCCTACCAGCAGCTAGTTACGCTCAAACTTTCCACGTGAAGACGAGACTGATGTGCAGCTTCTTGAGGATTCCTGTCGGCGAGATTCAGATCTTCTCCGATAGCCAGAGGCAAGCCGGCGATCTGAAGAATCTCGCCCTCCGCGCATATTGAGGTGGTCACTTTGCCGTCTTGTGCTAGCGTCATGGAAAATACAGAATTTCCATGTGCGTTTCAGCCACCATTTCCCATAGATGCATCTCACTCCCGCCCAGGACACAGCTCACACTGTCAACCGAGCGGGCTCACACACAAAACAACCTTTCTGCAGGGGCACGCTGGACTCGAGTTCGAAAAATGCCTCTTCCAGGGGAAGATAAGCAAGGGCTGCGCAATTCCGTGCCAGCGACGAGTTGCTTTTTTATCACCTCAGCCAAGGAGAAGCAATCACCATTCGGATTTTCACCAGCGCACACTCTCATAGGTTAGAGGAACGGGTGATGGCGGCACCAACAAACAGTTCTTGTGATCAATTCGCGTTGCGATGCTTCGCTGCTGCATGCTAAACCGTGTTGGTAAAGTCTCCTTCTTGACTGTCTCCCTTGCTGGATGCGCCCCCATCTGGGGGACTCTGTGACCCGCACGCAACCACAAGTCCATCCTCCCCCGCGACAGCTTATGGCGTCCTAGAAGATACCAGAAAGTAGGTAACCGAGAAAAACTTGACTGATCGGAAGAATTGAGACCAATATACTCAAACAAACACATCCCCATCACCGATCAGAGAAGAAAAACGACAAAACGTGTGGTGTAAAAACTGTACTTCCAGAGCCGAGGTATATGCCTACCAGTGCTGTACTATTACAACGAGTGTAGAGAACTAAAAGCCGCCAAATACGGGTTTAATGTTGCGACAAGATTGTCGAGAGTGTGAAGCCCTCTCATCTCTTCGCAAGGTCGTTCTCTCATCCTCGTGCCAAATTCATATACTGCCATCTCCGTAGTATCCCGAGCGTTGATTTCCTGCCGTACCCTCGCCAAATCGCAAACTTTTGGGTCATGACGCTATCCACCGCTCCGAAAGAATCGCTGAGAAAAAGTGACAATAGAACAGGTGTTGTACAAGAAGGTGTAAGATGCAAATGCCGCAAAAACAGCCAACACCTTGCTTTTTAGTGAAATCCCTCTTTATGTGGTCCCTAAGGTGACTGGCACGAGACCTGTCGGGAGAAAGAAGCTCGTCATCATATCATGGCGGACGTCAATGACGGTGGGCACGTTCCGCTGCGACAACCACCGGCATTGTGAAGAGTGTGAGAAGAAGCGAATGCAGACTGAGCTGCGGGTAATTGATTCACTTCTTTCTTACTCGGAACGCTTTCTCTTCTTGCCGCTGTCGCTGCCCTCGTCGGAGGACAGCTCGCTTGCGCTACCAGGGATCTCAGCAGCGACCTGGAAGAGGACCTTGCCGAGGGTGGAGGAGTACTCCTCAGGGTTGCCAATGTGATGGACGCCCATTAGATGGTGATAAGGCCCTGGGTAGCCGGCAGCGGCCATGGCATCGGGGTCGTCGATTAAGTTCATGACGATGGCGCCGGATCCGTGTGTGCGCGAGTGCTGAGCCAGGTTGTCAGAGCGAGAAAACTTCTTGCCGCACTCGTGGCACTCGAAGGGCTTCTCCTCGGTGTGGAGGGATCGGTAGTGGCGCTTGAGATGCTCTTGACGGCGGAAGCGGCGGAAGCAGATCTCGCACACAAAGGTCTTCGAGGGGTCCTCAGTCAGAGACTGCTTGCGACCGCGGCGGTTGGTCGGGGCGGCGACCGGTGTGTGGGGGGCATTGTCCGATACCGAGTTGGACTCGGAGCCGTTGTTTGCCTGGGAAGTTTCGTTGCCCTGGTTCTCGGCAGGGGGCGTCGACTGCTGTTGGGTGCTGCCAGACTGCGACTCGGCGGCCGAGTTCATGACAGGCTCGGCAGAATCCATTTTTTGTCTTTTGCTCTGGCGGCAGTCGGCGTCGTCAGTCGAGTCGGCAGGGCTGGGAAAGCAGTCAGCGGCAATTGAGTCGCGGTCGAGCTCTTCAAAGTCGTCGTCGCAGGCGAAGCTGGAGTGGCCAAGGGAAATTGCGCCGGAGCTGGCGCGAGACCTGCAGGTTTGCGTCGCAGGCTGCTCGCCCAGATTGACGAGACCGTTGACAAAGTCGTTCTCTGACTCGAGGTCGTCGAGCTCGCCGAACGGCAGGCTGGAGTGGAGCGACGCGCCGAACTCGAAAGACGCGCTGGGCGAGAGAGCTGCTGGGGCAGGTGCGGGAGCGGATGCCTGCACAAACTTGTGGTCCTCGTCGTCACCGGCGGAGAGGGTGGGGGGTGCCGAGAATTCTGGTGCGAGGGTGGAATTGACGGTGCCGACAGTCAGGTTGCGAGGATCGCAAAAGTTGGTGTTGCCCGAGGACGGCAGTGTTCTCGTGAAGGGTACCGGCGATGGGGATAGCGAAGCGCAGGATGCAGTGGCGGAAAGCAGATCGCTGTTGTTGCAGCTAAGCGAGCCGAGCCTGCTGGGTGCAGGTGTTTGGGAAGGAAGGTACACTGCAAAACATGAAAGTCCAGGTCAGTTACGCCCCCAATTTCAGGTGCTGGTTCCCAGCAAACGGAAAGCCCCGCCAGTACCGAAATGGAAAGTGCAATTCCGCCACCTGAACATTATGCTTTTCACGACATTCTCATGCAATTTTCCAAATGCACCAACAAGCTGCAAAAGCACATACCTGGAGTCATGGGGGGCGAAGCGCAGCTGGACCAGTCCAGGGCGGGAAAGCTCTCGGGGAGGCCATCCACCCTGCTGCACACCTCCTTGCCCTCAACACCGTCGAGTCCAGAGAACATGGGGTTCAACGGGGTCTGAAGCATGTCGTAGCTGCCGGGGCTGCTGATGACGCTGCTGCCAGAAGACGAAAGCGGTGGTGTTGAAGGGTAATACATGCTGTCGGTCTCGTTGATATCGGTGTCAAGGACCATGGTGGGCTTGTGGGCGATGGGCTGCGGCGATGCCAGCGGCGTCAACGTCGAGGGCATGCCGGGGAACATCTTGGGATGCATCTGAATCTGCGAGCCGGACGAGTTTGGCCTCGAGTACATGGGCGTCGACGGCAGCGTGGGCACGACGGGGAACACGGTCATGTGGTGATGCTGCTGGAGCGCGGGATGCGGGTGAGACACAAAGTGCCCTTGCTGGCGATTCTGTGGGTTGGGGTCTGGGTTGTAGTAGAGGAAGCCCGATGCCATCCCCTGGTGTACCATCATGGTCTCCATTTTGACGGTGCTGCTACTGCCGCTGCTGTCAGCCAAGGGGCTCTCGAGAGCGCTCTCGCGATCCGGAGCGGACAACACCCACCAGGTACCAGGTTGGGAAGGTTGGTATCCGTCTCTTTTGATATTCTTTCCTTCTCTCTCTCTCTCTCTCTAACTTTCACAATCGACTGGGTCCAATGCCTAGTCGTTTAATGATTAAGTATATAGCGTGCGTAGTATACAGCGAGTCCTTGCGAAGGTCTCTCGGGTTGTCGTCGGCAGTGGCCTAAGGATGGTGGTAGTGGTCCGGTTCTGGTGCTAAGGAATGGCTGGCGGTCACGATCGATCGATCACGACAGGCCGGTTTTAGTAGTCTCGGGGACTTGTGTTGTACATGAACTCGTTCGAGCGAGGCACTTGGCGGTCTCTCGCGGTGGTGTCGGAGCGGGAGCCGGTGCGGGCGGGAGCGAAGCAGATGCACTGAAGGAAGGGAACGGATATGATAGATATCCTAATGTCGAGTCCCAAAAGAAGCAGAACCGATGCAAAGGAAGGAGAAGAGATCGCACGTCCAGGTCGACAGATCTGCCGATGTGGGAGGGGAGACAAGACGGCGGCGAGAGTGGCAGGCCGTGGGGAGGATATGTAAACCCACACCACGACGACTTATCTCTGCGCTCGCCAGGCCGCTGGAATGGGAATGGGCTCCCACACAGCGCATACCACTCACACCCCCAGCCGACCCTCCCAACCCACCATGCGTGGTGTCTGTCTCGCTTGAGGTCGACAAGGGCCACGATGGACCTTGACCAGGTCAAGGTCAGGAACCCACAGGCCGGCAGGACTGGCCCCGCCAGGGCCCCTGTCTGCATGTCTGGGGCAAGTGGGCAGAAACATCAGACGAGGGGGGGCCCCGCTGGACGGTGTGTGGGTAGGCTCCTCGAGCAGGAAGGCGCAGCCCCGAGGCCGCTAGTCCAATTCTAAATCTGGACCGCGACTTGAGCAGTCAGAGCAGAGCAGCCAGCAGCGCTGCTGCGCAGACACACGGATGTACCGTCGAATCGAAGGTACCTCCCGTCTTCGCCGACCCAGGCACGTCCAGGAGTGGACGCCTCGGCACACCCAGCCAGTCCAATACATGGCACTAGTAGCATGGGCTGCGGTGCCTGCACGCACGCCAGAGGTCACCTTGCGCTGGTTCTGAGTCGTGGTTCGTTGCCGTCAGCGTTTTGACCCGGCACCGAGGTTGGGCGGAGGGGCTGGTTTCCAGTCCGGTGCGTTCAGCAGCAGCCCAGCAGCCAGTGAGGGCATCCATCCAGCCAGCGCAGCGCAGCTCGTCCGGTGGTTGGACTCGCTGGAGTGCACGCAAAGGCCTGCAGAGCAGCGAGCAGTGAGCATTACCAGCTCCGAGCCCGCGTACTCCCCGCTCTGCGCTGCCGGTTCGTGTCACGGCGGGCAAGACAGGCACACCATGGCCGTGATCCACCAATCCACACGCTGGTGGGCAGGATTTGACCCTCACTGCGTCCCAGTAGGACCCCTCTAAAGCTTTCCAGTCACCGACGCTGTCAGACCATTTTCGGGTTGGGTGTGGAGCTGAACCATCAGTTTGTGATGGCAATCAGTCAAGTAAGGCGACAACTCATCCGATGCGCCAGAGTCGAGGTGGAAGCCCGAAGAGGGATGCGGGATGAGAGACGCGAGGAGGTGGGCGGGTAGCGGAGGTGAGGCGAAGATCGATTTTTTCGTCTTGCTTCCCCTCCTTTGTCGCGTTCCTTCTGGCGCCCCCTCAGTCGATGGACACGGGCTGCTTCCTGCATCCCGCTCTGGCGTCCGTATCTCTCTACTGCATACGTACTCCGTAAAAGTCAAGTTGTTCGTAATCTGCCTGGAGCGCAAAGGCAGTTATGCAGAGGGCCTAACCGCAATAAGGTAGGGTGGGTGGCGTGCACAAAGTCGTCTCGGTGGGGTTTGTGGACAGGTCGAGGACCAACGGCGAGCTCGAGCGCATGCATAAATCCGACATGGACGGCCTCCGCTGCCGCTGATAGGCCGACGAGCCAGCACGGCCGCCCTCCACAAAGCTTGCACGAGAGGTCTCCTCCCAGAAGCAGTCACCACCAGGCGCGCTGTCCGACGGCAAGCCGAACGCAGCCATTCGCTGGGTGGGCGTCATGTCACATCCAGGCCTCCGTCGGTATCGGCCAGTAGCGGCCGCAGCTGTTTGCTGCAAGGTACGCACCCTCTGAGAGGCCACCTACATCACGAGGCGGTCTTTGAGGAAATGGCGTCGCGCCGTCTTCCACCGTCGCGACACGCAACCGCCGCACTCGGCCTCAGCGCCGTGATGGATTCCTGCGCTTGCTGAGCTGATCATCGCCTCACCGCGGCCGCCTAGCGACGGGAGACAGGAGAGGGTGCTGGCAGCCGCCGAACATTAGCAGATCACGAGAAAGCGAAGCGCGGGAAGGGAATGCGCTGCCACTCTCACCTTCATGCGCCGCTGTTCCTCGAAACATGGGCTGCTGGAACAGGACAGCTGCCCGTGATGGACGAAACACATGGCGAATCGTGCCAGCTGTTGACCGTCGTTACAGCATTGAATTTGACGGCCGGGATAGTCCCGTCATATCCTTTCATGCCTTTCGGAGGCGAAACCAGGTATTCGAGCTTGGGATAGACGAGCTGGCCGCCCCAGGGCTGTTTCCAAGAATAATCAATCCTCCGAAAGGCTTCTTCCCCGCCCTCCATGAAGACAGCCAGTCAGACGGGACGAGATCCCGTCTTCGATTGCCTCCACGCGTATCGCGAGGAAATTGGCGCCCAATATTTCGATGCGTGAGAGACCATCGCAATCATGACGCCGCGGAGGGGAGCCTTGTCGTCGTCATGCCCCTCACAACCAGCGTCTTTTGCGGATTACCCGCTATCGATACCAGTCTCCGCCGTTACGCAATCCGCAACACCCTCCTTGCAAATCCATTGCTGCCTGTGGTGCGCGAAGTAGAGTATCAGAACCTTTTGATTCGACCAGTGGGATGTGCCGAAGTCGCTTGGGCCATACCACGAGCTCACGATGCCACACCCACCACGATCTCGGTCGTGTTGTCTTCTCTGCTTGGCCGCCAACGTAGAAAGAATCGCCGCTCTCAGCTCCCGCGCATACCCCTCGTTCGGTCTGAAATGGACGAATCGAAGGCGCTGGGGACCGCGTCGGCAGCAGCCCGCGTTTCGCTCAGAGGGTCATGATGGTACACTAAGGTGCAACCCTTGCGCCAAGGTCCGCGGATCAGAAGGTCTGGACAACCAACAGGAAGCGACGGATTTTCCTCGCAGCACAGAGTTTTCGGGCGAATGCCGTTCGTCGTCGCTGATGCGAGCGGCTTGGCGGCTGTGCGAGGAGACAGAAACATGAAACCGCCGGGAGGAATCTTGCGGGCTCGCAGGCAATGGCGGAGTCGATCACAACGGCATCTGTCCACTCACAACAACCGCTCTTCTCGCGTGGGCAACAGTCTGTCCGGCGACGGTGGGAAAAGAAAGTCGCAACCAGTCGGAAAGGCCAGAGGTGAGCCTGCAAGCACTTAAACCGCCCTGCATATGCACCAGTCACAGCGCAGCATCACACAGTATCGGTGACGGTCGAGCAGCCGACGTCTTGCGCCGCGCGCTTTGGGCGAATCCAGAGGCGGCCAGCACTCATCACATTCTTCTTTTTTTTCCGGCAGTTCCCCGAGGCCTCAACAGTGTTCCGTCAGCACAGAACCATCGAGGTCCGAAAGGCTGAGGCCATCGCCATCCGTGTCTCCCCTCTCCAACTCCAAGACAGGAACGGCTTCAACAGCGGCCCCAGCTCGGGCCAACCTTCACATACCCAACGATGAGGTTATTTTTACACCGAAGTAAAATGAGTTCTCTCCCTTCCAGAACACTCGTTGGCCACCATCAATCCCGCCCCTGTTGAAGATTGTTCGGCGCACATTCGCTTTTGTTCACGTGTCTGAATTTCCACCAAGACCTCTTCTGGCTCTCATATCCCACATTCTCTTGAAGAGACGAGATCTCACCCCCATGGGCGCAAGCCGGCATGTGATTTATCACACGCGGATCTTTCCTTTCGAGGTGTCAGGTTTGCTGTGGGGCTCTGGTTTTCCCGACGGGACCTCGAGCAGCCCTTCCGCTCAGCTGTCCATCAAACCTCTACGTGGAACAGTCGCTCTATTCGACGCACTTGAGTGGCAACTCAAGGTTTCTGGCTGAATTCCCTCGTTGAGAGCCCACTGCTTCTTCACCAATCCGCAGCCAAAGTCCGTCGTCATCGGCAAGGACGGTTTCTGACATTCCATACGGGCCCCTCTGAGGATTTGAATCGCATGTTTCATCCGTTCTCCACCCACTCACATCGCAAGTCGAGGTCCTTCGACACCTCGGGCGAAACTGTTCTCCTTCCATCCCCACAAAGCACCACACCTCCACTGAGTTGCATTTCGCAGCTTCGGCAAGTCAACTGAACAAATCACAGCCATTCCGAGCATTCGGCTAGTCGAGGAATCGCGCAGAAACAAAATTTGTTTGCTTCTGGAGAGGCAATGCCGCCTCTCATCTGCTGCTGTGCTGACAGCTTCGGCCTGCTCGACTGCACAGCTCGTAACAATTTTCTTCATCAGCTCCGGATTTCTTCCGCGATCTGCCCAACCCTTGTCTTGCGCGGCCTGGTGGCACACGGTACGGTGCCTGCAGTGAGCGTCCCATGGAAGGCTTCTGTGAAACTCGGCCTTGCCCACCAGAACAGGAAGCCTGGAACCGCAGAGGGTTTGCTCGGAACCAGCGCTGGCTGTGGGAATAGAGGGGCGAATCCAACCGGCCGCCTGCTACTCTGTTCATGCAACCTTCCCGCCCGAGCGCGCCTGGCCGCACAGGTTGTACCCACAATGGCTGGGTACTTTGTGCCGCTCACCGCAGTGGGCTGTCAAGCTGGTACCTGCATGTTGCTTCCTGCAGTCGAACTGCACCATGCAGGTACGTGTGGACTTGTTTCCTCTTTGGTCACGTCTCGAAGAATTTGCCTGCGAGCCTCATCACATCGTTCTGAACGCTTGAAGATCACCGCGTCTGCATCAATTCTCCATCCTTCTCGCTGCGGGCTCTGGATTGAAACACATTTCTGTCGCCGCTCCGAGAGAGGGCCGATACGGTTCTCACTGTTTGCGGCGAGAGGGAACTTCCTTCTGGCACAGTCTCCCCGCCACAACAGCAGCCTAGCCCACTCCGAAGGGTTGACCATTCTGACCGCTCTGACCAGGGTCCCACGTCGCCCTCGCGAAAGCGGAGAAGCACTCCCAGAAACCCTCAAGGCCCGTCCAAACCCTGATGTTGCACGTGCGGTGGCCACGCTGAAGACGGAAAAGCAACGTTGGTCCGTGTTGGCATGGTTTTCCACCCCGGAAAACTGAAACCCTTGCCTGACCGACCCGATGTCTCCAACCTCGGTGACACTGCCGATGCTATCTTTCGCCACCAAGCTGCTGGGCGGCGACAGGCTCAGCACCACCGCGACGGGACTCATTAACCGCATTTGGACACGACCTGGCAAACCTGGAATCCACCGCCATGCTGCTGACTGGCCACCGGCGCAGGAACGGACGACGCCAGGACGCGTCCACAACACCCGCAACCACCGCCTCGACCGGCGGGGAGCGACCCGGAGGAGAGCCAGTCTGGACGATCTTCTATCAAAAAGATACCCGCTGGCTCGATCACGCACCTATTCTGATCTACAAGTTAGTCTCCACAAGTATTCTATGGCAGACGCTGGGAAATTCGTAAGTGCGTCATTTCCACTTTCAGCGACTGTTGCAGATGCTCGTCCTCGGAGCCAAACAAAAAAAAGCAATTCTTCAAGCATCAACTTTTTTTTCATCGGCTTCCTGCGCAGACGGTCTGAGCTTCTTCCTTCACGAAAATCCCGGTCTTTCCGTCCCTGCCCACCCACCTTTTGACAAGGAGATTTTCCCGCCACAGAGCTTCAGGGCCTGTCAGCAAAACCTGGTACGCCGTTGGTACGGCCCGCGGATAGGTACCCGTCCCACACTCTGATAACGCCGGGGGGGCAGGGCCCAAACGAGGCGACGATAAATTGCGGGCCCGGATTTGCGGGACAATCCTCGAGCACCGAACCCTGGTCCCTGTGTTTTGGCGGCCCCAGATTGAGCAAGGCAACGATCCAGCTTGACGAAGTCGAAAATGGCATGGTCGCAGGCCCGGGCAATGGTTTCCTCTCAGTGTGAAGGCTGTCCCTCGGGTCGCTGTCTGTGTGCTTCCGGCAAGTTGCTCCGTGAAGCCATCGCTGGGAACGTTGTCTTGGGAGTTGGCCAACCGCCCAGTCTGGATTGCGGTCTGGGCTAGCTACACTACGCATGCCCATTCGGACCTTTGAAGGGCTGGCCACAACAGCACAGAGACGAGACCCTTCACGATCCATTCCGAGGCTCCCGCATACACCTGCTGTCTCAAACCGCGATGTGGCGCTAGAATTGCGCGACTTTGGGCCGGGACAGGCCCTTCGTTGACGTGGGCAGTCATCCATCGATCGACCGCCAACAACGGCACAATCTGCTTCCCGCCATCCTTATCTGGGTTCAAGCGTCTGACAAGGCGCTATTCCCTGGCACAGTCTGGCCTTGTTGCTCGCCCCGTTCTCGTCTTATCGTTTGCGGAGTTTGGGTCGGAATTCGAACTCAACTTGTGTCAACCAGCCGCGTCGCGTCTCGCGACCCCCAAAGTGAAGGCCGCTAGTGCAGGAACGCGGTCACGACCGATCCAATGGGCGAATTGGTGGCCCTGATGATGGGCCTTCCAGAAGGCTTCGCAGACCAGATTATCCCGCACAGCCACCGCTGCAGGCCGAGTCTGCATGCGACATTCCGCTTCGGCGCAGCGTGCTCGAGGTTGCTGTCCCATTCCAGTGTCGTCGACCCTCGAACATTCTAATGAGTTCTCGGGACTCAACTGCCATGTTACTTTCATCGTGTGTATCAATCACAGACTGCAATTGCCGGGAAGGTTTGATGGCAACCGCCACTCCAGAAAAGCCAAGAAGCTGAGGCCATCGCCACCAGGTTCGAAACCCATTACGTCTTCAGAAATTCTGCGCCAGGACACTCCGCACAAATCGGACCACCGAGCAGATGAGGATTTGCCAGCGGTGTTCGGTTTGCGAACAATGTGCCCTCCCACACAGTGCCCATCATATCAACGGAGACGTCGGTTATCATGGCTGCGCGGTTTTGGGGTATCAGAGATGTGACACCTCATGGAGAGGAGGAGGATTCTCTCGGCTAACACGACTCTGAGGAAATGCAACCCCCAAGCTCAGCGAGGTTGCGATGGTTGTGGGGAAGATAACATCACACCAATTTATCTGAGGGGTTTTAATCGCGGCAAGAAGCTTCGCACCTTCTCACCGCACTCAACCGTCTTCTGCCGCCCTTCTGGAAGATCCGTTCGACGGGTTGCGCAACGGCTTCGAAGGCCGACTTTGACGGACAAAACACTGACTCGGCAGCGGCCGATGCTCGTGGCCGTCTCCGATGAAGGATCATGACTCGGAGAAGTGTCAACCGCACTTGGTGGGATCGATGACCGTAACTAGCGTCTAAGCGGCGTGGCCGACACTATCGACGGTCTACTGATGCTCATCTCACAAGATGAATTGATCACTTTTGCGAGTACCTTCGGTTTTGGGACATTTTTGCTGACGCCTACGGAACAACACGCATCAGAAACTGCATCATGTCCTTATCGCTTCGGCAAACAAGGGGGTTTAGTCGAAGCATGAGCAACTCCTCGGGCTTTCTTGGCTCCAGCACCAGCACCAGCACCAGCATGTGGGGGGGCAGCATTTCACCCCACGACTGACGATGCCACCTTGCAGTAAGAATAGACTGCACGTGTGGCGGTCCAGCTCTCCCACGCGTTCTTGTGGGTTCAACAGCTGAACTTGGCCGTTCGACGAGAAACGCTAGTGTGGTGTTCCGTTTTGGGACTTGTTGCAAACTGTGAGGGATTGGCAGGCGCGTGCAGCAGAGTAAAGAGGCTGTTGGTCACTTCGCTGGCCACCCAGCAGAAACTCCCTTCTTCGGTGTCAAGTTTTGCTTTCGGTAAGCAGGAGACCACACGGTGTCACGGGCAGTAGACTTTGAGCTATCATTCACTTTTTGCGCCATTCCATCATGAGCATAGAATAGTCGCTCGTGGCAAACATTGTGGATCTACACACTTGGGCTGTGTGCCAGCGTCTGAGCTCTTGGGACCGGCTCAACTGGGAGCATGAATGATCGCTGCGAGCCTCAGGGGTCTGCTGCTTGGTTTGCCTGCCGTCGCGGCTTGGTTTTTTTTGCTGCATGGTGATGGACCGTCAACTGGATCCCACAGATGCGTCCCAATCGGCCTCCGCCTCGAACGCAAGGACGGCGGTTGGGAAGGGGGGGGGGAGGGGGGACCAACAACACGTCCCACCATTGCTATCTCTCTGGTACGGAATGCTTTTCCTCGTCTATCCACCCGGGTCACCGCAACGATTTCCGAGCGGCGCGGTGGAAAAGAAAAGATGGGAAAAAGCAGCAGGCTGCTTTTGCAAGCGCAAAGAGCGGGGTTGTGTGTCAGTTTGTAACCCCGCTTGAGCACCGCTTTGACGGTCGAGTGTGTGTCGGTTGTTCTTGTGAAGTTTTCTTCTTTCTCTCGCTGGAACACACACTACTGTTGTAGGTCGTGTCATGGCGGGGTAGTAGTGTCTTGTCTTGTCTTGGGCCCTCGCTTGCTTGTCGTTTCCCGTTCCCCGATGGCTGACTCTTTCTTGGTACTAAGAGGTACACTCGGAAGAAAGCACATGTCGAGTCGAGGCGAGTCGACTCTTGGGCCCGTGGTCCTACATGCGCACGGGCTCGAAGCGAGTGCCAGTGCGAGGCGACTGCGGGGTGAGTGAGGTGAGGGTGTGAGCGCTATGCCCTGGGCGGGGCAGAGTGAGAGAAGAGCGGGTCGTGTCATTGACATCGTCGTCGCCATAGTGGGGGTGGAGGGGATATAATACGTTGCTTTCGGTACAAGCGATGTGTTTGCCTACATATTCCGCTACAGGAAATGAGAAGCAAAAGAGGATGGGGCATGGAGGTGCGTGCTTGTCAGCTGTCATGGCGGTAGCTTGGGCGAGTGCCGATGTGCCGGCCGTGAGTACGCAGCAGTATTGGATATGTGCGTGTGGGATGTGTGGTGGTTGCACGGCATGGCTAGGTACTTTGAGGGTCTGGGTGGAAGTATATCGCGTCGAGGAATACTTACGCTGCTCCCTCCGCTGTTTCTGCTTGCTCGCTACTTGCCTACATGTCTACGCATGCAAGAGACGGGTCGGCACACTGGTGGAGTGAGCGTTCAATTGAGACGACTCTACACGTGCAGTGGGCAGCATGCAGTGTGGGAGTAGCCAGTGTGTCTCTACCTCTTGTACCTCAGGCTGACCCGAGCTCCCTGCCTCCCGTCCACCTCAGCCCCCCCATTCCAGATCCATTCGTATTGTGTGCCCATTCCTCTTTCCTCCGCTCCCAACCGCGTCGTGCCGCGTCTACGCAGAATCCCTCAGGGGCAACATCACCAAAGTGTTTCATGTCATGTAAATACACCAGTACTATACAGTGTCCGTCCAGCCGTCCTTTACGGATTTGTCCCCTCCCCCTGTCCCTATCTCTTCTCGAAAAGACTGTTATGGGCGTCAAGGGGAAAACAAGAAATGTTTCAACTCTACATGGGATGCAACTAAACTAAACCAAACGTGCTGTTCAGCTAGGTGAGTGTCGGTGTGAGTGCGGCATGGACGGTAATCAAATAACAGGAGGATGGGAAAGGTCCGGAGTAAGCTGTGGCTGCTTTGGTGTGCTGGGATCGGATGATCGGGGGGGCTGAGTGTCAATCGCATTGATGCGGACTCGGATCGCGGGTGGTGGCGGTGTTGATCGTCAGTGACAGCGGGTTGGTATCCGAGTCGGGTCGTATTCAGGTAATCATGGGACGGCTCAGTTGGGGCAGACATGTGGGGAGGACGCGTGGAAGCTGAGCCTGGGTGGAGTTGAGGATTCCGGTTTGGCCTGGTTGAGGTGAGTGCGTTGGTTCGAGAGGTGAGGGTTCTGGAGGTGATCGATGGGATGGGTGGGCCAGGGGTTGAGGTGAGCGAGAGGTGAGACTTGGGTTCCGGGGTATCAGATGCGAACATGGAGGCGAAGCTTATTGCGGCTGGCGATGGTTACTAATGCCAATGGGTTTGAGTAGGTTAGTAAGACGGTGCCTGTTAGTTATCAGTAATTCAGGGGTACGAAGCAGCAACTTAGGCTTTGTGAAAGGTTGATTGCACACGGCGCCAAACTGAACATCAGGGTCTGCCTTGGAGGTAGAAGAATTTGAAAACATTAATTAGTTGGAGCTGGAGGTCAAGCAGACCGAGAAGCTGGTTTTCATTCAATAACAACAACACACACACCTCTACAATGCATACCTATCAGCATCTATGTCGTAGCCAACATGACCCCTATTTTCTCCCCCCTTAGTCGTCGAATGCAGAATAGAGGCCTTGGCTACAACCTGGGTGTGGATTGGTGTGGTGGAGGCGATGTTTGGATGTATTGCAATTGTTCTTGAGGAAGAGGAGGAGTGGGACGTTGTTGAAGAGAGGAAGATAAGGAGGACGACGAAAGCGGCATTAGACGTGGGCTTTTATATTTTTTGGAAGCCCTCGGTTGATGCCCCTTATTAACGTGTTGTCGGAACGCCATAAGCATAAACAGGCCACCTGGACATGGACTTGACTTTCCGCGGGTTTTCCATTTGACACCCCTTAGTGTTTTGCCACGGCGGAGCTTGTGGCTCTTGTGTTTTTCCTAACTGTGTTTATTTTAGACGCACCTCAGCCGAGGTTGGTGAACAAGAGTCATCCGGATCCCGCAGTATTGTTGTAGTATTGCTGGCTTTCAAAACGTCGTATTATTTCGAGCTCCTTAATATGATGCCTGATTTGAAGGACTGCCGAGCGTCACCTGGTGTCAACTTTCAAAAGCAGTGGCCAACTTACCAGCTGCCACTAGTTTCAGTGACAGGCAGTCCTCGAAGAAGATGTCTTTGACACGGCCTTTCTACCAATGACCCATCGGTGCGTCTCAACGAGACCTGTAGGAGTCCCTTGTCTTGTCGGGCAAGGAAAGAGATTCTGGGAGTCTTTTTGAAAATGGTTTATTTGTAGGCCCAATACTGTCTCATAAGGAATACGGTTGTCAAGGACGGCTCGTGCAGAGATTGACAACCTGATGTGGCGACATTGAGTGTATACCCCGGGGACGAGTAGAGCTGGACGTAACTTCGACGCCTATGATTTCCATCGAGGTCAAGGGTGTCTAGATGCCGCGCAGCCTTTGAAGTCTGCATGTGCTTAAAGAGGTACCGTTAGTCTTGATATTCAGTTTGCTTTGGTTCCCTCAGAAGGGAGTCAGGTAGAGGTGAGATTCAGCCAAACCGTGTTGTGGTCAACATGCTTGAGGTAGGTGGAGACATGGAAAGTCTCTCGTGTTGCGTACCTAGTGCAAGACTATGGTATCTGGTGCCGGTGGGCCGTCACCGATTCGGATCTCAAGTCCCCCTAGGTACTCGGATTACTGATTGTTGATCGGCAGCGCGTCTACGGTCGTACGATGTCGGAAGCAGCCATCTTTTCGCTCATGTTGTAGGCGGAGTTAGATGCGTGCCGTCGACAGGTAATTAGTACGGTGAGAAACTGAATCGAGTGGCTTTGAAAGTTTGCTTCAAATTGCCTCGGACCGACAGAAATACTCAGTGTCAGGAGCGGTTGCATAGATGAAAACTTGACCAGCAAGGGTTCCATTCGGGTGGTAGGTAGTCATCATCACTCCTTCCCAGGTTACCAGGACGCAACTGCTAATCCGCCTGCCATGAACCACAGTCTGCTTTGTCCCATCCATGACATCAACATTGAACCAGGGAACTAAACTTCCAGGCTATGCTCTCTAAAAAGCCTGCCACACAAGTTGAATGCCGGGAGCGTACCTAGCCCTGTGAGTTGTAACTAGCTCTATGTTAGCGGGAGAGTTGAATAGTTACACAGCGCGGTGTAGACCCATGATTTCGCAAACGCCGGGAACTGTGTGAGAAAATGAAGACATGCAAATGATCAATCAGACAACCTACAATTCTTCTCATCAGATTAGACACTAAAGCTTGCCATTTTAATGTGGTGCACCAAAAACCGTAAGTCGGACATGTTTTCCTCATCTGTTGTTCAAGCTGGACCCTGCGCCAGACCAAAAATTTAGAGCCTCACCCGCTCCCCACCTCACTCACTCCAGGCAACATCAACTCAACAAACTCACCTCACCAACCCTCAAACCACACCGAAACTCACCACCAGAAAACCCATCAACACCCGACCGTGCTAAAACCACACAAAACAAAAATGACCGACTCCGAAGAAGACTACATGAAAATGACCTTCCCCACAACCACCCCCACAACCGCACCCGAAACCTCCCTACAACGCCGCCTCCGCCTCCGCCGCGAAGCCGAAGCCCGCTCCCGCCCCAAATCCAAATCCGAGCTCGCGGCCGAAGAGACCGCCCGCCGCGAAGCCGCTCTCTCCACCTCTCTCCTCAACAAGCCCACATCTACGAAATCCAAAGGATTAAGCATGATGGCCAAAATGGGCTTCACCGGCGGGGCGCTGGGTGCTAAGAAACAGGAAGACGGAAAGGATGAGAGAGTGACGGAGCCGATCCGGGTGGAGATTCGCGACGGGCGGGAGGGGATTGGTGCGGATAGCGAGAGGAAGAGGAAGATGAAAGAGGCGGTGGAGGTTGCGGGGGAAGCGGTGAAGAAGGCGAGGGTGGATGAGGAGGCGTATCGGGAGAGGGTGAGGCGGGAACGGGAGGAGGGACGGCTGTCAAGGCAGGTGGATGCGGCGCAAAAGGTTGCGGAGAGGATGGATGAAGAGGGGGCGACCGGGGGTGGGAGGGGGGCTGAAGCTAGGTCGCTGAGGGCGGTGCCGGTGGTGTATCGGGGGTTGGTGAAGGGGAGGGAAGAGGCGGAGAGGGAGAGGAGGATGAGGCGGGACTTGGAGGAGGCGACCATGTCGAGGTCGCGGCTTCCGGTGTATGAGGACGTGGAGGAGGATGAAGATGATCGGAAGGCGTTGGGCAAGGATGCGGTGGAGACGACCAAGTATGTCGTGGCCGATGATCTTGAGGATGAGGATGGGGAGTTGGAGAAATTCAACTCGTTGCCACTGGAAGAACGCCTGGCTAAAGTCGTCAAGTATCTCCGGGACGAGCATCGGTACTGCTTCTGGTGCAAGTATGCCTATCCAGACGCCGAGATGGACGGCTGTCCAGGCTTGACAGAAGAAGATCACGATTAGGCAAATACTTTCGACTCGGAGACGAAGAACGCCTCTTGTATATTACACATGCCATAGTGAGCGGTTACACCTAACTTACACAATTTGTACAAATATATATCTACATGACGTCCTCCACATGTCCAATAATCTTCCTATGCTTAGCAACCTGCCCCGCATCGCCCAAAATACCAGACACGCTCATCTCATTGGCAGCAAGCTCCAGGTGAGGCTCCAGCTTCTCAGGCGGCACATCCTGCACCTTAGCCTTGACGAGTATGAGGTTTCTCAGTACATGATGCACCTCCTCCGCCTTCTGGGCTCTCGTCAGGTTGTCGACGTCGACCCCCCTTTTTGCTAGGTTTGTCCGATGCTGCAAAATCAAGTTGTCAACCAGGTTGTTCGCCTCCATGACCAGCGCAATGTTTCGCTTCGATTGTACCCGTAGCGTCGCAGTCCCGGCAGCCAGCTCGATCAGCAAGGGCCCAGGTGGGGTAAAGTCGAATAGTTCCTTCATCGCCTGAGCAGCTACAATCATGCCCGCGTAGTCCTGAGCCTTGAGCATCGAAAACATTATCGTTCTCGGAAGCAGGTGGAAGATGTTTGGTGAATCGAACTTCCAGTCAGCGCGCACCATGTCGGCGAAGAACTCTCGGCCTCTCTGCACATCGCGGGCTGCAAGCTCGGAGTCTCGGACGAGAAGGCGGTTGACGGAAAGGGTGTTGAACAAGGCGAGGAACGTATATGCATCCGGGTTGACATTTTGGTTGGTTGTCATATCACGGTAGACATCGATGGCCTTGTCGGCTTTGCCATCCTGCGAGTACGACGTGAGGAGCTGGTTCATGAGGAAGCTGGTAGGTCCGATGGCAGCGTGCTGGAAAGCCCCCCAGAGCTGCTCAAGCGTCTCATGGAGACCCCTCGATGCGTAGTTTTCGGCCAGGATCGAGAACGTCTCGGCCGTTGCCCTAGTTGAGCAGTGGAAGTCTCCCTCCTCCGTGCTTGGGCTGCGCTTATATGGGTATGGGTCGTATAGTCGCGTGGGCTGATGCATCGACGACCCACGCCCACGCATGTGGACGTAGTTCAGTCGCGAGCGAATCATATTCCACGCCAGGTCCTCTGCTTTCTCCAGATTTTCAGCAGCCTCTGTCCTCATCCAGGCCCCGATGAGACCGTTGAGCTGGCGAGGCGAGGCGCTTGCCCCCTTGTCCTGAAGGTACACCACCACCTTGTAGGCGCCGTCCAAATCACCAGCCCCAATCAAACGCTTCAGCCACTTTCCGATGAAGAACTGGTTGCTGACGGCGATGGGCAGTCTCGTCCTACCGCGGATGTCAACTTTCCCAGAGAACATCATGTCCACAAACGCCTGCAGCGCGTGCTCCATGCAGTTCGCCCCAAGAAACAGCGAGATGACCTCGTCATAGTCTTGCAGCTTCATATCCTCCCCAAGAAGATCCCGCATATGCCGATATGTCTCCCACGCCTTCTCAGCCGTGGCTTCTTTCGCCGCCAACGCCTTGATGATGGGAATCAATATCCGCGCATCTGCCTTCTCGGCAGACCCAAACAACGTCTCTGCAGCCCTCTGCGCACGCTCAACGTCCCCATGGAGCGAGAGCATCCGTACCCCAAGCTCATAATACCCCGTGAACGTTTCTGGCTTCGAACCAATCGTTACCACCGACTTTTTCCACGCCTCAATAGCCTCCTCCTTCCACCCCTCGATAAACATCGCCTCGATCGCCAGCAGCTGCTGCGGATCCTTCAACGCCACCCCGGCGGCTTTCATGTCCTTCGCCAGCACATACAAATGGTGCATACGATTTGGATTCTCCACCCCCTTCTCCCACGAGAGAATCATCCACAAAAAGTCCCACACCTCCCTCGGCACATTCTGCCACGCCGACGAGAGCGACTTCCTCGCAGCCGAGTACGCCTTCCAGCAATCCACCAAGTCCTTATGCTTCGGCACCCCCCCTTTTACCACGCTCTCCCGCGCCAGAAAACTATTCAGCGACGCGATCGCGCGATGCTTCGAGCCGCTGAACCCGGAAATGCGGAGCAACCCGTACTCCTCGGCCTCGGGACCGGTCTTGCCTTTATATTGCCGCTTCAGCGACGTCTTGAACTGCCTCCTCAAGACCTCTGCCTTGTCCGGCATGCCTTGCTTTTCCAGCCTGTTGAGCATCTGGAGGGTGGCGACCATCTGGCGCTCCAAATCGTTGATGGCGTCCTCGACTTCGGTGTCGAGGCCATAAGTCGATCTGTTGAAACCATCGCTGCTCAGTTGTCTTTTCTGCCCGTCGGGCGTCTGCTCGAAGTATCTGACGTCCAATGAGCCGTCGGGCACGTCGGCTGCCTCTAGAACCGAGAGGTCGACGGAGTCGGGAAGTTCGCCGTTCTGAAGCTGGGTGATGAGTTTTTGCAGCTCCTCGTTGGTTTTCGGATCAACCGGAGGCTTCTGCGTCTCGGATGCCTTTGCCTTTGCCGCGGCGACTTCGAGCCGTCGCTGGCCCCGTCTTGCAAGACCTGAGGCATGTCTCGTCAACCACAGTTGCGGATTCGAATCTGGCTTTACGCCTCGTAGCGATGTGAGGCAGGACTGGCAGACATAGCTGCTTCGGCTAAAATCCAGCGCAAAATTTCGGGGAGGCATTAGAGGGAAGTAAAAAGAAACTGCCTGCGCGACACCGTTTACTCAACCATGTGGCAGCTCAACCAACGAGTCGCAACCAAATTTGGCTTCTTGAATTCGCGACTGAAGAAACGCGCCCAGAAAGGAGTCGGCCCCATCTGCCATTTTTTTGCGTCTTATCGCCCGGCATGACGCGCGATAAGACCCCACCGCCCGGCAGAACCCTTCGGACCCACTTAAAATTTCAGAATTGGAGGCATCACTGCGGTCAACCATTGCAGCAGTCCCTCGCTGAGACTATCACTCACCATCTACAGCCATGTCGGGGGACAAACCCGAATTTCTACGCTTCACAGGGCACCATGCCTTTGCGCAGCGCCTTGTCCTCTCCACCCTAACCGGCCGCCCCGTCCACATCTCCAAAATCCGCAGCAGCTCGCCAACCAATCCCGGCCTCGCTCCCCACGAAGTCTCCTTTCTGCGCCTCCTCGAGGCCGTCACCAACGGCAGCGTCATCGATGTCTCCTACAGCGGAACCACCATCACCTATCAACCGGGCCTCATCACCGGCACCGTCGCCGGCGCAGGCGCATCCGTCGGCGATGTGATCGAACACACCCTCCCCGCGACAAACACCCACGGCGTGACGTACTTCCTTCTCCCTCTAGCCCTGCTGGCCCCCTTCTCCAAGGCGCACATGAACGTGCGGTTTTCAGGACCCGGCGTCATTACATCTGCGACACATGCTACCGGCGACATCTCCGTCGATACCTTCCGCACGGCGGTCCTACCTCTCTACGCCCTTTTCGGCATTCCTCCTGCACGCATCGAGCTCCGGGTGTTGGCGCGCTCCTGCGCAGGTCCGCATGGGCGCGGCGGAGGCGGTGTAGTGGAGCTTCGATTTGCAAGCCAAGTCCGTTTGCCCAAGACGTTGCACCTCAACCGACGACCGGGGCGCATAAGGAGGATTCGCGGTGTCGCGTACTGCACGGGTGTGTCGGCGAGCCATAACAATCGAATGATCACGGCGGCGAGGGGTGTGCTGAACCAGCTGGTGTCGGATGTGCATGTTGCTGCGCAGTACGACCCATCGCCGCTGGTAGGGGATAAAGGGGGGGTAAAGAGGAAGATCGGTATTGGGTTTGGCTTGAGCTTGGTGGCCGAGTCGAGTGCTGAGGGTGTTATTTACTCGGCAGATGTAGTGGCGCCACCCGAGGGAGGAATTGTGCCTGAGGATATCGGGACGCAATGTGCGTACCAGCTGCTGGAGGTTATTGCACAAGGCGGTTGTGTGGCGGCGACTTCGGTGAACACAGTGCTTACATTGATGGCCATGGGGTCAGAAGACGTGGGGCGGCTGAGGTTAGGGAGGGAAGTCATGGGGAGGGAAGAGACAATAGGTCTGGCCAGGGACCTGAAGGCTTTTGGCGCCAGTAGCTGGGGTGTCAGGGATGTTGATGATGATGAGGATGAGTTTGGCGACCTCCTGATATCCGTGAAAGGAACAGGAGTAGGAAACGTGGGAAGGAAAGTGGCATAAAGACTCAGCGCAAGGAATATCAAACGCTCGCTGATGAAACCTGACAGCTGTGAGAGGAGTTGGGTATCGTGATACTCTAATTGATCTATCGCGGTCTCTGGCGACGATTTGCCATTCGTGCTCTTCGTTCTGCTGCGATGGCCGCAGCGAGACTTGCCGTGTACCCAAGACTTTGCAGCGAAACTGCTGCCGCGTTTTGGAGGTCATTTCCGACCGTCCGAACCGCATGCACAACATGGAAATTGGCCAGGACGGCATTCCCCGACCACATGACGTCTGACAAGTCCGCGGAAGCTTGAGCGTAGTCGGGCTCCGTCCGCGGTTCGCCCTCCGCACTTCCGGTGAGTGGCTGTAGCTCAATGCTGTCGTTGCTCTCCATCAAGCCATCCTCGTCTCTCAATACACCTCGTTCCTCCGCGTCGTGATCCTGTGTCGATTCCGTTGCTCCCTCCGTCGCTGTCGATAGGGCTTCCTGCAGCGATGGCATGACGACCTTTCGTAGCTTTTCTCGTTCCTGATGAACCGCCAACATGAGACACTGAACCCCCCAAATTATGAAGTCAATGGCTAAAAGGCCGAGCCTCCAGGTTGGTGGTTTTTGTCCGACAAAGTCGATTATTACGCCGCCGTGGAGATATCCGCGGGCTGCCTCGCTGGCGCGTGGCAGTGTGACTAGAAGGTGAAATAGCGCGCATACTATATTTGGTAGAAAGATGGCGAAGACGTGTGGGCGATGCGCTGGGAGGGACAGGGTGCTCTCCTTCGGGGAGATGAAGATGTAGTGCGGGACGAGACGTAAACAAAGTCGAGGAAAGGAACATCTAGCGCAAGTCAGGGCAAGTTAAAAGAATCGCAGAACCAGGAGAGGCATACTCCATATAATACAGCGTACAAGTGTATGCGAAGACGAGCATGTCCAGGCTCTTTTGCAGGTGGCTCACAGCCTGCAGCTTCTTCGCCAGGCCGGCTCTTCGCTTCCGCTGCCGCTCTTGCTCCTCCTGGGTGGCAGTGGGAGTCTCTTCGGCTACCTCCTGGTGGTCGCCGGACTGGCTTGCATCGTCATCGCTGTCATCGGCGCCGGGGTGTGGGGCGCGTTGCCGGGCCGCGAAGCTCGGCGCGGGATCATTGTTCATAGTTCAACGCAGGGTTGAACAGGGTGGAGTGTTTGGCGCAATGCTTGTCGACTGGAATGACGTAGTGTGGCCTCACATGTCTGTTGCAAATGTCAACCGGTCTCTCTCAGCCGGCGAAGATGCGCACCGCTGCGGTATCGTGTTTTTGGTCATACGAGACCGAGGATGGAGACGGACGATGGCGGTTGCGGTGCAACTGTCCTGGTTGGAGCTTGCTTGCTGACCTGCTTGCGCCGCCTTAGAACCAAGGCCCGCATGGCCTTAGCTTAAGGGTTAGGGTCGTATTGGTAGGGCAAAGCTTGGACCCTGTTTGAACCCCCTCGGTCGGGCTGCCAGAAGTTTGGCGGGGTGACTCAAATGTCAACCAAGGTATTGACAGACAACCAAACCCCCTCCTTTCCTCGCAAGCAGCACGACGACACTCCGCGAGAGCAATCCGTCGCAATCATGGCGACCACAAATGCCACACCGAAGGATCTCACCCACCAAATTCTCCATGCGCTCTCCGAGGCTGAGCCGCTCCTGTCGGCCGAGGCTTTCCCACAGGCGACCTTCACTGACCTGAAGGCGGCCCTGGACCGGCTTGGGTCGCGCGAGATGGTCAAATATGACACAATAGACAGGGAAGAGGCAATCCTCGAGCCGGAGGGTGAGACTATCGCCGCCAATGGCAGTCACGAGGCCCGGGTGTTCGACGCCCTGCGCCAAGCCGTTGAGGGGTTGACGGTCCAGGAGCTCGAGAAGACGATCGGCGACAAGAACGTGACAAAGGTTGGCCAGAGCAAGGCCTTCAAGGAGAAGTGGATTTCCAGGACAAAGGATGGAAAGTTCAAGACGGCGGTTTGTCCACCCTTGCGCCTGGCGCATTCTAGCTGCGCAGTAAACTGAACCGGGAGCTGACGGTCTTCCAGAGGGACTCGATCGACGATGTTACCAAGCAGCAAGTCCAGACGATCAAGCAAACGCGAACACACCCTGACCCGAAGGTCATCGCGGACCTGAAGAAGAGGAAGCTCATCAAGACCCAGAAGGTCATCAGCTTCAAGATCCACCAGGGCCCCAAGTTCGCGCTCGAGATCGCAAAGGAGGAAACCGATTTGACGGCAGACATGATCGCGTCGGGGGCATGGAAGACGGCTACCTTTAAGCCATACAATTTCAAGGCGCTGGGCGCCGATCAGAACGCTGGCGCTCTGCATCCCCTGAATAAAGTCAGGTCCGAATTCAGGCAAATCTTCTTCGAGATGGGCTTCGAGGAGATGCCCACCAGCCAGTTCGTCGAGTCTGGTTTCTGGAACTTCGACACTCTTTTCGTCCCACAACAGCATCCTGCAAGAGATCTTCAGGATACTTTCTACATTTCGGATCCCAAGGCAGCTGATAAGCCCCGGGCGACAGGACCGGATGACACCCAAGATTACGAGAAAGTGTGGGAAAATGTGCGCCAGGTGCACGAGGGTGGGAAGTTTGGTTCCATTGGGTACAGGTACCCATGGTCTCCAGAGGAGTCGCTGCGTCTGGTTCTCCGGACGCATACTACGGCTGTCTCGGCCGCTATGCTTCACAAGCTTGCCGCTCAGAGGGGTAAGGACGGGCGTGTGCCTCCCGCGCGCTACTTCTCGATCGACCGTGTCTTCCGAAATGAGAGCGTTGACGCCACCCATCTTGCGGAGTTCCACCAGGTTGAGGGTGTCATTGCGGACTATGGGCTCACGCTTGGTGGCCTTATGGAGTTCATGGAAATTTTCTTCGGGAAGATGGGCTTGACAGACTTGCAGTTTAAGCCGGCCTACAACCCTTACACCGAGCCCAGCATGGAGATTTTTGCTTTTCACAAGGGGCTGAACAAGCTTGTCGAGATCGGTAACAGCGGCATGTTCCGACCCGAGTTCCTCGAGTCCGTAGGCTTGCCAAAAGACCTCCGTGTGTACGGATGGGGCTTGTCACTTGGTATGTTTTCCTGCTCAATCTCTCAACTCGAATTGGTACTGACTCGACGCAGAACGGCCAACAATGATCAAGTATGGCATTTCCAACATCCGCGAGCTTCTCGGTCATAAGGTGGATCTGAACTTCATTGAAAGGAACCCCGCTGTGCGGTTAGACAAGGATTAGAACTGGGATGCGAGTGAGTTGCACATGATACCTCAAAACGACAATGTGTCTGTAGCTATTGGGCAAAAAGAGCGTGTTCTAGTAGAAATACAATGACAACTGCATGGCAAAAACTTTCCCATTTCCTGAAAATGCATGCGATTTCGGACATGCAGTCTCTCTTCACACCGCTCCTCACCGACGTCGAGCAAACGGTGGGGTGGGGAAAGGCTGCTTCCAAAACGGCTGGAACCGAACAGAGCGATTGACGAATCATATTCCCGACAATTGCGGTTTTTCTCGCTGTGACCTTGCGGGGCAGGGCGGGGTCTAGCCGCAACAGGGTTCGGGAGCCTCATTGACCGTGAAACCGGTCCTATAAAAAATGTTGGGGAGTTTGACGTTGCAGTAGCTTGGTGCTAGGCTATTTTGACTACAGACGGTGATAACGGTGACGGCGGCGAGCGGCGGTGACGAGAAACGGCAGTGGTGTGCGAGGGTTGAGAGACCCTTGATGGTGACGAGACGTCGAGAAACCCGGGACACTTGACGGACAGCGGAGAGTTCCTCAACTTCAGGTAGATGAGGTTCGAGCAGAACCTTGATGTGACTTGGCGACAATTGGAAAGGTTTGTCCTCGCGCCAAGGCCAGCACACAGCACCAAGTGCCTTGAAACAACAGAGGGTTGCTAGCGAGGCATCTCATCGAGCCCCCGGGCCCTCGACAAACCCCTCGCTCGCTGTGCCCTCTGCCGAGCGCATTGTAAGCCCTCAAGGCGTCCAGGGTATTGTAAAAGTGTAAGGTGTTCTTTACACGGCGGAAACGCTCTGTTGTACTCTGATGATGCTTCGGTTGCATCTTAGACGCCTTGCGGGGACTTCGAATGCCGCTTAACTATGAAACCTTGAAATGGCATCTTTCATTGACTGAAATTGCTGCTGCATCCAGATTCAGTGGTTTGTGGGTTTGGTACCAACTGGGCAACAGCCCACTCAGGTTGCCCAAAGGGAATGGCAACTTTTGTGCATTGGGAATAGCAACACGACCATTGACGCATTTCGTCATAGCCCTGGAGAAGGGACGCATTTGCCTGTTCCGTAGTCGGAAGCGGTTCACACGAGCACGCGCAGCTTCAGAAATTTTGTAAAATTTTCACCAGGGATGCCTCTCCAAAACTGTTTGGAGAAAGAGTCACCGTTCCTTATCTCTTATCAAACCCCACACACGGCCGATCTCCTTTTGCAATCCGATTCCTGGGACCATCCGATTCTCTGCCCCCTCTAAAAAGTCCAGTGCCAGCGCAAAGACGAGGACGAGAGAGAAATTCGGTGACGATTCCACGGTCAATTAGCAAAGCACGAGGGTCTGGGAGTGTTGCTTGAACCTTAATTTGGGGTTCTTTGTTTTTTTTGAGCGTCGGTCCCGTTTCCCACCATCCCACCATCCGTCGCAAACCTTCCGACCATGCTGTCGACGGTGTACAAGGCCGGCCGAGCACCGGCACTTCTCCGACACGGCCGCCGCGTCCCAGTCTCACAGCCCCAATTGAGGCCCCTCACAAGTGCCGTCCAGAATGGCATCTTCCAGGCACAAGCCCAACCCCAGAGCGCCCGATTGACCCAAAAGAGGCTCTTTTCTGCCAGTGCCGCTACCTGTGCAGGCGCTGGTGTTGCGCAGACCGCCCCCAACAAGAACGCATACTTCGAGAGCGGCGTGGTAAAACCCAGGGAACACGTCGATGTTAAGAAGGTTCTTGTCATTGGTAGCGGTGGTCTTGCCATTGGCCAGGCCGGAGAGTTCGATTACTCTGGTATGTCGTCCCTGCCAGCCATCTTGCCTAAGCGGTGAACCTAATGAGTCACGCGATTCCGATGCTCAAAGACTTGCGACGCTGACGAGAATACAACCACACAGGAGCGCAAGCTCTCAAGGCACTGAAGGAGGCTGGTGTCAAATCAGTGCTCATCAACCCCAACATCGCTACCATTCAGACAAACCACATCCTCGCCGACGAGATCTACTACCTTCCCGTGACCGTCGAGTACGTCGAGTATGTGATCCAGAAGGAGAAGCCTGATGGAATCTTCCTCTCTTTCGGCGGCCAGACCGCCCTCAACCTCGGTGTCCAGATGCAAAAACTCGGCTTGTTCGAAAAGTACGGCGTCAGGGTGCTCGGCACCAGTGTCAGGACGTTGGAGCTCAGTGAGGACAGAGACCTCTTTGCCAAGGCGCTGGATGAGATCAACATCCCCATTGCGAAGTCGATCGCAGTCAACACTGTTGACGAGGCCCTTGATGCCGCCTCCAAGATCGGGTATCCCATCATCGTTCGTGCGGCCTACGCGCTTGGTGGTCTCGGGTCGGGTTTCGCGAACAACGAGGAGGAGCTGCGAAACATGGCTGCCAGGTCGCTCACCCTCTCCCCCCAGATCCTTGTCGAGAAATCGCTCAAGGGCTGGAAGGAGGTCGAGTACGAGGTCGTGCGTGACGCAAACAACAACTGCATTACCGTGTGCAACATGGAGAACTTCGACCCCTTGGGAATCCACACTGGCGACTCGATTGTCGTGTCTCCCAGTCAGACCCTGAGCGATGAGGAGTACCACATGCTCCGAAGTGCCGCCATCAAAATCGTCCGTCATCTCGGTGTTGTCGGCGAGTGCAACGTGCAATACGCCCTGCAGCCCGATGGTCTCGACTACAGGGTTATTGAAGTCAACGCTCGTCTTTCTCGATCGTCGGCTCTGGCCTCCAAAGCGACTGGTTACCCCCTGGCTTACACGGCTGCCAAGATCGGACTGGGCCACAGCTTGCCTGAACTTCCCAACGCGGTTACTAAGACCACGACAGCCAACTTCGAGCCGTCACTTGACTACATTGTCACCAAGATTCCCAGGTGGGATCTGTCCAAGTTCCAGCATGTTAAGCGCGACATCGGCAGTGCCATGAAGTCGGTTGGCGAGGTTATGGCTATCGGTCGCACATTCGAGGAGTCGTTTCAGAAGGCTGTCCGACAGGTCGACCCCAACTTTGTTGGTTTCCAGGGCGCGAAGTTCGAGGACCTCGATTTTGAGCTCCAGAATCCGACGGATCGCCGGTGGTTGGCTGTTGGGCAGGCCATGCTGCACGAGAACTACTCGGTTGACCGTGTCCACGAGCTGACCAAGATCGACAAGTGGTTCTTGTACAAGCTCGAGAACATTGTCAACTGCACTCGCGAGCTGCAGCAAGTCGGTAGTCTGCACAGCCTGAAGAAGGAGCATGTGCTCAAGGCCAAGAAATTGGGCTTCTCCGACAAGCAGATTGCCCACACTGTTGGCAGCAACGAGGATGCTGTTCGCAAGGTCAGACTTGAGTTCGGCATTCGTCCATGGGTCAAGAAGATCGATACCCTCGCTGCCGAGTTCCCAGCCGACACTAACTACCTTTACACAACCTACAACGCTTCATCTCATGATGTTACGTTTGAGGATAAGGGCAAGATCGTTCTTGGTAGCGGTGTGTACCGCATTGGTAGCTCCGTCGAGTTCGATTGGTGCGCTGTCAGTGCCGCTCTGGCGTTGAGGGATATGGGCGAAAAGACCATCATGATCAACGTAAGTTTGAAACTGCCTTTTATTTCTCACACTCCACTTCATATGAAAAAATGCAATGCAGCTGCAGGAAAGAAGCTTGCGAGGGTGTTAGGATGGAAAGGGAAGGTGGTCAACAGCCGTTCAACTGGTGGAGACCCAGGTTGGACCCTAACCCTGGCACGCCCCTTTTTCCACCAAGACTGCCCCGGAGCACAGCATCGCCATGCCTTGGAATAATCGAGTCTGTTTTGGGTGTGTTTTGGGAACCTGCTAACATCCAGAAGTATAACCCCGAAACCCTCTCCACCGATTATGACACGGCCGATAAGCTCTACTTTGAGGAACTCAGCTATGAGCGTGTCATGGATATCTATGAGCTCGAGAGCGCCACCGGAGTCGTTGTCTCGGTGGGCGGCCAGTTGCCTCAGAATATGGCACTGAAGCTCCAGGAGTCTGGTGGTGCCAAGGTTCTCGGAACTGACCCCCGGGATATCGACAAGGCCGAGGACAGGCAGAAGTTCTCCGAGATTCTCGACAGCATCGGTGTTGACCAGCCCGCCTGGAAGGAGCTCACCTCCGTCGAGGCTGCCGAGCAGTTCGCTGACGAGGTCGGCTACCCTGTTCTTGTCCGGCCCAGCTATGTCCTGTCTGGAGCCGCCATGACCGTCATTCACGGCAAGGAGGATCTCAAGCACAAGCTCGAGGCCGCCAGCGACGTCTCGCCTGACCACCCCGTCGTCATCAGCAAGTTCATCGAGGGCGCTCAGGAGATCGATGTCGACGGTGTCGCATCCGATGGCAAGTTGATCATCCACGCCGTCAGCGAGCACGTTGAGCAAGCTGGTGTTCACTCCGGTGACGCCACCCTCGTACTCCCCCCTGTCAACTTGGATGAGACCACCATGGACCGGGTCAAGGAGATCGCCGAGAAGGTCGCCAAGGCGTGGAAGATTACCGGCCCCTTCAACATGCAGATCATCAAGGCCGAGGACCCCGAGGGTGGTCTTCCCATCCTCAAGGTCATCGAGTGCAATCTCCGCGCCTCCCGCTCCTTCCCCTTCGTCAGCAAGGTCCTCGGCGTCAACTTCATTGACGTCGCCACCAAGGCTCTCGTCGGCAAGGATGTCCCTGCTGTCTCTGACCCCATGAAGGTCAAGCGCGACTATGTCGCGACCAAGGTCCCTCAATTTTCGTGGACCCGTCTCGCCGGCGCCGATCCATTCCTCGGCGTTGAGATGGCCTCCACCGGTGAGATGGCCTGCTTCGGCAAGAACTTGGTCGAGGCCTACTGGACTTCCCTCCAGTCCGCGATGAACTTCCGCGTTCCCGAGCCTGGTGAGGGTCTCCTGTTCGGCGGCCAGATCGATCGCGACTGGCTCACCAAGGTCGTCGACTACCTCGCCCCGCTCAACTATAAGCTGTACGCTGCCGACAACGAGGTCAAGCAGTTCCTCGAGTCGACGTGCAAGCACAAGATCAACGTCGACGTGATCGAGTTCCCCAAGGAGGACAAGCGTGCCCTCCGCGAGGTCTTCAAGAAGTACGACATCCGTGGAGTGTTCAACCTCGCCAAGGCCAGGGGCAAGACTGTCATGGATGTTGACTATGTCATGCGCCGCAACGCTGTGGACTTTGGCGTGCCGCTGTTTATGGAGCCTCAGGTATGTTTCCCTAAACCTTCTTCCACTTGGCCCCATCGCTAACATGTAGTAGACCGCAATTCTCTTCGCCCAGTGCATGAGCGAGAAGCTCCCCAGGCCCGAGGGCGTCCCGTCCGAGGTCCGCAGGTGGTCTGACTTCATTGGCGGCAAGCCCCTGTAGATAGAATATTGATATCACTATAATTTTTTTCTCTTTTCATTCCTTCCTTCTTTGTGTCGGAAAGAAAAAAGAACAAAAGGGCGTTAAATTGGGATTCTGGATTTGAGCGGGACGGGCTGCTATTTGCTGCTGTTTCTTTTACTATCTCGCATCTTTTTCATTTTATTGACGTCTTTCTGTCCAGTCTGATGGTTGGCAAAATTTGATTAGTAGCAAAAGCATAAATCTTCAACCTAAGATAAACGTTGTGATGCCGTGTGACGCAGGGCTAGGTTAGAAGCAGACTTGGCTGGGGATGGTTGAGGGCATGGACGCAATATGGCGCAGTACGGATACGTTGATCCCCTAGTTAATATCGAGGTTACCAGAATACTACCAGGTCACAATAGATTTCATGGATAGTTATGTCTGATATATGCTCGATTCTTGCACCTCTGACTGAAGCAAACCCGACCTGCCGAACGAATAAGCCACCCAGCAATCCCTTTCATGCCTATGGACCTCGCGTAGCCCAACTCCAATTCCTTATGTGCAACCCGATGCTGTACTCTGTATTCCCCTCTGGAACCTGCACGCCGCAAGACCAATTCTCATCCTCCCCCGAATCCCAACCATCACTTCGGCTTGTCGTCAAGTGACTTTGTCGTAAATCGTCCGGGGCGGTCTCCATTCAGCCTGACAGCAGCAAAACGCTTAGCAAGGGGTTCTTCGTTGTCGACGGACGATGAATAACTAGGACTCAAAGCAGCAGCACTGCTACCACCACGGGAACGCTTTGGGAGTCTCTCACCAGTGGATTGCAAAATGGCGATGAGGGTCCTCCATCCGTCGGTTGACCGAAGTTGGAAGGCCTCAGCGAGGTCGTGTAGTGTTGCCACGCGGCACAAAAGGGCTTCCTCCTCCTAGAGCAGAGCGTCAGTAACGGAATTGTGAATGTAGCACCGTGACATACCTTGGATAAGACTCCCATTTGGTGGATAAAACACAGCAGATGGAAGTTGGACGCGTTGAGGCCATCACCCTCCCGGCCAACCTTGAGCATCTTGGCGATAGCTGAGTGCTCTTGGGATTCTCCCAGGTATTCCCGATTTTCAATAGGGAAGCCATCGCTGATGAATAGAGGCTTCGGGGTTTCTGGGAAGCCGTGGGTCAGAGTGACAAAAAGGTACTCGACGGGAAACGACGGCTTCGCATTCTCCTGTACGTTTGCACCGTATTCGTTGATTCTGCGGTAGAAGACCTCGGGAATGTATCGCGTTCTGCTCACAGACCCATCGTCTTCCTCGGCCTCCCGAACCAGCATGACGGTGGGATCTGCGGAAGGCTCGATGATGTCTGCCCGGACCATCTCCACTGCGTCGTTGGACATTTGGTACGAGGAAATCGAAATCTGCCCTTCCTCGTTGCCGGACACAACGCAAGTGACGAAATTTGAGCCGAACCTGCCAGTGTCACTCCATTTTGTCGCCTTTGGATGTTGTGCCTGAAGGCGCGCCGCAAAGGTAATTTCCTGGGATGCAAGGAAATATGAGTCTGCGTGTCTCTTGCAAATGACCGTGCCATCTCCTTTCCCAGAGTCTACGAGGTCGGTCCATATTACGCCAACTTGCTCCAGGCCGCAAAACCTCGCGACTTGGTTGACATCCTTCTCGTTCTCCCAAGCGTCGAGAGAGATGCCGTCAATTTCGTCAACCTGTGGTGGCTCATAGATCGCCTCTACTACGGCCTTGATACCAAGGGGTACCACATCGTACTCCAGGAAACGGCCGTACAGAAATCCCATGCGCTGGGCCCCCGTTCGTCTCCAAGCATCCAAGAATCCGTCGATAATTTTGGGTGAGGCAAACTCAACATGATCCACCATGCGAAACTGCTGAGGCTGTAGGATAATGGCGCTCGGCTGGCACTTGGTGCAGATACCCTCGGGCCATTGCGGGTGGCCGGACGGACAGTCGCGCTTGACCCGGTAATAGGGCTCAACCAACGGGGGGATAAACGACGCTCCAAGCTCGGGCTTGTTCGTGGCGGAGTTGACCTTGCGCAGATATGCGTGCATCGACATGTACTTGATCTTCTTCTCCTCGAGGTACTTGGCGTTGAATGGATCCAGGGGCATGCAATAGTCGCACATGCCCTTCGGACCATGACGGCACATTTTGCTGTCGCGGGATCTCGGTATCTTGCCATCCAGCTTGTCGAGCCGGTCATCGAGAGCTGACTGCTTGACGACCTCCCATGGGTTCTTGATTCTCTCGGCGGGCGACGCCAGTGGTGGCGGATCGATCGGGAAGTCTTCTGTCGGGAGGATCGGCTTTCCGTTCAACCTGTTTGTCGTCGTCAAAATCTCGGTTTTCGAGTCTTCCGCGCCATCAGCGTGGCCATTGGTGACACTGTCTTGGTTTTGGTAGCTGACGAAGATGAGGTCGCCATGGCTTCATCACAAGTCAGCATGAGGACAGCCACGAAACAAGGAGCAAAGTCGCCTGCCTCAAACCTATTTGGCCGATTTTGAACTTGGCGATCTCTCCAATCCGCTTGGTGTCCCCTCCTCCAAAGCTGTTCGAGAGCGTTATGGTCTTCGGGTCGACGGTCGATGGGATCTTGGTCAGGAGCTGCGATCACACCAAGTTAGACACGGGTCAAGCGCAGACGGGGAGTGCGTCGCACCTGGCGGCCGAGATCGCCGAATGTATCGTCTTTCTCCAGCGTCAGGCGGAACATGCCATCGGGGGTGCGCAGTCGCAAAAGCATTTTGGCTGTCTAGTTGTGAGACCTGCCACCGCAAGTCGCAGGAGGCTGTAGTCAAAGGAGGTGTTGCTGGTTTGGAATTTCCGCGAACTTGTTGCGCCTTGCCGCCAGTAAATTTAAGGCCCCGCAGGCAGCCTAAAGAAGAATAGAATTTTCGAGGTTTTATTCTAACTCGAAGCCGAAAGGATGCTGCGAAGAGCTTCGCATTTACAAATGCAAACCCAAGCCTTGAGGGAATGGAGGGGAAGCTTATGGTGGGTCCCATCCCCCTTCGTCATACCGTCGTGCCTGGCGAGCCCAAGCTCTCTGGCAGGTTCCAGCTTTGCCCCGCGTTGGCCGGATCGAATCCGGAGGCAATCGGGCCGGCACCAGAGTTGCAGCTGCCAAGGTACGTACCTCTTCCCTTCAGTGCCGGGCCGGCACCCCTGCAACCCTGGACAAAGGCGTGTCCAAAAAGTTGAAGTTGTCAAGCTGTTCTTTCGGACAAGCCACAGGGTTCCGCTGTTGCACGACCCCAACATTGGTCCACGTTCCTTTTCTCACCATCCACGCCAGAACTACATTGCGCCTGCGCAGATATTCCAGTCTCTTCTGCTTCTAATTATTATTCCTCTAATCGCCTGTCATGTTCTCCCTCGACTGGCGGGGCCTTGTGCTCCCGCTGTGCTATGTCGTCGTGCTTGGCGGCACCTTCATGACCTTCTCGACCATCTACCGCAAGAGGAAAGCTAGTATGTTGGTCGCATCCCGGCAGTAGTCGATAGTCCTAACGCGCATGATAGTGGAAAGCGCCAACCTTGCGCCGTGGTTCCCGTCGCACCTCCAGCGAAACGTCTACCTCTCCCTGCTCCACATGGAGCCCGAGGGCGGCTCCGAGAAGGCGCCCAAGGTTCCCGACAGTGTGATTCGAGCGGCGCTTCTGCGACGCGCCGTCGAGGACATTCACCGCATCATCCAGATTCGCACTGCAAAGGCCGCATGCGGCTCTCTGCTGCAGCGCGGCAGTGTTGGCGACGACCTGTGGCAGCGTTTCCAGCGTGCCGAGAAGGAGATGGAGGAGGAGCTGCGGGATGTTGTGATGGAGGTAGGCTCTTTTACCCTGACTACCTGTATGCGCATCAGCTAATGATCCAGGCCAATGCCCTCGCACCCAACTGGGGCCAGATCATCTTCCAGTCAGCAAACGAGATCGCGGCCAATACAACACTGAGGGAGCGTCTTGACGAGATCCAAGCGAACACAGAGGCTGAGAAGGAATGGTGGGAGAAGCGCCGGGCAACCATCAAGATCAAGGAGATCGAAGAAGATGGCAAGGTCACTAGTGGTGACGAGCCTGTTATTGTCGACAACAACACACCCTCGGCAACTCCTGCGGGAACTCCTTCAGCGGGATCCAAGAAGAAGAAGGGCAAGAAATAGAAGGTATAAAAGGGGGTAGTGGTGACGAGGTGTATATTACAGACATTCGATGGTGCTCCGGACCTTTTGCATTTGCGCATGGCGTTTTGGGATTGGCTCAACAGTTGGGAATTCAGGGTTGTAGTTCACCTTGTAGACCGGGGGTCAGCGGTGCGGTTTCGAGTGTGTGATCAATCGAGACTAAAATGGATATCCGGGGTCAAACAATCTGTTGTCGAATCACCAAGGTCACACAGACAGCTCAGGGGCCAACGAATAGGGGCAAACTCGTATCCAGCACAACAGTGTAGGTGCACCCCCAAATGACACCGCTCAATGCAAACGCTCCCACCTCATACACAAATACAGATAATAACACAGGGGCAAACAGTCTTTAATTCCCAACACACCTGTCCAAACGCCCCCTAAAATCAACGCTTCCTATTCCTTCATATTGCCAATCCCACCCCTCAATCATAATACCAATGCTTACTCCCCTCCTCCAACCTCCTCCTCCTCGCCTCCTCCTCAATCCTCTCCTCCCTTCTCCTCTCCTCCTCTTCCCCCCCAAGCAACCTTGCCACAACCGGACTCTCGCACCCCCGCAGCCCAATAAACCGCCCAATCTTCCTCCTCTTGGCTTCTATCGTCAGTTCCTCGCCCCACCGCACGGGACACGGATACCGATGTGTCCACTCGCAGGGTGTGCGCTGGTGGTAGAAGGAGGCGAGCGCTTCGAGCTCGGCGTCGGTGAGGAGCCAGAAGTTGAGGAGAGTTGAGGGGAAGGACGGGTGGATTTCGCCGGTGGTGAGTTGGACTAGCGGGGCGAGGGTGAGGCGCATTTGGGCGAGTTTGGCTAGGAGGGCGGAGTTTGGTGGTTGTTGTTGTTGTTGTTGTTGTTGCTGCTGCTGTGGGCCGTTGTGGGGAGGGAAGGGGGAGGTGTTGTTGTTGGTGTTAGGGGGGAAGGACGGGGTTGAGGGCGTGGGTGGGGGTGGGAGGTTGGCGGATTGTTCCATTTTTGTGTTCTCGAGTTTTGTCTTTGGTGTAAATATTTGGGTTTTGGTGGTTGTTTGTCTTGTTGTGGTGATGGTGGTTTGTAAAGGCTGGCCTGATGTGGTTCGATATCTTTGGTTTTCGGCAGTGGAGATGCTGGTTCTTCTCAGTGGAGGAAAGAGAGATGTTTAAATGTTTGAAGATAAATAAAATGTAGAGTGGTGACGCAGCGGTGGAAAATCCAGGCGGGAGTCAAGAAGGTGGTGAATATATAGCTGAGCGGGTAGAGACTGAGTAGAAAAGAGTACTTAACCGCGTTCTGGCTGGTCACTGTGAGATGTGACAGGTTCGATCTGGATGTAAATCCCTTCTGGTATCGTTTTTGACCGAGTTTGGATAGCTGGTCATGACTTGTGAAAACACAGGGGGATGAGGACATTCTTGTAACCACTGGGCAAAAGGGGGTTTCTTTGACCATGTTTGCGCCGGGGCCGGTCATTTGCACTCTTCGTACAGCTTCTTTGTCTTCTGGGCTATTTCTGGAATGCGGAATGGTCAAAGCTGCCCTCGACATTGTGGTATTTGTCTTTGTTCTTGCCGTGATAAATCTAAGACATCGTCGAGCGTTGACATTCCGACTCAAAGCCATCTCCTGAATCCGGTGCTAACAATAGCTATTATTTCGCCGCGTTTTGTTTTACAATGTCAAAGTCCGAATGTCAAAATGTGACTATTACCTACAACCATTTCAACTTGGCAATGTGGTCGGCCTTTTTCTTGCTCTGCTTCACGAAACCCATGGCCCTCAACTCGCCCAGTCCGCGATAGAAGTGCACCAGTGCCGTTCGTTCATCCAACCCAATGTCCGTATCCTCGCCAACAAGCGCAAGGTAGGCTGACCACAGATCGGCAACGTTGATGAGGGCGCCTGCCTCCAGATAAAGGTGATACAACACGGATGTGGTTGGCAGCGTACCCGATAGACTGCCGTTGGGTTTGCAGCACGCGCAGGACAGGTAGTCGTGGGGACGGGATAAGGCCCGTGAAAAGGTGACGCCGGGACGGGGAACAAAGACGTCGCGATACGGGGATTTGGCATCGTATAGCCAAGCCTCGTGAAGCGGACAGCTCGTCACCGGGTCCGACTGAATGTGCCGAGTGAGCACCTCTGCGAGCCGGTCGATGGCTTCGGTGAATGCCTTGTCGTCCTCAGTCAGTGTCGCCGTGTCATGGCTCAGCTGCACCTTTTGTGCCACCACTGTCGTCCGAACCACCCTGCTCTGCGCGCTGTACTTGCTCTTCAGGGAGTTGCGATCAGTCTTTGCCCGCTCTTCCAGCACCTCGATGTCATCTCGAATCTCCGCCAGGGGCTTGGTGAGCTCCTCAGCATCATCCTCCCAACCCGGAAGGTCGAGTTCCGCGCTGCCATCGCGGATGGCATCGAGCAGACGTCCAATGAGCGCTATAAGCTCACCAGGGCTCAGCTGTTTGACCTTTTCCAAAACCTGCGAATCCGCTGACAGCTCAATGCCATCAGAAAGCGCAGTGATGTAGAGCTCTGTGAATGGTGTGGTATGTGATCCCAAAGCAACCAGGAGATGCAACGACCGTAGCAGCTGCACGAGGTACTCCTCCCTCCTTGTGCCCTGCTCCAGTATCCATTTGGCCAGATACTCGTCATTCTCCAACAACATCTGCGCATGCTTCAGCTGCCTGGCTTCCACCGCCGCCTCAACATGCGTCCTAAATGACTCCAGTGTCCTGACCGCCTCGAGATGCTCCGATTGCAACACCTCCCTCTCCAGCTCCGTCTCCTCGGCTAGCAAAAAGCTCAACGGATTCGCGTAAAAGTGACACATGTACGCATACTACTGCAATCAGTAACATCCCTCACACACATCAGTGACAGACTCACCTTCAACGAACTGACAAACCCCCCGACCCCAACAACCTCTCCCCCCTGCCGCTCAACCCACCCCCTCAACAACCCCTCTCCCACCCTCACCTTCGCTCTCGCGCCCACTACAGCACTCCTAAACACCCTCTCCAGCACTTTATCTGCCTGCACCACATCAAACTGCCTCCCCACCATCAACCTCGCCGTACTCTTCAACAACCTCGCCTGAAAAAGCTCCACACTCGTCGCAATCCCAAATAAGACTTCAAATCCAATCCTCCCCCTCCACTCCCAAAACAGCCTCACCAGATCCGCCAACAGCGCATTATCAAACCCCTCGCTATCCTGAAACGCAACCACCACCCTCTTTCCCCCCTTCGTCTTCACCACGTCGTGCAGCGCCTCGAGGTCATAATCCAAATACCTCCTCCCCCCCTTCCTGCCCAGCTGCCCATCCTCATCCTCATCCTCTGAACCAAACCTCCCCGCCTCTCTCACAATTTTCTTCAACACCGCCTTTAGATTCGCCCCCTCCCCGGATCTCACTCTCACCATTCTCGCCCCGCCCTCTACCAACTCCTCGCCAATCTGCTCGAATAGCAGCTCCTGCCCTGCGATGTTCGGTCCGGTGATGATGAATCCCGCGGGTATCTTTTCTCCTGCGGTAGCAGTGGCTCTCGAATCTGCACAGCCGTCTTTCCCTTCCCCTCCATCCGCCTCCCCTCTATCCGCCTTTCCTCCATCCGCAAACGAAGAAAGGAAAGAAGTGACTTCCTCCAAGGTAGTAGCGTTAGAGGAACGAAGCACCTCCGCAATGCGGGATTCAAGCAATGGCCAGGTCGTTTGGAAGAGAGATGTGCGTAGGTTGATGCACCGCGGTGACTCTTTTGCGGAGAGGAGGGGTGGGAAGAAGGTGGAGGAGGTTAGGTCTTGGGGGTTGGTGTTGTTGTTTTCTTGATGGGATGGGTGTGTCTTTTTGGAAGAGACTCTGCGGCGTTTTGCTGGGCGGGTGGTGGTGGTTGTGGAGGGAGGGTCCGTTGGTGAAGTTGTGGGCGAAATGAAGATGAATGCCGTCTACAAAAGGGTTAGTATTTAGTTTTGGTTATTTCTTTTGTGAGTGTGAGTGTGAGTGTGAGTGAGGTAAGTACCCTGTGGTCATCCTCTTGGAAGATGTGATCATCAAGTGCATCCATTTTGAAGTTTGCGGCCGTGATATCTTTGGTGTTGTCTGAGGTTCAAGGTGTGGCTTGAATTTGAGATGAGACGCGCAGAGGCGATCACGTCGCGCGTCTGGCCAGTGCATCAGCCACAAATTTACACTGGCCAACCTCAAGCCTGCGCCACGCCTTCCTTAACTTACCATTTTCATTTTCACATCAAGATCACGACTCATCAGTCCAAGAAAACTTGATTGTCGAAACGCCTGTATCAGATTCATACTACCGTGATACTGATTCTTGCTTCCCATCCCCAGCGACCGTGGTCTACCTAAGGTTCAAAAAAAAGGGCGCTGTTTGTGATCTCAGAGAACTTAAGCATCTCTGCTTCCTTCCCAGGTCCCACGATCGCTTCCCAACCTCCCAAAAGGGTCAGGCCCCAATTGGGAGAACCCACTCGAATGTGCCTCATCACAATCCCCCGCTCTACGTTTCCATTTCCCAATTGCCTCTGCCCCTTCTGCCTTTGCCCAAGCACTTGCCCAAGGGCAGCTGCATGTCACTCTTTTCCTTTGTGCTGCCATCCATCATTCATCGAGGCCGAATCAGAAAACAAAAGCAACCCCGCACCCAAAAAGAATAAAAGAAAACCATTTCGTACCAGTGATGTTGGCCAAACCACGGCCAAGCAGCCCGTTCCTTTCTCCTGCTCGGCTCTGCTCTCTCCACCATCCCGGCTCTAAGCCCGCTAGACAATGTTCTGGCGGTCAAAGATCCAAGCACCTAGCGAAAGGGCCTAGAGAATGAAAACAGAAGAGCAAAAATGCCTGGCCTTTGAACCATAACACCCCGTCCCCATCCATGTGCGAGGCCAAAGACAGAAATTTCGAAGCCACAGAGGTAGTTTTACACGAGAAACGTAGACAAATGAGTCCCAAACCCCTCACTCCTTGCCGGTTGGTTCGAACCCGAGGTGTTCCAACCCCAGAACGCCCTCCTATCAATCTAGGAGTATTTATTTATCCATTGCTCTCCCCTCGCTCTCTAGCGGACTTCTACTCGGTGGCCGGGATCTGGCACGGTTAGCTTGGTGACTGCACATAAGGAAAAGAATACTCACCGTTGCGGCACCGGAAGCTGTCTCGGTCGAAGCAGAGGCTTCACCAGTCTTGGCCACCTCCTTGGGTTCCTTGGGTTCCTCCTTGGCCCCCTTGGGCTCCTCCTTTGCCTTCTCCTCGGCTCCCTCGCTCTTCTCCTTGACACCGTTAGTCTTGGCCTCCTTGGACCCGTTGACGCCGTTAGCCGGTTCAGTCGCGGCGGCTGCAGGTGCGCTATCGCTGGCCAAGAGCTTGTTCCACTTGTCCAAGAGAGCTTGCGACCTCGGCTTCAGTTGGAACTCTGCCTCCTTGGGTATGTTATCGAGCTTAAGAATAGCCTTGAGTACCTTGTTGATCTTGGTCACTCGAATGATGCTGACCTCGAGGTCTGGGTATCCCTCAAGAGTGCCGATATAGTCTGACATGGCCTTCATCTCCTCCTCTTTCGGCTCTTGATCGCGAGTCAGGAGCCCCTTTTGCAGCTTGTGTCGGAGGAACAGAACCTCTTTCTGAAAGATTGTCAGCGTTGCCTCGCTCGTCTGCTCCTTGAGAGCACTCACCTCCTTCCTCTGGTGCTTCTCCTCAGCGGAGAGTGCAGGCTCCTTGGGTGTGGTGGGCTCCTTCTCTGCCTTCTTCTCCTCTGACTCTTTGGCCTTCTTGGCCTTTGGCTTCGCAGCTTTGGGCTCTGCCGTCTTTGCTGGCTTGGCAGCCGGCGCCGCCGCACCGTTAGTCTTTGGCGTCAGGCTCGTCGTAAGCTTGATCTTTGGCTTCTTGACGGAGTCGGATCTAGCGGGAGTCTGCACAACAGTTAGCTACCTCGTAGACGGACAGGTGCCTCACGAAACGTACCTCTGCAGTGTCCTCGGCCTTCCGCTTCTTGGCTGACTTCTTCTCCTTTGGCGCCGCGTCGTCTTCGTCTGCTGCGTCGTCCATGTCGACATCACCGTCTTCATCGACCGTGGCCTTTGCCTTTTTGCCCTTTGGAGTAGCCTTGGCAGCTGCCTTGGCCTCCTTCGCCTTCTCTTGCTCCATCAAGTCCTCCTGATATTGTTGCAGGAGCTCCTTGTAGTGAGACAGGGGGTGGTTGTGGGATGCCAATTCGTACGCCACTTGGAGGTCCTTTCTCATCTTGTCCATCTTCACGTCCATGACAGTGGCCGGGTCGAGGTCGATAAGATCCGAGTTGGGCACCCAACCGCTGTGTGCACGTCAGCTTCAGACTCGAACCCCTTTTTTAACCATGCACCAGCAAATGCAAACTTACAACTCGTTGGTGTGGAGATACATGACGGGGAAGGTTCTGTCACCCGCCTTCTTGGCACCATCGGCATAGTCATCACGATAGGTGCCGTCAGCACGCTTGGCCGTGACTGGTCGCGACCTGAGGAGTGAGTGTGGGAGCATGTCCTCGTCGCAGATGATGACAGGCCATTGAGGGAAGCCCTTGAGCTTCACAAAGTAGTGATCGCCCGGCTGCGCGTCAAGATGCAGGATGCGCGCCTTGGAGGCTTTTTTGTTGAGCTTTTTGCCCTTGGCATCGGCCGCGCCAACAGACTTGCGCTTCGCGGGGGTCTTGGCCTTGCCCGGCGTGGCGGCAGCTGGTGCTGCGCTCTCCTCGGCATCGGCGGCGGGTGCCTCTGCGGGCGGCGCAGAATCTGTCATCTCCACGTCGGATTTCTCGGCGGGCGACTCGGGTGCTTTGTCGGCTGAGCCTGTCAACAGGGACGGTTAGCTAGTTGCGCTCGAGGTAAAACAGCGGTGTTCGCAGAATTGAGACGGTGAGAGCGCCGTACCGTCAGCTGGCTTGCTGGACTCCTCTGCGGCAGGTGCGGTCGCGTTTGCGTTGGCATCGGCGGGTTCGGAAGCGGACTTGGACTCGACGGGCGCGGCAACCTCTTCAGTAGACTTGGCAGGGGCAATGGGCGCGTCCTCTTGTTGGGCGGCAGGCTCCTGCGCAACCTCTTGCGCGGGCGCGGACGCGTTGGTGGTCTCGTCGGACATGGTGCCGAGTGGCGACGGCGAGGTTATGGGAATGTGATGTCAGAACCAGGAACCGTGTCCCGGGACGGGCTCAGTGTTTGCAACGGCAAGAGCCCAAATCGACGCGTCCTTGACGTGCACAGAGAATTAAAAGCGATTGAGGGCGCGTCGGAGGCACGTACTGATGAATCGCGATGAATTCCGCGGATGGGGTGGACAGAAGGCACAATGCGCGGCTCTGACAAGGAAGGTGCGGTTGTGGAAGTTTTCTCTCTTCAGGATTCGCGAACAAGAGAAATTATTGGAGTGCGCTGTCGAGCACGAGTGACGTGGTCCGAGCGCCTGGTGTGGAAGCTTCTCCTGGCCTGTCGCCCTGCCTCCTCCTCAGCGTGGCCACAGCCAACAGCCAGACAGAGCCCAGATCCACGACGCCAAAACCGCACCCGCTCCACGCCAAGAACCCTCTCTCTAGCCTTACTACCTGAGGCGCCACGCGCACCATCCATCACCTCCCGTCGTCCTGCTCGCGCCAGTGATGCCCCGTGATGACACGTCCGGTCCAAGCGGGAATAGTGGTCCCGTCGCCCCAGAGCCTGAACAACAACCACGGCCAAACCCCACACAACTCCCGACTTCAGCCGGACCACCATCCCACCACCCAGAATCACAGAGCACATTCCGTCCAGAGCCATCAAGAGCCAAACATGAAGGTAAACATAGTTTTGCGTCCCCCATCCAAACTCCGGTATACCGTACATTGCCCTAAAAAATCATGACATCGCCAACCCGGCACTCCCCGGTCCCCGTTTGTTCGCCTAGTCGCTCTCCTCCTCCTCCTCAGAGTCGTCCACATCCATTCCCTCCGCGACCTTAACCGAGAAGCCGGGCTCCTGGTCAACTCCGACATAGCTGTCGCTCATCAGGAACAGCTTAAGGTCGTGTTTACCCGGCGTGGGCACTGTAAACTCGAGCTTGACATTGAGAGCACGCCCGATGGTGACCCTCTTGATGGCGAGAAGCGTCTTTGTGCTTTCCTCGCCAACCACCAGCCACCAGTTCTCCGTCTTCTTGCCAGGGTAGAACGGCGCGTGGACGGTGGGGTCAAACTCTTCATCCTCGTCGACTTCCCGCTCGATCTTGATCTTGAGATACGCAGGCTCGCCAGCGTGAATGTTGTCCTCATCCTCGACTTCGAAATTCAGGGAGATGTCGGGGTACTTTGTGTTGGTGAAGTTGGCTGCCTGCACAAGCTGGGCCTGCGAAAGGCCAAGCTCCCTGACTAGCGCACCGTAGTCGGGGTTCTCCTCGGGGTTCATCTTCTCCATAAAGTCCTCAATATCCTTGATGCCAAACTTGTTTGCCACCTTGACCACCTCTGGGGTGAAGTTGGGGATCTGTTTGAGCGGGCTGTCACGATCCCACATGGCCTGCACCACCATCTGCGACATCTCCATCGCGTTCATGGCGTTCAAGTGACCGTCTGACGACAGGATATCAACGGAGGCGCTGAGGAGGCTCAAGATCTTGGCCAGAATCACTTCCTGGTCCTTGGCAAGATCAATCGGGAGGTTCATCCGCGAGAAGTGAGCCTGGACCAGGACGAACGCCTTGAAGTGGGGCGAGTCATAAATAGGCTCTGCCATCTTGACAGGGACGCTGTCGTAGATGCGGCGCAGGATGGCCTCTTCATGTCGCCGGATCTGAATTGATTCGAACTCGGTGGCTGACGTCACGATCTCCAGAATGCCCTTCAGCTTGGTCTTCGCCGTCAAAGACAACAAGAATGTCTGCATCGTGATGTAGGATATATTGTAGTATGCGGCAATCATGGCGGCGTTCTGCGGGGAAACTGTGCCATCCTCATCGTCCAACTCGATGATTTTAGACTCTGCCAGGTCGCTAAGTGTTGTCTCGACCATGTCAGAGAGGTACTGGCTGAGGCCGTCGTGTGTCGGGCTTGTCAGGTTGTAGTAGCTCGGGTTGGCAAGCAGCCGTCGGTAGAAGTAGGTGAAGGTCGCCCAATTAATAGCATCTTCACCAGACTCTATCATCTTCGTGCTGATCTCGGTGACGAACGCGTCGTGGAGAAAGCTGTGGAGATGTGACTCTACAGGCAGGGCCTCGTTGAGGAACTTTTTGTAGTACTCCCGCTTGGTAGCCGGCAGCATCAGTACTCCTCGACCGCGACCATCCGCAGACGACTGGAGAGCTTTGCCAAACATTTGCAAGACCTCACTGAGAGGGTAGTCAACGTAGCGATGCTCCCGCCCCTCGAAGTATTGGGTACCCATGACGATGACCAGATGGGCAGTACAATCAAGCTCCCAGCAGACGTCGCGCGATGCGATCAATACTTGGATCGCGCCGTTGTTGTAAAGATGCTTCACGATGCGCTTGTCACTCTGGGTCAAAGCCTCGTGGTAGTAGCCGACACCATGAGACAGCGCCTCGGCGAGAGCCTCTTCCTGGACTCTGTCGAGAAGCTTGCGGATCTGCTCAACATCAACATGAAGGAAGCGGTCTTCATCATCCTCGGCAACGCAAGCCGTGAGGAGGTCTCGTGCAGTCGCTCTGGTCTGCTTACGGCCGGGCACGAATATGATGGCCGGCTGGTTAGGGGATAGCTGGTTGACGGCCAGATACGTCGGCTTCGCCATGGCCAGCATAAGTGACGGGAAATGTGGTATTGTGTAGGACTGGATGTGAAGCTCCAGTGGGACCCGCCGCACATGAGGGCTGAAGTTGTAAATGTCGTGCTTTTTGGCATCAATCCACTCGCCTACATCGCGTGCGTTGGCGAGGGACACGCTGAGACCAACAATCCTCATGGCTGACTCGATCTGTGTGCGGATATAGTGCATGCGGGAGACGATGATCTCGTACACATAGCCCATCTGGCCGCCGAGCATATGCAATTCGTCTGCAATGAAGAGCTCCACAGTCTGAACATTCCTTCTCCTCTTCCATTGTCTTGACAAGACATCCCACTGAATAGGGGTTGCCAGGATCAAATCACCCTGCTCGAGAAGCTTGAGATCGCTGGTGGTGTCTCCTGTGAGCTTCACAATGTCCTTGCCTCCTCGGAGGTCTCCGAGTCGCTTCTGCCAATCCTGCAAACGAAGGTCTACAAGCTCCTGGAAGGGTGCGATGTAGACCGCTCGCCCCGAATCCTCCTTGGCCCAGTGCCGTAGGAGAGCAAACTCGGCGCAGACAGTCTTGCCACTTCCGGTGGGTGAGCAAACAAGAACGTTGTTGTCGGTGTTGAAGAGGGAGTTAAAGGTTTGTGTCTGGATCTTGTTGAACTGCCGCCAAGCCGGGTACAGCGCGGAAAATTCCTTGGCCTTGAGGGCCTCAACAGGGAGGGGCTGCAGGTCCAGCAGTTCCGTGTGAGGGGGAAACCTCTCCGGGAGGATGAGCTTCTGGAAAGGTACCGCCACACGGGTCTCGGAGTGCATCCAGCGGTCCGAGATGACGGATATGAAGTAGTTGGGCGGCATCGGCTCAGTGATGGGGACGGTGAACTCGACAATATGCTCGTTCGTCTCCGACTCGGCATAGTCCTTGCGCAGAATGAACTGGTCGTGGAAAAGGATGTCCTCTCCATCGCAGTCTTCAATGACTATCCAGAAGCTTTCGGCCAGCCCGTGGATGTCAACATCCCACTCAAAGTTGGGGGTAATGGCGAGCTCGACACGCAACATTGACCTGGTCATCGGCTGGACTTGGACCTGAACTTCAACCCGAGGGAACTTAGCCACGAGCGCACAAACAGTCTTGCCAGCCTTTGGCAGGCCAAGCAGCTCGCCCATCCGGGGAGGGTCGAGATCGAAGTAGCTGGTGAAAGGCACCTCGATTCTCTCCGCTTTCCTGACGATCTCGGCAGGGCAGGTCGGGAACTGACGGAGGGGCGACATTGTGGGCCACATCCGCTTCTCTGCCATCTTGCACAGGTTCAGCGCAAGCTTAGCAACAGACGCCCAACCCTTCTTCATTGTGATTTCAAAGATGGCTCGAAGGATACGTCCGGCGGATTGTGTGACGTAGACCATATCGGCCATTAGCGCAAGGCCGTCCAGCCGTAAGCGAGAGATGTAGGCCTGGAGAAGAACGTTGATCTTGGCGGTTGGCTCTTCGAGGCTTTCCTTGACAGGAATGGGAACTTTGCCAAGGAGTTTTGCGAGCTCCAGCTTCTCTTCCTGGCGGACGGGGATGTACTTGAACTCGGCGCTTTGGGCAAAGACGCGGAACAGCTCAATATCTCCAATAGACGGCTGAATCATCTTGTTGTAAGTGTCCATGGAACCGTGCGTAATATAGTAGTGCGAGGCAATGCGGCCCAGTTCGGTGGACTGAAGCTTCCCTGTCTTCTCATCGTACTTGATTAGGTTGGATCTTTTGAGAATGGTAGCGGCCGAATGTATCAGGTCAACTCGCTTTTGCTCGAGGGCTTCATCATCCTCGTACTCTGCGCCAACGCTGTAGAGTCCAGGCGACCTGAGCATTCGAACAAAGAGGTACGTGTACCCGAGCCACTCGACACCTTCGTCACGGCTCCTCACGTTACCCAAGACAACCTCAGCATTGAGGTTGTCGACCAATTTGCTGGCGAATTGGGACTCGATCGGGAGCTGCTGGTTCAGGAGAGAGAGATAGTACTGCATTTCTCCTTGTGTTGTAATAATTATACCCTCGCCGTATGTGTCGAACTGAGGTCGGCCAGCACGGCCGAGCATTTGCAGCACATCCTGAGGGCTGAGCTCGACCCAGCTACCCTTTTCTGGGGAGTAAACCTGGGTGCCTTTGATGATGACGGTATGCGCTGGAAGGTTGACACCCCAGGCGAGTGTAGCTGTGCAAACAAGAACCTGAATGTGCCCGCTTGCAAACAGATCCTCCACGTCGGTTCTGTCAGCTCGGCTCATACCGGCGTGATGAATGCCAAAACCATAGGGTAAAATGTCTTTGAGATCAGTATTGTTGACGGCATTCGCGGCCTCGCTCAGGACCTCGCGGGTGCCGGCATCGTGCTTGAGAATCTGGTTGATAGTTTCCATCTCCAGCGCCTTGTCCCGAATATACTTTGCCGTTTTTGCTGTCTCTTTTCTGGAATGGACGAAGACCAGCATTTGGTTTCGGTGAGTACCGACATGCTCAATGACCTTGCTGTAGGTAATGTCATTCATCGTCTTGAGCTGCTTAATGGCCTTCCTTTCCGTCACGCCAATAAACTCTTGTCGCAAGGGACATGGCCTGAATGAACCATCGAAATGGAAGAGGCCAGTCTGAGGGTCAACACGAAGGAAGCTAGCGACGTCCCGGTAATTTGGCAGGGTGGCCGAGAGACCAATGATGCGCACTGGCTCGCCCGTCTGCTCAGTCCGCCGGATGGTGCGACTCACGATACTCTCTAGAACCGGACCACGGTCATCGTGCAGAAGGTGAATCTCGTCAATGATGATCAGGCGGACGAGGTTGGTGTACGATAAATCGGTGGCCTTTCGGGTGATAACATCCCATTTCTCAGGGGTTGTGACGATGATCTGGGTGTCGGCAATTTGTTGCTTGGTAAGTTGACGGTCACCTGTAAGCTCAGACACTTTGATGCCAAAGGGTTCCAGACGCTTCCCAAAGTTGCCAACCTGCTCCTGAACAAGGGCTTTCAGGGGGGCGATATAGACGATCTTGAATGCATCCAGGTCAATCTCGCCTCGCTCGTTCTTGTTCTTCCCAATCTCCCGAAGAATGGTCAACATAGCAACGTTCGTTTTACCACTACCAGTCGGGGCGCAGATGAGCATGTTCCCATCGTCTTTGAACGCTGCAGGATAGCATCTAGACTGTATTTTGTTCAGAGCCTTGGTGGTGCTAAACGGGCCCTGGGCCCATTCAGGCATTTCAGCCACGGGAACATGGGCGTCGCTGGGATCGTTGCGCTTCTTGGGCGGTGGAACATGAATTTCTTCATAGCCCTTGAACGTCCGCTTCGTTGAGCCTTCTGGTAGCCTGACCTTGGGATTCGTCATCAGATGATTTCCTTGATCAAAAATGAGGTTCTCCAGATTGATCAGCTTTTTGGGCTGAAGGTCTCCCACCAGCTGCCCGTCACCTCGTTCCGGCTTCGCCGCTGCCCCCTGAGCAAAAGCAGCTGGGTCAATGTCCATCTTGATCTCCATCTTTGGTTTCTTTTGATCGTCCTTGGCCTTTCCGTGGAGCTCATCGAGAATCCAGCGCAGTCCTTCGGATGCCATTTCCCGCTCAACGGTGTCGCGATCCTCCTGGTTCTCCGCCCTGGCCAGTCGTGTAAGCCAGACAACCTTCTCGCGGTTCTCTATGAGCTTTTGCACAAGTTCGTGGTGCTCGTAGTCGAACAGTTCCATGAGGTCGTTTTCGATATCTCGGAGCTGCTTCTCCTCTCCGCCGGGCTCGTCGGGCTCTCCCGATAATATTTGTAGAGCAGATAAAGACTTGTCATGCTGGGTATGCGCATCAGGATAAACGCGACCGATTTGTCGCTGCAGCCAGTATGCATCGATATCGCGGGCTGGGATGTAGTTCTTCTCCTGTGTCTTGCCTTTCCCGCGATCAGGGGCTGAGTCGATAACTATGGCTTCGCCATCTGCTAACCCAGCCGCTTCCTCGTCGCGATCTTGACCAGCTCCTCCGCCTTCGGCTACCTCATCAAGCCCTGGGCGTTCTTCGTCGGCATCCTCATCCTCGTCCTCCGAGGACTCATCCCGCACTACATCAAGCATGCCGTCATCATCCTCATCATTCTCAAAGTTAACCGCCACGCCCTGGCGGCCATCAATTTCGTCCTCCCCTTCTTTGTCTGCGTCCTCCATATCCTCATCATCGTCTTGCGCATCATAATCTGTGATCTTCTTCCCCAAGTTTACCAGCTCGTTGAACTGCTTGGCGCTCATGGATTCGCCCAAAAGCTCATCGATCTCCTTTTTCTTGTCAAAATCTTTTAGATCATCGTCCTTCAGGTATTGCAGAGCTGCATCAGCCGCACTTCGAACCATCTCGTGAGAGACATCACCGAGGTGCTCGGCAACAATTGTCAGAATCAGATTGAACGCGTCGCGCGTTGGTTGCGTTCGTGGTCGGTAGATGATTCCTTCGATAAGGGCGTCTGCGCTGGACAAAATGCCGCCAGCCCTTGCGCTGGACTCGTTCTTCGTTTTCCTCTTCTCGCGCTGGAGTACATCGGCGCCTTCCCGCAAGCTGCCTCGCTCCACATCTGGCATTGCGCCCGTCTTTTTTAGCTTCGGCGCAGAGTCTCTGGCCACTCTTGATCCCATGTCCCGAATCGAGAGGCGCCCGGCCAGCGACTCGGGGTCTCCGGTCGCCTCATCGGTTCGCCTCGTGACGAAACGACGATCCGCCTGGAGGACCAGGTTGGACATGGCCGAGTACTTGTACTGCGACACATCGCGCTGGTAGTCCGTCATCTTGACGGTTGTCGTCGCAGCGATGCGCCAGAGGTCGGAGTGAAGAGATGTTGAGGAAGATGGAACACGCGGCGCTCGAGATGTCGGGGGTTCTGCCTGGACTACACAAAGCCGCGAGGCTGCTGCACTTTGACTCACCCCAGCCAAAGTATCTTGGTCGTATTGGGAGTCACTCGTCGAGCCGATCCATGCATCGAAAAGCCAAGGCGAGTGGGCGCGACAGGGTATGTCCCAATCTGGAGTGGGATGAATTGGTGATGGCGAGCGCGTTCTGCGTCCAGACGGTGTCGCTTGCTCGCCGTGCTGCGAGGGTGGGCGGGAAATTTTTATGACGAACGCTGATTGGCTAGTGACATGGAAAGTACACCTCCCACGGCGAAGCTTCAATGGGCCACCAGCTGGCAGGCACACCATCAACAGCGGGAAGGTCCACCCCATTCAACGACATTGCCCCAACATTGTAACAACGACACAACGACTCGTCCTCGGCTGTAGATTTGAAGTGCAGGTTCATAGCTGGTCTGTCGTCGATATTCAGCTCTTTGGTCAAAAATGCAGCTCAGTTGCTAGGGGGCAGCATCGACTTTGTTTGTTTCAGCTCAGCCCCTTTCCGCACTGACAATGAGCTCGCCTGAGAAGACACTGGAGGCGATCCAGCAGGCGCTGGGTCCGTATGTCAAACCACGAGAAGAGGCTTCCCAAATCCGACGGATTCTGGCTCTGCATATTCAATCATGCCTAGGCGATGCATCGGTTCCTGGACCCCTCGCTCTGGTCAACTCAAGCAAACCAGTCCCGCTCTCATCATCACGCGGCCTTCAGAGAGAATATCTCGAGGCACTCAACGCAAACATCCAGGCCTACCAAGAACATGATGTGTGTCGTTCAGAAACACCAAACCACCAAGATGAGCCCTCCACTACGCAGAGTTCCAAGGCGGACCTCCTCCAGGAGCACCTAGCCATGATCAACCTACAGAAAAAGCAAGAGAGGTTGCAAGCGATTGAGAAGCATATCGAGCTGCTTAATCGAAAACCCGCCGCATCTGCAGGATTCTTGGATCCCAACGAGATGTTCAGAGACAGCAAACCACTACCGGAGGTACCAAGAGACATCGTCACCGCCCTTGCACTTGACGACGCGCCGGCAAGCACACGCCTGAAGGAGCTCATCGACCAGCTAGAGAAACATGTGCTCCGGGCAAAACTCCAGCTCAAGAGAGAAGAACAGCTTTTGGAACAAGTCAAGTCTCGTTCTTCCGTTGCCCCTGGGGCTGTCACAAACAGCGCAAAGCTCGAGGCCCTGAACATCTCCAGGACCGAGCTCATCAACTGGATAGAAGTCGAGCTGGGAAAGGCAGGCGACGGAGGGGCTGAAGACACCAACGACACCAACCGCGAAAGCCAAGGGCTCACCAACACAGCCCGACTGGACGAGCAACTCGCTGGCGTTCGCACAAAATACTCTCAGTACCTTGAAGCACGCAAGCTTCTCCTCCAACTCGTCAGCCAACAATCCAAACCGGTTATAAAACCCCTGGCCGACAACGCCCAACCCCCAGCTATCCCAGCAGCAACCCCACAACCCCGGACACATCTCCTCCCCCCTTACCTGGAACAGCTCTTGTCTGTCGCCCACGAGCAAAGGGGGCTCATCGCCCAAAAATCGCACTTCAATCTCACCATCGCCAGGCAGCTCAAAGACACCGTCCAGGCGCTCGACCACCTCGCCGACGAAAGCCAGCTCATCCCAGCCCATCCCATGCCAGGGGCTGCTCGGCGCAAACCAGCAGGGTTCGGCGATGCTCTATCTGCGTCTGAGACTCTGGATTCGTCCAGCCGCGTCAAGCCATGGGTGTTTGCCGCCGACTCAGCCAAGATCGCCACACTTGAGGCCGTGGCCGAGAAGATCGAAGAAGGCCAGATCGCGCTCGAGGGCTCGATGCGCATAATCAGCGAGATTGGCCAGCTGTTGCATACCGAAGTGAAGACCGAGGCCGGAGTTGGGGATGAGTCCGTGGAGGATATATGGCTCACTGAGGGTAGACCGGCAGGAAAGTCTGCTGCATCACGGAAGCCAAAGACGAAGACGAAGCCACAGGATACCAGAGATGTTTGGGATGTGCTAGATGGAAATCTAGGGTTATTATGATGTCCACGGAGTGGTGGAAATGAGTTTGCCTTTTAGGTACCCATCAATTTGAGGTAACACATGCCTGTTTTTGAGTTTGCCATGCCTTACTTGAACCTCGAGGGCATAGAGGGACCCTTATGAGGCCTCCTCGTATTTCAAAAACAGCACTTCTCATTCGTTCACAGGACTATTTTCGTCCCCTCAAATGGCTGAACTCATTTCTTCGACCGCGTGGATGCCTGGGTGTATGAGCTTGACTACTTGTACATCGTCCTTCAGACATTTTTGCCATCGAGATACCCTCTAATTAATCGAACTCATGAAACATCTGGTATTCTTTGGCCACCAATGACACCCGAAAACGCCCATGACTCCCGGCTGACCCTCCATGCGCCAGACTTTATCTACCTACCTGCCATGATCTTAGATATGCGTAGCGATAGGTCCAAGATCGCAAGGTGCTCTTCTGCGCCGTTGACCAGCCGCTTATCCACCTCTGAAAACACACCCGTAATCCTGTTCTTCTGCGCATCCGGAATCGTCTCGTCATAGATAATCGACTGGTTCAGCTGCGTCATCGTCTGTCCTGCGCTCCAGCCGTCCGCCACCATGTCCTCAACTACACCGGCAACCGCCCGGTAGGCGTCGCGAGAGCGCATCGCCTTGACGAGCTTCTGAATCGTCGCATCTGGAATAACGCCAGCGATATCCTCCACGATCTTAACGGTGATAGCCTTGCTGTCAACATCCATCTTATCGCCGTCGTCATCATCACCCCCGCCACCACCGGATGCTCCGACCAACCTCGCAGCGCTCTGCAAATACGTAATCGCCTTCCGGAGATCACCATCGCTGCACCGAATCAGCGCATCCACAGCGCCCTCCTCGAGCGTGACATCCTCCAACTTGGCGATATCCTCCAACCTCCTCTGGGCATTCTCCTGATCTAGACTCTTGAACCTAAACTTGCTGCATCGACTAGCAAGCGGATCAATGATCCTCGTCACGTAGTTGCAAATCAGGCAGAACCGCGTAATCTTGCTGTACGTCTCCATTGTGCGACGCAGCGCGCTCTGCGCATCCTGCGTCATGGAGTCGGCCTCGTCGAGGATGATGATCTTGAAGGGCGGGCAGGGGTAGCGTGACTTGTAGCCCGGTGGCGGGTTGGTCAGCTGCATGCGTGCAAAGTCTTTGACCTTTTCGCGAACAATGGAGATGCCGCGCTCGTCGGAGGCGTTGAGCTCGAGGACGCGGGACTTGATCATCTCGGGGCCGTACAGCTCTTTGGCAAGAGCGAGGATGGTGGAGGTTTTGCCGGTTCCTGGGGGACCATAGAAGAGCATGTGAGGAAGCTGTGTTAAGAGAAGGGTTAGTAGGTGGTCTAGGAGGCGGTCCAGGAGGGTGTAAAAGGAAGCGTAGTACATTGGATGCTTGCAGCGTACGCTGCAGCACTGTGACGGTGTGATCTTGGGCGGTGACATCGCTAAGGGTTTTGGGACGACTATCCGCACATATCTGTTAGTATGGTTGTGAAGGTGCTGCACGCGCAGTTTCCCGTACTATTTCTCGACCCAGGGCTGGAGTCTGGTATTTTCTGTGGTCTTTTTTTCGGCGCTGGAGGAAGCGCCGTTTGCCGCCGCTGCCTTTCGGGCTTTAAGATCGAAAAAGCTTGCCATCTCCAATTGTGTATCTGAAGGACTGAGATTTGAATTCGGTCTCGGAAAAATGGTGGCGCAATTAGGTGTCGACAAGGCCGAGCCAAACCGGTTCGCGATGCCTGAAAGGTGGTGATGGCTTGGTCACTTTACGCGTCGAGACTGCAAACGCGTTGGGAGCGTGTGTTCACGCCCCTCCGCTATGTGCACGGACCACATACTCAACCCCCACTTCGAGCTCCTCGCCAGCTACCTACCTTCCCAGCAGGGTACCGTTTGGGTGCATTTCTTGTCTACGGCAATCTTCATCTGACCCTGGTTGCTGCTTATATGCCCAAGTTATCGGCCAGTTACTACCATTCGAATGGATAACCTTGCCCCCCTTCTCCCTTGCTTCTTGCGCCTAATCATGGCAAAGTAACCAGGTGAGGGTTAAGCAATGGCAAGAGGCAGCTTTCATCCTCGAGGAATATGCTAGCAGATGGCGTTGAGGACTGAGATACTCTGGCTGTGTGTTTGTCTTCGTGCATAGAAAGCCATCTGCGCCCTTCGGCAAGAGGCGGCATTGCTTTGGACTTTTCGTTCACGTAGCTATGTGAGAGTGAGACTCAGAGAAGCTTGTTCTACGTCTTATAGATTCAGCCATTTGCCAAACCCGACGGTTTCAGCATTTCCTGCTAGGACGCGTGAGGTGCACATGTGATCCGGAAGCTCCAAGCTGATGTCTGGATTGTGCTAAACAATGGAACCTCCAATGCCTGTCCCCTCTCCGCCGAATGGGTTTCCTATACATATTCTTCGGCCTAGGGGGGATCGAGAAACAGCCTCCTCCCCCCCCCCCGGATCTGAAGGCATAGGGATCATTTGAATGCCTCAAATGATCTAAAGCAGCACCTGGAGATGACTAGAACGCATATCTCTCATGAGGGGAGACATCAGACGCATCTGAGGGGGCTTTGCAATAAATCCGCTCCAGGCTCGGGACCACAAAAAATACAGATGGTACCGAGTGCCTTCCACCACCCACACCACCCCTCGATTTTCGGGTTGAAGCGGGGCACCAAGACGCTAATGCCAAGCCTCTCCAACTGCGCTGGGTGCACCCAACAACCGGTCACCACTTGCCTCTATCAACCTTAGGCGACCCCAACAAACGTATTTCTCCTAGCATCTTCCCATTCGATCCTCCTTGTCCATCCCTCTACAACGCTGCGTTTAACTCTATGAGGAAGCCATCTCCACAGTACGGATCACCCTGGTGAGCTACAGCGATGGCGGATCAGTCAGTATTCCGCATCACGAAGGTGGGTACCACGGCACCCCTCATCGCCCGGCGTCGCGATCTGCTCGGCGGGGTACAAGGCTGATGCTGTCAATAGGAGTTGAGCGACCTCCAAAAGAATTCGGACCTCTGTAGGTGGCCAACACGGCTCTAACTGCTTCCGAGCATGCCTTCTTACATAATTTCCTAGCGCTCGCCGTCGCATGCCGCGACATCGATGTCCGCAACGTCAAGGCCCTAATCATTGGGCCCCACGAAACCCCATACGAGTTCGGCTTCTTCGAGGTAATGACCCAACACGTACACGCAATGTGCTGTTGCTAATGGCTTGCCAGTTCGCGTTCAAGTTCAACAAGGGTGGGAATAGTCGTGTGTTGTTTGGCAGCGGGTCGCTGACCTCGGGTCTGTCTAGACTATCCTAGGAAGTCGCCTACCGTGAATGCCACAACTACGAATGGTGGACGATGCCGCTTCAACCCAAACATATACGCTAATGGACGGGTTTGCTTGTAAGTTTATCCGAGGCAACGCGGATGAATGAAACCACAGCTAACCAGTCCAAGGTCGATTTTAGGGTACTTATCCTCCTCGTGAATCTGGCTCGCTCGTGAAGGGAATTAACTCGCTCCAGGACCTGGCGCGGAGAGCGCGGAGAGGAGTGGTCTGCCGCTCAAGGGCTAGAATCTATCCTGCTGTCGATTCAGAGCTTGATGTCATCGAACCCCTACGAGAACGAACCCGGATTCGAGGATGCAAATGAGGCATCGGACAAGAAGAACCAAAAGGACTATGTGCAAAAGGTGAGACGTTAGCAATGCTGTGGGTGATAATCAGTTGACCTGCATCTAACACGTCTAGATCCGCCACGAGACACTGCGTATTTCTGTCATTCAGCGATTGGAGGAATATCTCGGGATAAGCCTTGATGGATCAGTTGCTCCGCCAACCGCCAGTAGAGATGATTATGACCTCGACATGGACGTTATGGACGACGACTCGACGGTACCCTTCGAACCTTTCAAGGATCTCTGCAAGCGTCGATTCCTGTGGTATTATGACTCTTACCTCGCCGCTGTCCAGAAGGGCAAGGAGGAAGTCAAGGATGGCCAGTTGTTTACCAGGATGCCGTTCGAGGGTACTAGTAATACCATGGAGGGCAAATTCAACTACACAGAATTGGAGAGGCGCCTTCGCAACATCAAGAAGGCACTCGATGCCGAAACGGAGACTTGGGCTATGGAAGGGCTCGCGGCCCAGGCCAAGGAGAGCACTGTTGCTGTGAATCTGCAACGGCAGTATGAGCAAATCGTCGAGTCTTTCAAGCGGGCCGATATCCCGCACAACCTCGAACTCGTGGACAGTAACCCGTTTGTGTGGATCTTGACCTACTTCGGAAAGCCGATGACGAATCTTGATGGCGGTCTATTCAGAATCAAGCTCGCTTTCAGCCCCCGCTTCCCCGAGGAACAGCCTAGAATCAAGTTCGAAACACGCATGTTCCACCATCGAATCGCATCCGACGGCACACCCTGCTACTTTGCATCACCAAGTCGCCGCGAGGACGCCAAATCTCACATCGAAGCCGTGATAGAGGCACTGGAAGAAGAGCAGCCTGCCTATGACCCAAGAACTCTCGTGCACCCCGAGGCATTCAAGCTCTATTGGGGTTCCCCTGACGATCGCAAGATGTACAACAGAAGACTGCGACGGTCGGTCCAGCAGTCTATCGAGTGAGTGACGTTCCATCAACGCTGTCGCCTTTAGCTGACCACCATTAGGGATTGTTGAATCATCACGTTCGATCATTTTCTGGCACTGTTTTCTCTTATGCATGGTATTGGCTTTTCCGTTACCAAAGCCAAGCCGACTGGCGTTTCGGGAACATGGAAGGGTAGCGCGGGAATCCGGCATCGCAAGCAGGACGGTGTTACGAGACAAAGGTTTTGGCGAAATTGTTGGTGCGGTTCTTCTTCAGCGGCAGCTACACACAACTCAGCGAAGCAGCACATGCGATGATTTTTATTGGAGCAACGGCTGTGTCCAAGCTTGGATTTCAGTAGAAGGGCAATTGTGCTTCGAAGGCATATGAGCGCTGTAATATCGGGGAACGGGCGTTGATACGAACTGAAGACCATTGTGTAATTTAACACTACAACATCAAGACGCTGGTCAGATAATACTCCTTTAATCAGACCCACCGCAGGAGTCAATTCTCTAACCGCAACCTGGCCCGGAACGCCATGCCATGCCTGCAGTTTGCCGATCCATATCGCCATCCCAGAAGTCACTATATACCCTTCACGACGAGCCCTCGTTCCAGCTCAGCGTCTCTTGGCTTTTTTGTCTATTTTGTCTTTCCCTGGCACATACGGCGCAGCGACTCCGACTAACCTTCGCCCTGGTTCTGACGAAAACTGACTTTCTCCCGCCTTGAACTCATACGTGCCCCCCGGCCCTAGAACCGCGGGTGTCCCCGGCGTAGGGGATGCTATCTGCTCCGCGTGCAGCCGGTCCAACGACTCTCCCACTACCCCGTATTGCGCCCAGTTGACCGGTGGGCATCGCACCACAGTCTGCGGTTTAGGGAGTTTGCTCCATGCGCTTGACCCTGCCCCTTGTTCTTGCCGCTTGCGCTGCTTCTGTGGCGCAACCCCCTCGCTCCCTTCAGTCTTGATCGCACCATCCTCTTCTTCATAGTCGTCCTCCGATGAAGAGCTATCCTCTTCCTCTTCTTCGTTGGTAGCAGAGGGAAACATAACCGGGTCGCCTTCCACGCCTACCTTCCCCGCCGTCAGATCTGCGACAAACGCATTCGGGTTTGCCAACGCTGCATCCTTGGCGTGCCGCAGGGTTTGCATGTCCGCTGTTGCGCGCGCGCGTTGGAGTTGCAGGATGGAGATTGCGCTCTTGAGCGCGATCACGTCGGGGTTGTCATCGAAGGCGATCGGCTCGGCGGGGGGCGGGACGGTGCCGGTTTGGTCGGGCTGCGTGTGCGTGAAGAGAGGCCGGCCGAGCGCGAAGGAGGGGATGTTGGAGGTGGCGGTTGTGCTCCCGTTGGCGCCGGGGAGCTGGCGAGGCTCGAAGGTCGGGGTGAGGGGGCTCACCGGGGGGCGGGTCGGGGTGTGAGCCGGGGGTGCGGAAGGTTGGGATTGCGGCTGGGGGGTTGTTGCAGTTGCGGCTGCACCGTGCGCTGCCCCGGCAGCGGGGTCGGTGGAGAGGGTGAGGCCGGGCATCGGGGGGTGTTGGGGATACGGGCGTTGGTTTTGGTTTGGGGGAATGTCCGCGGACAGCGCGGTAGAGCTTGGTATAACGCCGCTGAGGTCGAGTAGAGGCGCCGATGGTTTCCGTCGCAAAGAGTTGGTTTGGAGGGGTTCCAAGATGGCATTGCCGGGTGAGTTCGAGAGCCTCGACCTCGAGCGGGCAGCGACGGCTCCACCCCACGTGAGCGGGGAACCCGGCGAATGACCCCGCCACAACCCCTGCAATGCTCTGCTGTCTGTGCGCGACGAGACCGCTGGGAATCGGATTTGCGACTTTTCCCTCAATCATTCGATGCCCCATCACGGGCCGACGTCTCGCACAAAACTCCAGCTGGAAGCGGAGACAATGCTTGGAATTAGCAAATCCTTTGCATGTTTCACAGTGCGCCAACTGCGGTTGCTCGACGTGGAACCATGGGAAGTGTGGAGAGAGAGGCACAACCATTTCCGATGCAATCGATTCTCTTGGTCAGAATCGGGATTCCAACCGTTGCGAGTAAGCATGCATGACCGGCCGGAACGCGAACCCGCTCCCTATCCCGAGCTAGCGGACAGAGAGCATTCCGTGGATCATCGAGACAGTACGGGATTTGACAGCTGCAGGGCAAAGGAAGCGTCGCTTCGACCTTCCTGCTTCAAGACAGCACTACTGGAGTGGCGTTGGCTACTGCTGCGGGCAAACATCGAGACCCCGCTGATATCAAGGGCGGCAGTGGGCCGTGACAGCAGTTGATGGCCGATCCGTTCCATGGAATGTTCTCTCCGGACTTCTTTCCTTTCTCGACGCTCCCAAGACGTCCTAGGCTTCTTTCCGCCTGTCGATCACCGCGTGGCTCTCACGCTTTTCGTTGCGGGCGACATGTTTGCCGTGCCAAGAGGCCCTCAAGAGACCAGAAACATACCAATCACGGTCATAACCTGAGCGCCTCAAATGCGACATCAAACGCTCCTGCTCAAGATGGGGTAAGCGCATTCTTGCTGCAACCAGAGGAACCAGTCGAAGAGCCTGACGAGGTCTTTCGAGTGTCTTCTTTTTTTGCTTTTTTGACCCCTACATTCGCAGCGTTGAGACGCTGCAACCCCCATTACTGGAGGCAAACCTTGCTTTGGTCGTTTTCTCTTCTAGGCGCAGGTTGCAGTTTGGTCAGTCACCCTGCCCGTCAGTTCACAGAACGATATTCCTCCCGGTATGACCTCCACACATACATCAGGTCCCGCTCACCCCTACCTTGATAGATCTGACGGCCGTGGCTTTGGGCCCAGAGCCTTTTTGGACATTGATCCTTTCAATCCTTGACATCATGAACCGAACAGCAGGTTTCTAGGTCTTCTCTGCCATCCTTGCCAGTAATGGTTTCCACCTGCCAGTAGCGCTGGCAGTCCCGGCGTTCCTCCAGACAAGCTGAAGACGGAAGGCCTTCCTTCTGCGACCTTTGGCAGTCGAGCTGAAAACACCACCCGCTTCAGGACTGGGGGGGCATTATTGGACCTCACATCTCTTCGGCGCAGCGGGGCTACCTCCCCAAAGCTTTCTAGGCAAACCACCTTCCAACACGTTTCACGGCGGTCAACTACCGCTCAACATCCCGAACTTCCAAATCGAGCCACCACATGAACACTTCCAAACCACCCAACCGAACAGGGGCTTCATCGGGCTCGACAACACCGCAATCTGGCGGCAGCTTCTCGGTGCCGGTAGGCCATTCGGGGGCACAGATGCCAGGTGGAAGGGGAACAGGGGACCGCCCCAGCGGCAAGAACAAGCTACTCAACAAGGTGACGAAAGTGACGAGCTGGCTCGCCACGAGCGAGCCATCCGCGCAAGCGCTCAAACAACACAAGAAGGACTCTTTCGCCAAAGCGGGGATTCCCCTCGATGATCCCAACGGAGAAGCCAGTATCAAGTTACACGCACCGATCGGGGAAATCCCAGCCGACGCCATCCGACCCGCCAGCTCGCTGAGTCCCGAGGAGGTGGCCAAGAAGAAAGCGGCTGAAAGGCAGCGTAGGAAGATGGAAACTCGCGGCGGCGACTCGAGGACTTCTCAGTCGTCCTCTGGCATGTCAACGGCGTCACCGTCGGCCCTGAACCCAAAGCCATCGTTTGCATGGGATGATTTGCCCTTTGATGGAACGAACAGGGGAGGAACGTCAGGGGTTTTCAGAGGTTGAAGATATTTGGAACATAGGTCGAAGGTACTTGGAGCGTAGCTGAGGTGTCCTTGGAGAGAACATACGATGGGATGGATTTGTGACGGCATGCGGTCCGATTCGGGATCCGGACTTGTGTCACGATAAAAAACAGTGTGACGATAGGGAAATACAATGACGGCAGTGGTCCTTTGGGGTAATATCCTCTAGCATTGGATCTCTCGTTACTACGATTGCTCGAGTTGGTTATCAAGATGAATTATGGGTGAAAAGGTCGGGATCAAGTCGGCAGTGCCGGCATCGTGACCACTGATCTCATCTCCAACACCAACACCCAAGCACAAGCAGTATAGAAAAAAAGAGATAAAGGACCTCCAACGACCACGCGCACAGATCCTGGGGCTTGACGCACGGGTTTCGCAACAGTTCAGCGTCGGGAACCAATTGGGGTGTGGAGAATTGGAGTAAAGGGGGGGTTCGGGGGTTCCATGACGTCGTCCATTCACCATCTTGGAGCCTTGTGTAAGTCATCCGTTGCGCGAGTCGAGTCGCCTTTGTCTGGCGCGCGCAAACGAGACTACTATTTGTACGGGCATTTATTTCGTGTTATAATCTCGAGTAATCTTCTTGCTACTTTTATTACTTCGATTCTGGACCTGAATCATTTCGAGATAGTCTTTGTCAGCGCCCACTGACTTACTGACCTACCTTAGGGTAGTCTGCCGCGTTTCACTACAGAGATAAGCAGTTCCGGCTAGGACGTTGACGTCAAGCTAACCGGCGCCAAAACCGCCCACGATGAACAAAAACGCGGCTCCGGGTCGGGTAGATGAGGAAGACGAGGACCACCGACGACCTCCTGACGAGCTCACCAGGCTTCTGCCGAACCGGCTCGATAGCACGCCTTACCTCTCAGCCGACGACCCGGCGGTATCTCCCTACAATCTCTGGAGCGTGCGAGTTGTTCGTCTCGCCACGGTAGTTCTGACTTGTCTTACATTTGCGTTCTGGGTCCTCCTGCTCGTCTCGCTGTTTATGACACCGCCTGGCCTTCACGTGAGAGGATCACCGTTCTTCGCCTTTGGATATGCGTCCGTCGCCTTCATGACGCTCCTGGTGGAGCTGGCATTCTTTGCTGTGCCGAGTCGCTCGGCCAGAATGCTGACAGTTGCGTCGGCAGTGTTACTGCTGGCTGACACGATTATCATCCTGGCGGTGAACAAGACCAGACACGAGGAGTTGTGGGTTGGAGTCGCGGCTGCTCTGTGGGCAACGCTCATGGCTATATGGGCTGTGGCGGCTGATCGGACTGTGCAGGTGAGTGGTGTTCGCTGCCGGTGACTTACTGTGGCGGTGCGCTGATGTAAACTCCAGTGGGGAAAAAGAGAGGAGGAAGAGCGACTGACGGGTCGCCCGGAGACACGGCGGACGCTGCTCGAGTGGAGTGAAGTGCTACTCTCAAGCATCGCGTTGGCCATCGTTACCTTTGCCGTGTTCCTCATCACCTGCACGCTGATTCTTCGAGCTTTTGATGCTCACCTCGCTCCTCCGGGTGGAAGGTATTGGGTCGATGACGACAAGTATCAGATCCACGTGTATTGCCATGGGAACAAGACAGCGCCGGATGGAGGGAAGGCCACAACGGTTCTTTTCGAAGGCGGCGAGGATCCTGTCGAGTTTGGACTATGGCAGTTCGCGGACAATGCGATCAGAAATGGTTCCATCAATCGGTACTGCTTCGCCGATCGGCCCGGCATGGCCTGGGTAAGAAAATCCTGAAGCCTTTTTGCCACTCAAAGACTGCTGACCGATACCATCAGAGTGACACTGCCCCATCGCCGCTTTCAGTCAGTACCGCCTCCGACATCCTCGGGGAGGCTCTCTCGCGAGCTGGGGAGGAGGGCCCATGGCTGCTCGTCAGCGCAGGTGTCGGGTCGCTCTACTCCCGCGTTTTCAGCTCGCGGCACAGGGAACAGGTGAAAGGGCTCCTGATGATTGACCCAATGCACGAGGACCTGCTATCACGGGTAGGCAGCCCTGGGCGCGGATTCCGACTCTGGTTCCAGGGGGCCATCTCCCCCTTGGGTCTGCAGCGCAACCTCGGTGCCCTGATAAGGGGTAGGAACGCTGCCGATCGCATCTGGGGGAGGGCGTCATACCAGTCGGGCAGCACAATCTTTGCCAAGCTTCAGGAGAGTCTCGTTGGAAACTCGTTGTCGAAACGAGACGTGATTGCGAGCCGAACCATTCAGGACAAAAACACGCCCGTGGTGGTGATCAGCTCAGGTGAGCAGATTCGGAGAGACCGCGAGTGGCAAGACAAGGTGAGTATCTGTCAGTAGAGCTTGAGATTACGGTCACTGATCTTCCATCATCAACAGCAACGGGATCTTACTCACCTCACAAACAATCTTGAGGACTGGGACATCGTCAAGGATGCACCGCATCGAGTTTGGGACACCCTCAGAGGCAGAGACATGATTGAAAGGAGGCTCAAGAAGTTGGCAAGACTGTAGAGGTTTTCCCGGAAGATTGAGGAGCTGTCTCTGGTGTGGCTGCCGAGGATGTATTGCGCACTCCTGCTTCAGGTAGGGCAGGCGACACCTCGATCTGGATGGAGGAGGTATGGTGTTGAGGCTGAGTTCTTCCGTGTAACGGTTCGGGGTCTCATCGCGACGGCAAGCTTTGTCCGGGCCTGTCCACAGTTCAAACTGGTGGTCAACTTCGGCCGAGCACCAGCAGCTATTTTAGTCTGGCAGATGAAGTCAGAAACCATGCGGCCCCGTGGCTGGAGATAGTTTGAGCTACCAACCATTGCATTAGCTGGGCAGTGGCGTAAAAAGCCAAGCACAAACCAGTGGCTTGTGGAAAGCTGAAAGGCCAAAATGCTCTTGGTTTGCAGTGAGGCAGCAAATGAGCTGAGCATGGTGATACAAATCAAGCCCCGAGTCCGGTATGCACCGCGGGAGTTCTTTGATTTCGGTGTCCTACCTATCACATTGGTAGGGTGAAGTGAGCAACAATGTCACCCTGTTGGATGCTGGTGTGGGAATTTGGAGGCGCCTGCAGCGGAGAAGTGGTTCCCCACTTGACCCAGCTATTGTACCTCTGTGTCGGAGCAATCAGGTTATACGAGACAGCATACGCACGAGCTTGTAACCATCTGGCTGTCTTCGCAGCCACGGAAGCTGTGTACTCGGGATGGAAGCTATGGCTTTGTGTGAAATTGCGGCAGGAACCGCCCAGATACGAAGGCAGTTCCCACAAGTTTCGTCGATGGAAGATGGATGCTTTTGGGCATCGCGTTCCCCACCAGTGCCTGCCCCGCAGCCGCACGTGCCATCGAGCTATTGACGCCCAAAGACAAGCTTGGCGAGCGGGCAGCGGGCATCGACTGCACTGTACGGGCATGTAGCGCAGGGAGGTCCATTTTCCAACCCGCCCTGAATGCCCCCTTCCCGGATTTGTTTCGAATATCTGATCACTCCACCTCGCCGAACCGACCTCGAGGCACGACCAGCAATTGTCGAGACGTTGGAGTCACACATGGCCCTCTTGTTACTGCGTGTCACCTAGCTTATCGGCGTCGCTGATCCCCAATCTGCACCGGTGTTTTGGGTTTCTCGAGACTACACTCTTGGGCCGCTGGGCGCCAGAACCTCTGGACAACCCGCCTGGTGAAATTGCACTCCGCCCAGCGGGGACTTGTCGGATCGCCGCCGTCCAGCCAGACTCGACTTCACACGCAGGCACTCCCCCGTCCTGGTTTCCGAATCCCGTCAATTCCCATCATCCGCCTCGGCACTGGTGTCTGCGTCGAAGCTCACCATTCGACATTCTAGCTTCTCAGCGGCGGCCGCCCCCCCGCAACCCAGCGATAGTGTGCATGCCAGTAGGAAGAGGCCGGGTACCCATCCAATTGCTGCCACCACCGGCCGACTTGCCATCGCCTTCAGCCTCTCAAGCACACCGCCAAAGCTACTCGGTCGTCCGCGACGCGCACAGCCCCAAACCGCGCAGTCACCATCTTCCCAATAATTGCCAGCTTCATATGGGCCAGCCTGCATCAATTCAGCACCCGTCGTTCACCCCTTGATGCCGAGGCCGCAAACGCCCCCTCGTCCCCGCGCTCACGGCCCTACAATTCATCATCCGTAGCAGTGTGATCCTCGACCGCTGTCGCTGTCTCCGACGAGTGTTTCCATGATTGTGGGCTATGGATGGGAACAGGCAGCCTGGGAAAGACGACAGAAGTGCAATGGCAGGCTCGGATTACGGAGGTGGAGGCGGAGGCGGCCCCCCTGGTGGTGACTGGGGCCACGAATACTCGAGGGAACCGGAGCTTGCAAACATTACTCCAACGTCAACCCGCCAGAACGGCCAGAACGGAGGGGGTTACGGAAACCAGCTGGGAAGGCCACCGGCGTCGCCCGCGCTTAGCGCCGACAATACGGACAATGAGTCCAGGCGGAGCGGCGAGCGCAACAGGTCGAGGCCGAGAGGCTCGCGTGCGGCTAGTGGTCAAACGCGCACCTGTAAGAAATGCGGAGAGTCACTTACCGGCCAGTTCGTCCGCGCGCTCGATGGGACCTTTCACCTCGATTGCTTCAAGTGCAGGGTAAGTCTCAGCCCCTATTTTGCCGCTCGACTTCCCGCATCATGCTGATATCTTGTAGGATTGTGGGCAGATAGTCGCCTCCAAGTTCTTCCCTGCGGACGATGAAAACGGCGGAGGCCAGTATCCCCTTTGCGAGACGGATTACTTCCGCAGACTCGGCTTGCTCTGCCATCAATGTGGGGGTGCACTGCGAGGATCATATATTACGGCACTCGAGCGCAAGTATCACGTTGATCATTTCACCTGCTCCATGTGTCCTACAGTGTTTGGAGCACAGGACAGCTACTATGAGCATGATGGCCAAGTGTATTGCCATTATCACTACTCAACCCGCTTTGCGCAGCGCTGCGAGGGTTGTCAGACTGCCATTCTAAAGCAGTTCGTCGAGATATTCCGAAACGGCGAAAACCAACATTGGCATCCTGAGTGCTACATGATACACAAATTCTGGAATGTGCGGTTGAACCCACCAAAAGAAGGCCTTGGACCGGTCCCCGACAACCCTGTAGGACGCGAGAAAGTCCGAGAGGAAGAGGAGCGCATGGAGGAGAAGGTCTACCGGATATGGAGCGTTCTTTCCACGTTTGAGGAATCCTCAGCTGCCTGCATTTCTGACATGCTTTTACACGTGAGCAATGGTGCTCATTTGGAGGGCGTACTCGTCGCACGGAGGTTCATATGGCACGTCGACATTCTCTTCCATTCGGCGGATAGGCTAGACGCCAAAATGGCAGAGCTAGGTATTGGTGGGTGGCCGTTTCAAGGGTTTCAGTTATGACGAAATGCAGAGCTAACTCAGTCCAGGTCTTGCTTACGGTCGCGAAGCAAAACTTCTTTGCAAGAAGATTGTCTCCTTCTTCTCCCTCCTGTCTAAGACGCAGGAGAAAGGAGTCCGAAAGCTCGGTGTCACCCAGGAGCTGCTGACTCTTGTCACTGGTCTCGCCCATTATCTCAAACTCCTGATTCGGATATGTCTTAAAGGGGCACTTCGGACAGAAAAGGAACTCAACAGTCCCCAATGTCTCTACCGCTTCCTCGATGACCTGAGCGATCTTGAGTCTCTGAAGGCGGAGGAAAGCAACTCTTCTGCCGCGGTTCAGTTGACGGCCGACCTGGCACACCTCGCAGATGACGAGACGGACAAATGCCCAGTGTGTCACAAACCCGTCGAAGACGAGTGCACCAAGAATGGGGACAGGAGATGGCATTTCACCTGCCTAAGCTGCTCACGTTGCGGCGATGAACTCGGGAATAGCCTTAGGGACGCGAGGCTAAACAGCTACGATCGAAAAGTATTCTGCCAAAACTGTCTGGCTTACGGCTCGGAGAGGGTCCCGCCTTTTGAGCGAGTCACACGACTGCAACAATACGTGTTTCTGTTGCAAGTGGCGCTGGCAAGGCTCTTGGAGATGCTTCATGGCCACGGCGCCATTGCTGCTCCAGAGGGGCCGGACGGAATGGATGTAGATGGTCGCCCGATCGCAGACCGTTCCCAGTCCTACGGCGGTGAGCAGTTGCAGCACCACAGAGGATCGTCTTATGAGAACGCCCTCAACGACGTGCGACGGCTGAAGAGTACGCGGATGGACAAGCATCTGTCGTCGAGCTTCAGAAAAGCCCGTACTTCACGGATCATGGACGGGCCAGAGAGCAGCAGTGCGCGTCCAGGATCAGCCGGCGGCGGCCCTGGGGGCGGGATGGGTCGAGGCTTTTCGATCGTTGAAGAACGCGGGTCCGGTGACGACCACGATATGATGTTGCCCAACCAGGACGCCATAACCCTGGACGATATTCCTAAAATCGTGGCGGCTGAACAGGCAGCAAGAGAGCGAGCAGGACCATACGGCCCTGGCCGACAGGAGTTATTCCGTTCACCGGCAACTGAGCCCAACTTTAAGAGCGGGGGCCCAATGACCGGTCATCAGCGAAGTCACTCTGATGGGAGGGGGAGAGATATGCGCAGTGTGGGCGAGCCATCACCTCAACGCAGCTCCCAACGATACTTCTCAGAGCTTTCCGGCCTCGAGTACTTCATCGTCAGGCACCTCGCAGTGCTTACCATGCATCCAATGGTTGAATCTGAGTTCACACTGGAGGAGTTGCTCGGTTTCATTGAGAGCAGGAAACCGGCCAACTTTTGGAAAAACATCGGCAAGGCCTTCAAGAATGACGGACGCAAGAACGTCAAGAAGAAGGGTGTCTTTGGTGTCCCGTTAGATGTCATCGTGGAACGAGACGGAGCCGAGTCCACGGACGGCGTGGGGCCCGGCACACTGAGAATCCCTGCCATAGTCGACGACATCGTGTCCACCATGAGACAGATGGACCTCTCTGTCGAGGGTGTCTTCCGCAAGAACGGAAATATCAAGAAGCTCGGTGAGTTAGTCGAGAAGATCGACAAGGAAGAGCCGGTGGATCTTGGGAGCAATACGGTTGTTCAGATCGCCGCGCTGTTGAAGCGATACCTCCGAGAGCTGCCCGACCCTCTCATGACGCACAAGCTGTACAAGCTTTGGCTGGTGGCCTCGAAAATCTCGGACGACGAAGGAAGGCAGTACTGCCTGCACCTGGTGTGCTGCCTGCTTCCAAAGTCTCACCGAGACTGCCTTGAGATTCTGTTCTGCTTCTTGAAATGGGCCGGGTCGTTCCACCAGGTCGACGAGGAAGTTGGATCAAAGATGGACATCAAAAACCTGGCAACAGTCATAGCCCCGAATGTTCTTTTGGACAAGAACAAGACGTCGACTTTGGACAGCGACCCTATGTATGCGATCGAAGCGGTTGAGGTGTTGATCAACAACATCGAAGAGATGTGCCTTGTAAGTCTACTTGCCCCATTGTGATGCTAAACTAACATTTTCAGGTTCCCGACGAATTGGCGGATTACCTGAACGACCAGAGCGTCTTCATGAACGGTGGTGAATTGACGACCAAAGACATCATGAAGCACTTCTCAGATCGCAACGCCAACGGACAGGGACCGAGACACTTTACCAAAGTTACCGAGGTCATACCCGGCCGCCATGACAATATGTCACGTCCTCCACCGATCAGGAGGATGGAGACTGACCCGTCAGCATGGCAAGAGGGCGGTGTTCGACCAGTCCAGGATCCTCCGCAATACGGCGGCGGTGGGCCCCAGGGTACCCCGCCACAGAGACGTGGTGGTCCGTATGATGGGCCTGCATCCCCGTACGCTCAGTACGACAGGACGGGGAATGGTACGCCTGACAGCGGTGAGCGCACCCAGCCGCGTCCAGAGTGGCGCAATTCCTCCTTTGCAAGGCAGAACAGCGGGTTGACAACTGGGACTGTGTAGCGCACCGAGGCTCTTCGCCGCGTCGATGAGACGACGGGAGGTTCCTGGTCCCACGGCCGTCTCGAATCACCCTTCTACCACAACGACTTCCCAGCGACCCGAATTCCAGTTCCCCTCCAAGCAATATGACATAAATGTAGATGGCGTAATGATGCAAGCATGGTTGCGGCGGCGTTTCTTCTTCTTGTTTTGTTAAGTTTCTTCGATTATTCGGCCCTTTTTGAGTGATCGCTCGGGCAACGGTTTTGATAGGGACGAAGTGGATGAAGTTGGAAGTGTGGTACCTTCTTGAGGAAGATTTTGTAGGTGGGAGAGGCCCATTTCAGGTGGTTCATATCGTGTCCTTGCTTCGTCCTAGTGGAGGGGGAAGAAGAAAGATCGCAAAAGACCGGTTTAGGGAATAGGGAATAGGGAAGAAAATTGATGGTGTGTGCGGGTACGGGGTAGAGAAATGCTTCCTTCCGTTATATATGGGGAAAACGACTGAGCTGTTCATGCTTCACGGTTGGTGTGATTAGAGTGGTTCCAGTTGGATTTCTTGTGCTGGTGAGAGTGGAGGGCCGAGACATGGCGGGCTTACAGTGGATGATGAAAAACAAAAATGGGGAGGAGGATGAAGGGTACATCTCGGGAGGGTGTAAGTGTTTCATCAATTGGAGTATATTGATGCTTCAGGATAGGTATCATTGCTTCTGTTCTTGTCTTCAGACGGAGGGATGGCGTGAAGCAACTTGGCGCGAGTTGGAAAAATTGCAATGCAGCCCTACGCACTCAAGAACTGGTAACACATACAAATACTGGAACCGAGGAGACCCGGTCAACAAGATTCACCCCAGTGCCATGCTCTCAGACTCGATTCTCCGGTGTCAGTCCCAGACAGAGGCACCTTCTGTTAAGTCCGCGGAGAGCGCCCCTTATGGACTTCACGACATCACATCTGGGTTCGTTCATGCATTCATCCTGGGCTAAGGTCTCAGCATGAAGGTCGTCAATTAAAGTTATTACCTGCGAGGTACCCCCTTTTCACCATGCATATCCGACTCGGAAGCCCACGAGGCAGATAGGTATCTAGAGTATAAACAAAAATGGGACATCACATCTGGGTTCGTTCATGCATTCATCCTGGGCTAAGGTCTCAGCATGAAGGTCGTCAATTAAAGTTATTACCTGCGAGGTACCCCCTTTTCACCATGCATATCCGACTCGGAAGCCCACGAGGCAGATAGGTATCTAGAGTATAAACAAAAATGGGCGGGGGCAAATAAAAATATATAAACCAGAGCCGCAATATCCATTGAAACGCACATGGAAGTTACCACAATTATTGCTTCTTTGCCTTCTCCTGCTCCAACGTCCAGGCGACTGACCGTTTTACGCCTTCCGGCAGCGAAACCAGGGGCCGGTACCCTAGCCTTCTCTTGGCCTTGGAGATGTCGTAGTAGCGCGTCATGCAGCTGTAGATGATACGCTGGCGGTTGAACGTGGGGGGCTTGCGGATGATCTTGAAGAAGACCTCACTGAGGAAGCCCAGGACGATTCCGACATCGCGGGGGAGAACCCAGACGCCGTCGGTGCCGTCTGGAGAACCGGCGGCGGCCCAAACGGCGCGGCAGAAGTCCCAGAAGTAGACGGGGGAGTCGTTGGTGATGATGAAGGCTTCGCCGTCGACGCGCTCGTTGTCGAGGGGGACGGTTTTGAGCTTGGCGGTCTCGAGGAGGGCGCGGGCGCCGAGGAGGTGTGCGTGGGCGACGTTCTCGACGTAGGTGAAGTCGAAGAGGTTGTCATTGTTGCCGACCTGGACGTTGTTTTTCCCTTGGCGGTAGATGTTGACGATGTGGTAGATGGCCATGGTGTCGCCTTCGCCAATTATGCCCGAGGGGCGGATGGCGCATGTGAGGAGGTTCGGGGAGTCTTCGGCGCGATTGGCTTTGAGGACGATCTCCTCAGCGGCGGCCTGCGGGAAGAAGGCGTTAGCTTGTTTGGCGCTAAGCACTTGTGAAACGGTCTTTTCACCTTGGTCTCGGAGTAGTACTCGCTCTGGTCGGCACCCCGGATCACTGGCCACCTCTCATCGGCGTTGACAAGATCGCTGCGGTTGTCGCTCATGACACTGGCGGAGCTAGTGTATACAAGTGCCTTGACACCCGTCTTGCGGCAGGCCTCGACCACGGCGGCAGTTCCATCGATGTTGACCTTCTTGAACAAGGCGTGCGAAACGGCGTCGTCGGACTGGGCGGCAGGAGACGCGGTGTGAATGACGACGTCGGGGCGGACTTTGTCGAAGATGGAGACGAGCTTGTCGGCGTCGGTGATGTCGGCCTCGAAGTATTTGACACCGTCCGAGTCGGGCCTGCGATTGCGTGTGCAGCGGAGGTCGATTACGGATACGGAGCAGTTGTAGTCGCGCAACAGAACACGCACGACGTGGTGGCCGAGGAAGCCGCAGCCGCCAATGACCATCACAGAGCCAAGCTCCGTCTTCTTCTGGGTCGTCATTGCGATATCTTGGTTGTCGCCGTCGCGAGAAAACGTGCGAGTCGGGCAGCTGGGGAGGCCAACCGAGAGGACGCTCCGTGGTTTGAGGTACTCAATTGGGGTACTGGACGCAGGGAGAGGGTGGAGATCTGTCTACGGATTCCCAGGAGCCAAAGTGGTGGGTGGTGATGTGGCACCCTTTCCTGGTGGCTTTTAGGCGGAATTAGGGGGCAGAAACTCAATCTGTCAGGGACTGCACGGGCCGTTTGTTGCGGGCCAGCCGCAGCGGAGCCCCCAGTGCCCCCATTGGAACGGCGCGTGGGAGCGGGATTCACCGGTGCCCGTTTAACCTTGCACAGACGACACTGACGCTGCTTCTTGATGAGACTCGATTACGCCTGCTGAGGCAACACACCTTCGGGTTGCTTGAATTGCAAATTGTGAATTCCAACAGATCTGCAAACACTGGCATGGTGCAATCATAACAAACCAGTGCTGGCCTCATCAAATCAGCAAACCCCTCCGTCCGGTGCAGTGGTGCATAGCACACCTGGTACTCATGATCATCATGAGATAGTCGGACTGATTGTTCTATGGCTCACATTGCTTGCCATTGCTCACAGACCGTCTCGGCGCAATCGACGATGGCAAACAAATGTCAGCTAGCCATCGTCCGCGCATCAACTAACAGGTTTAGCTCATGTTTGTCGTCTTTAGGCGTCGGAGAGGAAACGGTGCAAACAAGATTCTGATCTCGCGCACTTGGGACAATTGCACAATGTTGATACCCCCCTTTGTTTGCCTGGGAAGAGGGCTAGGGTCTCGGTGCCTGGAGCAGCGGTTGTGAGTAGCGCGATGCAATTGGCCAGGCTTCAGACGAGCGGGAAGTGGACCAGCATATGAAGGGGCAGGACCCTTTGAAGGTGCCTCTTGAGACTCACCTCAACCTCCTTCCATCCTCCTCATCATTTATCATATATTTCAAAATACAAATTATCCCATTAATCCAATTCCCCTTCTCTTGCTCCTTTTCTGTGCGCTTCCTATCATTTGCATGACAACCTTGCCAACATCATCATCAACCCATCAACTTCAGTCGCAGATCTTAGGGGCGCGTAACCGCGATGAGAATTGGCATGAAGGACTACATACTCCAACAATGAGTGAACGAACCACTGAGATTCTGGTCCATATCACCGCGCCATCAAGAGTCGCCGACGACAAAACCTACCGACAGTTGGCGCAGGCGTACTTTGGTTTTGAGCCGGCGGCGCGATTTCCCATTGCCTTTAGCCAAGGGCCATCGAGAGAGCTGCGGAGGGGAGATGATCGCGCCAACTCACAAACCACAGGGGAGAGAGCAACCATTGATTCTCCCAACCTCTCTTTCAGAAGCGCTTTTGGGAATCCCGAATCGCCGCGTATAGTTCAGCCGGCACAAACAGTCGGTGACTCGCAGTCATCGTGGGCAGCCCCTCCGAGCGTCATTCCGGACTCTTTACCCGACAACAACCACACATTTGCGCAGTTCTGTTCACCAACAAGGATATTAGAGCACTACATCTCCACTTTCGAGAGCAGTCAGTCGGAGCAATCATCAATACCAGAGAGGAGGTCGCAATTGAGTGCCTCTCAGGTACAGCAGAGGAGGTCTCAGTTGGCATGGGAGTTGTCTGGTCATCGCAGGCCTTTCCAGCAGACAATTTCCCGACAATGCACTACGGGATCGAGAAATCTGAACTTCAGCTCATTAGCTGGTGAGATCTCAGACTCTGAACCAACAACGCAGTTGGAACCCGAGCAAGGCTCATCTTTCTCCACGAGGGAAGAGCCTGGGCTTCCGTCACCGTGCCCTCGTGTGACCGTAATTCCGCAGTCACCCGAGAGTAGAAAGCCACAACGTAGAGATGCTGTGTCCAACCAGCCATCATTTGTCGAAGAGACAAGAATTGCATCATCTTTCCCCACCGAGATCGTCTCTTCACCCAGGGCCGACTCGGAGCCGCCCTTCAAGAGAGCGAGGACTTCACTCCCACCCTTCCCCGGGCAACTAGTAAGAAGCTCAAGCGACATCCCTCGACACGAACCACCGAAAGCGAAGAGTACACCGCAGAGCCTCGACCACTTGGAGATTTTAGCCCCTGAGCCACCGGCCTCACTCCACGACCTCCAACCATCCGATCTAGTCACCGAGGCCCTCCTGGACCTCGCACAAAGAGTCGACCTACGCAGCCGCTATCGGCCACAGCACCAGTCCCGCGAGCTCCGACCTTTTGAGCGGGGCTACTGGCTTGTGGATTGCAGATCCTGGGAACAAGACTTGAAGGATAGTGCCTGGGAGTTTCTCACAGATTATTTGCAGAACGGCCTTGTGGGATGGGGTGTGAGGTGCAGGCGGGACCAACCGTTCACTTGGATGCGTCTCTATTGCTGGGGCGGCGTGGTGGAATACCTTTACCTGGTCATCTGGGTCGCAAGCAAACGAAGGGTTCGTTTCACCGGGGCGACGTGGGTTGGGAGTGATGGAAGTCCAACCATCGTGGTCGGCGCGAGGCCCCCATCGAGGTGACCAGGGGAATGCGACATGTTTTGGATTCACCGGAGTAGACGGGTTGTAACCATGTGGTAGATATCTACCTCTAGTTTTCTGTCTACAAACTCTTGGCATGGATAGTGCATCGTGTCTTGGAAACTGGTCGGCGTGCCGACAGTTGTGGATTCAGGGAAAGGCCCTTTGGATACGAGCGTAATCATCTTCAGGCTGATTTCAGCGACACCATAGATAATATCCCAACACCTATCCGGCCTTTGTAGCTACAATACAGTGACCCTGGGAAATAATACACAGCCGAGGCCATCCAGATAATGACCGTCTCGGAGTACACCAAACAGGAAACTAGAAGAGGGTCTCACAATGGGTAACTCGCCATATACATCGGTTATGCCCTCCAATGACCATAAATCAGGCGTCCGTGGTATCCTCTGTCGCCTCGCCCAAAATTAGAGGGACAGACCTCATGCTGCGCCGGCACAGTGTGCGGATCTTCTCGTAATGAGCAGCGCGGCCCTCGGGCCCGAATATGACACTAGACTCAGCTTCATGAGCGGCAGTACGAGCCTGAGACATGGCCAGATAGGGCTAGATTGAAAGGTCAACCTCAGAAGTAGCTTCGGTCAAGGCAAGATGGAGACATACCTGGCGATCCGACTCGGAAAGGGAGTTCCATTCTTGGACGAGGGGCTGTGCTGCGTCCCTCACATGAACGCCAGCCATATCTCCCGACTCAAAGCGAGCCCTGAGGAAGAAGCTGAAAGCACTGGAAGGTTGCTTTGGGAACCGATCGTCCTTGATGCGCGAGAGCTTGGCAGCTGGGATTTTGACGCCCACGCGCTTCAGGGCCCTGCGGGCCATGTTGGCTTGATATATTTCTGCCAAGCTTTTGGTATGCACCCAGGAACGGAAGGCAGCCTTGTTGGTTGCGTGGTTCTCGCGAGCTTCGTTGGCCAGTGCCTACGAAACAGGTAATTCATGTTAGCTGCGATCCAGTGCGAGGGAGACTGCACTTCACACTCACAGCTCGCTGATCATGGCTCAGGGCCTTGAATTTGGTCACGAGGTCGGGAATTGCAGCCATGAGACCTCCGCTCGTTCCCTTCATGCTCTTGGCTACATATACATTCCAAGAGTTCGCTGGCAGCTTTGTCGGCTCCTCGCCAAGGAGGGCAATGGTCTTCAGCTCTTTCAGAGATTCTTTCGCCATGAGGTTTCGCTGCTTCTCCAGCTCCGCCTTCGTCCTTGACGTCTTCTTCGCAACAACCTTCTTCTTGTTTTTGGCGGCCGGCTTCTTAGCGACTGGCTTCTTCTTTTTGGCTGTGGCTTTCGCGGCCGCGTTTGGGAGTACCCGGGTCACGGAAAACCTCCTCCGGACGAATAGGGCGCCATGAATGGATGTGCGGCGGAAAAGGGCAGCTGGGACGGCGGTGACGGTCTTGCGAACCATCGGGGCAGCGATCCGGGCGACAGCGATCCGGAGCTGATGGTTTGCCGCGAGGCCAATTGATGGCCACATTGCGACGGCGGCGTTTGACAAGGTCGGGGCAAGCGATGGGGCAGGGTCGGATGTCGTCAACACTTCAATGTCTTGTTGTTGGTTTTCTGGATTGTGTTTCGCGCACAGGACGGGAGGTGAGGCAGAGATTAGCGCGTTATGCACAGCTCTCTCTGCAGGACGCTCGAGCCCACTTGAGCTCTCGCCTTGGTTGCATCCCTTTGGCTGTGCACCATGTCCACTAGTGGCTTGGCACCACTCGGAGGCCTTTCCAGAGTAAAACGGTCGCTTAGAGGAACCTCAATCTTATCTACCACCTCTAATTAACAATAATAATACCAGCGACACAAAACACTTCACTTTATAAATCTATTATTATAACATATTGGTTCTTTTTATTTTATTCGAGTCTTCCTTTTATTTACTTTTATATTCGCTTTTCGATGCGTTTTGCACGATTTGTAGGGGATATACCCCCCTTGCCCGGAAGTGGCGCAAGTCTTGTGGGGCGCCAAGCCGTTAGTGGACATAGTACACAGCCCAGAGCGTCACCGCCAAGCCACCCGATTGGCGCAGCTTGTATCCACCTCAGCCTTCAGGCACTGACATCACGTGAGATCGTTACGGTCCTGACTGCTGAGTCATCATAGTGCGAAAGTGACTTCGCACTTTGCTGGGCTCGCTCTGGCCCCGTTCCATCCCGCGCAAGACTTTGTCAACAACGACTTCTTGCTTCTAACAAAGTGAAATAGGCCGCAGCTGAGGGCCGACATCCAGCGCAACGGAATGAGGAACTCCAGCTCGATACATCACACTAACTGAGTCGTCTGCCTTCTCGAGAAAGTACTTCACCACTCAGTGACTTTGGAGCCAAACCATCGGCAGTATGGCTCGGCTGAAGGACTCACGCTCACCATCTCCTGCAGGAAGTCACACTGCCAAAAGACGAAAAGATGACGACCGCCGCGACCGTGATCGAGATCGCGACCGTCGCCATCGCTCTCGCAGCCCGGTAGACGTGAGTTCCCTTCGCGCCACCCCACCGTGCAGACATCGAGTTCTAACAGGTGTGGAACCCCGCAGCGGTATCGTGATCGCGACAGAGACCGCGACAGGGATCGTGGACGCGATGACCGCCATGACTCCTATCGCCGAAGAGACCGCTCGATAGACCGACGAGACGATGGCTACTACCGAGGTGCGCGCCGTGATGGAGGTCCCAACCGAGACCGCCGCAGGTCACGCGACAGACCACGGTCTCCAGATCGACGGAGGGATAGGAGTAGAGAAGTAGACCGAGGTTACCGCAGCCGTCGAGACGACTCCCGGGAGCGCGCCAAGGGAAGGGACACTGATATCGACTCTCGGCGTTCCGATGATGGTCGGTCTCGCGCACCGGCAGCGAGGCCCGATGGTCCTGTGTCCAAGGAGAAAGAGGTTTGTCCCAGCCTTTCCATCGCACTCTAACTGGCTAAGAAGATTGCTGACACGGCTCAACAACCTCAGCCAGCTAGGTCTGCCCAAAACCAGCCCCAGTCAGAGGCAGACAAGAAGGCCGAACGGCTTCGGAGGCTCCAAGCCATGAAGGAGAAGCATGCTATGAAAGAGGCCAAAGAGGCCGACGTGACCGCTGGCAGTACTAGGAAGCTCTTCGCCCAGATGGACCAGAAGGTGACCGGCGCCAGCAGCCCTGCTCACAGAGACTCACCAGCTTCCTTGAGCCCATCGGCGACCGGCTCTCCGAGTACTCCGGTCCCATATGCCGGAAAGTTCGATCCCAAGGCGATCGCTCGGAATGCGAAGGCCGTCAAAACCCAAGAGCCCACCAAGCTTGGCGACCTCAAGCTCGGTGACCTGAAGCTTGCGACGTCCGGATCCGCTCAGCCAGGCAACGGAGCGCCAAAGAAGGCCGGTTTGCTTCCAACGAACCGAACCGTGAGCGCTTTTGGTTTTCAGAAAGCAGCTGACACGAGTAAATCAGCCCCGAAGCGGAAGCTGGATATGGACGATGAGGAGATCACCAAACGCAAGCTTGTGAAGCTGCCCAACTTTGCCCTGGAAAATGCCGACGACACTCCCTATGTCGAACCGGAGGGAGAGGAAGATGAGGAGGACGACATGGACCTTTTGCTTTCCAGGGCCAATACCGAGGAGGAGGTCGCGCAGGCACACAGACTGATGAACGAGCGGCGTGAAGAGCGGATGCAGAAGGAGTCCATGGCCATGAACATCGACAGTGAACTCCCGAAGGAAGAGAGCCAACCGGAGCCTGTGGTTGAAGACACGGCAATGGATGTTGATGGCGAAGTTGATCCTCTCGACGCCTTCATGGCTGGACTAGAGGATGGCGGCTTGACGAACGGGCGGAACGCGACTTCAGCGAAACAGCCAACGAAGAAACCAGCCCATGAACCGGAAGCCTACTTCAGCGACGATGGTGACTACAACTATGAGACCGGTAAAGTGGACCCATCCTCGATTCTCGCCATGGCGGCCAAGAAGAAGAAGAAAGACATACCCGTGGTTGACTACAGCAAGCTCGATATCACCCCCATCAGGAAGAACTTCTGGGTGGAGCCCTTCGAGCTGAGCGAGATGACCGAAGAGGAAGCGGCCGACCTCAGGCTCGAACTGGACGGCATCAAGGTCTCGGGTAGAGATGTGCCGAAGCCCGTTCAAAAGTGGTCCCAATGTGGACTTACCCAACCCATTCTCGACGCCATTGACAGTCTTGGCTTTGATAGGCCGACGCCGATTCAAATGCAGGCTTTGCCTGTCATCATGTCGGGACGCGATGTCATCGGCGTCGCCAAGACAGGGTCCGGCAAGACTATGGCATTCGCGCTGCCCATGCTCCGCCATATCAAAGACCAGAACCCAGTAAGCGGCGACGATGGTGCCATTGCGCTCATCATGACTCCTACAAGAGAACTGTGCACGCAGATTCACTCCGACCTGCAACCGTTCGTCAAAGCTTTGAAGCTTCGCTCCGTCGCTGCGTATGGCGGTGCCCCCATCAAGGACCAGATCGCCGAGCTGAAGCGAGGCGCTGAGATCATTGTTGCCACTCCTGGTCGTATGATCGATCTTCTCGCTGCTAATTCGGGACGCGTAACAAACCTGCGCCGCGCAACGTACCTTGTGCTCGATGAGGCAGACCGCATGTTCGACATGGGTTTTGAGCCGCAGGTGATGAAAATTTTCAACAATGTCCGCCCTGACCGTCAGACCATCCTGTTCTCGGCAACGATGCCTCGAATCATCGATGCCCTTACCAAGAAGGTGTTGCGGGACCCTGTGGAGATCACTGTTGGAGGCCGCAGTGTTGTTGCCCCTGAAATCACACAGGTCGTCGAGATCATCGAGGAGAAGGACAAATTCGTCCGCTTGCTTGAACTTCTCGGAGAACTGTACGCTGATGACCAAGATGTCCGCGCCCTGGTTTTCGTAGAGCGACAAGAAAAGGCAGACGACTTGCTTCGAGAACTCCTGCGTCGTGGCTACGGTTGCATGTCTATTCACGGCGGCAAGGACCAGGAGGATCGTAACTCCACCATCTCGGATTTCAAGAAGGGCGTGTGCCCCATCATGATTGCCACGTCGGTCGCCGCCCGTGGTCTTGATGTCAAGCAGTTGAAGCTGGTCATCAACTACGATGCTCCCAACCATTTGGAGGACTATGTCCACCGCGCTGGCCGCACCGGACGCGCGGGGAACACGGGCACAGCTGTTACTTTTGTGACAGAGGAGCAGGAAAACTGCGCCCCAGGCATCGCCAAGGCGCTCGAGCAGAGCGGGCAGCCTGTGCCGGAGCGGCTTAACGAGATGCGCAAGCAGTGGAAGGAAAAGGTCAAGTCTGGCAAGGCCAAGGATGCGAGCGGGTTCGGTGGAAAGGGGTTGGAGAGGCTCGATAAAGAACGTGAAGCAGCTCGCCTGCGTGAGCGTAAGACCCACAAGGCAGAAGGCGAAGAAGAAGATTTCAAGGAGGAGGAGGCGCCTGAAGAGGCGGAGAAGAAGGAGAAGGCCAAGTCGGCCATTCTGGCCGCGGCCTCGGGCATCATCTCCCGCGATGCTGCCAAGGCAGACGGACTTGAAGTTAAGACTGTTCCTCCCATCGAAGGGGTCGTTAAAGCTGGTGCCGCTCCTGGTGGCAAGGGAGGCGCTCTGGACAAGGCGGCGTCCGCCATAAGTGAGATCAATGCGCGTCTTGCGCGGGCGGGTCAGCTGCGGCCAGGCCAACCGATCGACAACAAGGGCCCCGACGCGGGTGCTTTCCACGCGACGCTCGAGATCAACGATTTCCCCCAAAAAGCGCGTTGGGCCGTCACCAACCGAACCAATGTGGCCAAGATTCTCGAGGCCACAGGCACTTCCATCACCACCAAGGGCAGTTTCTACCCGCCGGGCAAAGAGCCACCTCCTGGTGCGGACCCCAAGTTGTATATTCTTATTGAGGGTGACACCGAGGTCGTCGTTGGCAACGCCCTCTCGGAACTCACCCGGTTGCTCAGGGAGGGCACCATGGCTGCCGCTGACGCAGAGAGCCGCGCCCCCGCAAGCGGCAGGTACACGATCACCTAGTAGCCATTCTACCCTAGTGCTAGTCTATTGTCTTGTGTGGTGGAGGGCGCAAAAAAGGGGTTAAGGGGGTTCATCTCAATACAGGGCGGCTTCTTGTTTCAATGGCTGGAGAGGCAAAAATTGCTAAATTATAGTTGATCGCGCACCCGCACCTTATATACGACCGGACTAGCAAACACAGTCTCCTCCCGCCTGCGTCCGTATGTGAATCATGAAGTCAAACTGCAACCTCCCCTTCAACTCCTGCCCTAAACCCAAACCTAAGGTAAAATCACGCACCAACCCATAGTAAACGCACTCAGCTAGGTATTCCGCAACGATTCCGCCACCGCATCCACCTCCCTCTCCCTCAAATTCTTCTTGCTCGCCTCCTCCAGCGTAGCCCGATGCGTCAACTTCTTCTGCTCCGCCAACTTCTTGCTCAAATCCCCTCCTTTACTGCCCTGCGCACGCGCCTTGCGTTTCCCATCTCATCAGCATCTCCCCCACTCACTTCGTCTCTCGCCGATCACATATCAAAAGGGGGACTCACCTCCGCCGCGAGCGCGGCTTTCCTCCGAGCTTCGTCGGGACTGTTGCTCCCGCCTGAGGCTGAAGCGTTGGCTTCACCTGCACCGCCCAGTCGGCGCGGTGGGCCGCCGACGACTTTTGGAGTTTTGTTGGGAGTCACGGAGGAAGGTACGGATGCGGTGGTGGGGGCGGCGGGGGTTGTTCCCAGAGGACGGCCGGGGGAGGAGAAGGAGGAGGGTTGTTTGCCGCAGAGGTTTCCCATGTTGATGGGGGTTGAGGGCGGGAGGGAAGGAGGGGGGGAGGGAGGGGTGGCGCGGATTTTAGGTTGAGGTGTCGGGGGTGGAGATGGGGGATAAGAGGATGAAAGGTTGAGGCTATTTAGGGATTTAGGAGTCGTTTCATCTGGTGTTCATTAGGTATGTAGGTTGTGTGTGTGTGTGTGTTGGTTGCTGTTTGGCAGGTTGTGGCTCATTCAATCGTAAAGTGGTGAGGTTGCGTGTCCCGGCGGGAAGGGCGGGCCGGGATTAGACGGCGAGACTTCAAGGCTTGGCAGTTGCCGAATCCTGGGCGTTGAGGTTGGGGTATAAGCTTTACGGAGAGCTGTTGGTGTACAACTACCTGCTACATTTGGGGCCATGGATTCGCCCAGCTGGGTACCTAGGTCGAGGCACGATGTGGAGCTGTCATGGCACGTGAAATTGTAGCCTCCTATCGTCCAATGTGCTCTGTACCTTGTCTCGACGCCGGCCTCAAGCGGGCGAATCATAGCAACGGCCCGCCTACCCCACGCTAGGCTGTTCAGCTTTTTTTGATTCCTGATGAAAGACCCCACCATCGTCGCAGGAACAAAGTCGTTTGCTCAATCAGAGGCACCATCGGATAAAAAAAAATAACCACCACCAAGCGGGCTGCGCGATGCGCTGAAGTTTGCCAACGACAGCAACTGTTGCATCTCGGAGCTGGCGATCCTCGCACCGCCGACCTCCGAACCGAGGGCTCGCTGCGCTCACGGCGAGCACCCGACAAAGGTCGAGGGGTGAGCCGCAGGCTTGCCGGGCGCGAGCGGTTGCCCACCAACCTCGGCCGTCAAGGTTCTCAGCCCGCATTTCACCACCCACTTTCGCTCAACACCAGCTCGGCCACCCGCCCTGCCACAATCCAGTAAAACAGGCGATACCGTCACTTCCAAGGTCTCTGAACGACCTAAAGCCCGTTGCTCCGTCTCGTTCGCTGGCGACTTCCCCCTGACCGTTGCGATTTGCCGAACGACGGGGTAGCCGGGGTACAATTGACGGTCGCCGCTTTGCCATCACGTCGCTCACTCCACCAGAATCCAGGTTTACGATGGACGGCTCTTTCGATGGCTCGAGCTGCTTCCCCGGGGATCGAAATGCCTTCCACCGACACAGCCAGAGCGGCGGCATGAACCACATGGGCTTCATGCAACCGCCTCCGCTTCCGTCGCCCGGTCAGAATTCTCTCAACGGGCTGCCTCGTTTACCAAATGGTAACGGCGGCTCTCACGACGATCTTTGCGTCGAGCAGTGCTCGGGAATTGGCCTCTACAACGGCTCTCAGTTCTTCAATCATCGTGGTGCCGCGCCACCGATGTCTGCTCGGTGGTCAGGCCGTACCATGTCAACTCATCACAATCCGCTCTTGGACTACAACCCTGATCTACCTGATCTAGATCTCATGCAGTTCCGGCAAGCCATGCCTCCGTCCCACTCAAACCAGTACCAGGCGCCATGGTATGCTCAACAGCTTCAGGAGGGGTTCGGGCGTCGTCTTCGCGGCGGCGAGGAGGACGGCAGCGAGGCGGAGACGGACAGCTGCTGTGACAGCCAGTGCACCATGACTGGCAAATGCAGTAACATTGCATGTGCCAATAAGGCTGACATTTGCACCGATCAAAGCTGTCCTGGGCGTCCTCTCGATGACTCGTCCGGGCTGCCGTCCGAAGTCGTAAACACCGCCGAGGTGCTCTTGTCGATCAACCATGGCCCTGAGCAGCAACACGGCGGCTTCTCTCTTCAGGGCTCTGGTGAGTCTCAATTGGATACTCTATCCTTCGCCGCGCTGGCTGACGGGCATGCTCCAGGGATGAGCAGCTTTGACTTCGGCTCCGGACAGCAGTTTCTATGGCCGCTATACAATGTCGCTGACCATCTTCTAAACGCCCACGCCGACCCGGGCTCGTCAAGCTGCACGAGGCCTTGTCTCCTAGACGACCCTCGGAACTACCCTAACTGCGGAATGCCAATCTACAACAACCTTGCGTCCTTTGACACACAGTATAGCACCATCAACACAAGCGTGCCGATCAACCGGAATTTTAAGCTGTGCGACGCTGAAGTGCATGACCCCGAAACGCTACTCGAGCATTTCAATCAACAGCATAGGGACTTCTTTGCTGCTAACAACCACCAGGCCCCCTTGGGCACGACAGCGATGCAACACGCGGGGGTTATGCATTCGATCGAGGCAATGTCCTCGTCTCCCACGACACCTCTCGACCCTCTTGAGAGTCCTGACTCGGACGACTCCTCAAACACGCCTTCTCCCTTGACGCCAATGTCGAATAGTGTTGAGATGTCGGAGTTCAAGGAGGAGGTTAGCTCACCACCGGACCGGAGTATGTCGGTGATCTCGGAGGACACTCAGCACAAGTGCTTGTGGCGCGAGGAAGGAAGTGGACATATTTGTGGACAGATATTTTCTGGGCCGGAGGAGCTCTTCAATCACGCGTCCACCACGCACATCAAAAACGCGAAGAAGGGCGACCAAGGGTTTCGTTGCGGCTGGGCTGACTGCCCCCGTAGCGAGGCCGGCGCAGCGGGCTTTCCGCAAAGAAGCAAAATTGAGCGCCACATGCAAACTCACATTGACCGTAAGTTGTGCCTGTGTTAATAGGGGCATGGAGAGACTGTTGACACAGCATTTAGACAAGCCGCATGTTTGCCACATCTGCAACAAGGGCTTTTCAGCCAAACAGGCTCTTAACCAGCACATGTACATTCACACCAACCAAAAACCACTGGAATGTACCATTTGCGGCAAGCAGTTCCGGTATCCTAGTGCTCTCAGTATGTTCAATCCCTTTCGCACCCGCATCAAGTAGCGGTCTGACCAGCCATAGCGATGCATCAAAGAGTTCACACTGGGGAGAAACCACTCAGCTGCCCCATATGCGGCAAGAGCTTTAGCGAGTCTTCCAATCTCTCGAAGCACAAACGGACGCATGAGCTCAAGGGGCGATTCTCGTGCAGGATCCCTGGCTGCGATCGTAACTTCCATCGGCAGGACCAGCTCCGGCGACATATGAAGACGCACCAAAAGGAAAGCGAAAGCGGACAAGACGGCATGCTAGCCACTCGGCATGAGCACGCGTTTGAGCAGCACGCGCAGGATTGAACGGCTCTACGAAACGAAGCAAACCTGGTTCGAAAACAGCTACTCGGTTGTGTTTGGTATATACATGGCTATTACTGCGACGTCTATCTGGGGGCTACTCGCAGTTCATGTGCTTGCTACGGCATGCTCTAACGATATGAATGACGATGGGAAGATACGGAAAAGGCGTCATTGGAACGATTTCGCAGGCGTACGGAGACCAGGCATCTGATAAAAGGATATGGCTTGACATGGCTTGAGACGATAATAGCGAGATGAGAGGGACACGTTTCGGAGGTGGTTTATGTTGTTGGAAGAGAACTCGCCCGCTCAGTTTTTCGCGGGGCTCACATGTCGTCGTTCAGCTCCGCCAGAGGGAACGACAATGTCAGATTCACGGCGGGAAAAGCAAATTTGCAGCGTCATAGAGCGTATAGCTCGCTATCTAGCATTTTATTGAGTGTTACATCTCTCCCGGTCGATCCGAGGAGCAATTGGTGACCAAGAAGCCGTCGTTATGAAATGTTTCAGCTGCGAGGTCCGTGGCGTCGGAGTACCGGTCACGCCTAAATTCTTACCTCCATTGGCGTCTCCGCTGTCGCCCACAATATTCAACAAATATCTCACACACCTTCAATCCATCCGCAATACAAAAAGCAAGCAAGCATGAAACTCAAACTCTTAACCCTCAATGGCCTCTCCCCATCTAGGCTCCCCCCTCCGACCGCACCACCAGAAGCCCTAGCCCCGTTCCTCATCTCCATTCTCGAGGAAGCAATCCCCTTCATCGACTCCGTCGCTCCCAAGTCAACACAGTCTCACTCCCCCTCGTCAGAATGGATTCCCAAGGGAACAAAGTCATATTCCGCCAGTGACGCGCCCGTTCAGCTATTCCAGCGCGTGGTTGATACACCCGGAAATACTAGCAAGGATCGGGGCGCAGGGGGTGGAAAGGAGACGTGGATATGTCGGAGGAGTGTCCATTCGGATAGTGATGAAGGGGGGAAGAAGTCGGCCAGTTGGGCGGAGTTTTGGGATGCGATGAAGGAGAGGCATGTTGAGGTGGAGAGGGAGTTTACGGGGAGTGTGGTTGATGTAGAGGAGGTGACGGTGTGGGATGGAGAGGAGTTGGTAAGTTTTTGTTTTCTTTATTAATCGTTTTGGCTGTGCTTGGTGTCCGGGATGGCATTTGAGTTGTTGAGGGTAAGAGGGGGATGGAAGGGCTGTGAACGGTTTATGAATGGGTTGTAGACGGATCAGAAAGGCTTCGGAAAAGGTTTGTGAAGGGTTGCAGAAGGGTTGCAAAGGGGTCATGAAGGTCGATGCCCAGTGTCTAAACGGAGAACAAAACCAGCATCCCAAAGCCCAAACAGAAACAGAAAAAAACTCAACACGGCGATGCTAACACTCTCACAGGGACTCTCCGTCCTCTCAACAACCTTCACTTCTATCACCTTAAGCCTCCACCTAATCCGACACAGTATCGGCCGCCCCATCCTCAAAGACCGAACCTTCCCCATCCTTCTCCTCTCTTGCGCAGCGTCCCCCTCTGAATTTCTATCGATAACTCTCACCCTTCCATCTCTCCTCGAATCGTCCTCTTACGTCCCCGACCCAATCCGGCAGAAGTATCACGACTCCGTCATTGGGTCATATGTGAGCGTTGAGAGGGTACGAAAGACGGAGGAGGGAAAGATTGAGTGGATTATGGCGACCGCCTCCGATGCAAAGGGGGTGTTGCCGACGTGGGTTCAGAACAGGGCTGTCCCGGGGCAGATATCAAAGGACGTCCCTAATTTTCTAGCATGGGCCGCTAGGGAGAGGAGAAAGGGTAAGTGAAATGCTCACACGGTTGCTCTGAGGATGTGGTCGTGGGAACTAGACAGGGTTTCCCCCTGCGATTATCACACTTATAAGACACCAAGATACATTTGCCTGTTTGCTGCCGCTAGATGGTGTTACATAACCCACATATTTACGATGGCTACCAAGTCGCACCAACTCAAGCCTCACGGTCGGCCCAGCTCTCAATCATGCCCTCCGGCGAAGGGTCGTACTCCTTCAGGGTGACCTTGCCTGTCGTCTCGTCCAAGTAGGTATTGGCCTGGACAAATACCTTCCTTGGCTGCTTGTTCTTCAGAACCACGTCTCGCACCTTGGACCCCCAAAAGTCGAGACCTACGTCCGTCATACCCTTGAAGAACTTGGTTCCGGTCTCAACGTCCGCCGTTGACTTGTAAATGTGGATCTTCTGCAAGAACTCCGAAACTGCCTTCCGTCCGCTTGACAGAATCTTGGAGCGATCGAGCTTGATGGTCAGGTCCGAGAGATCCTCGTTCTTGTACTCCAGCTTGCAAAAGTCGTCCTCGGCCTCAAGGAAACACTTGAAGATGCCAAAGCGCGCTTGGCAATGTGCCTGCCCCCACTTGGTACTCTTGGGGTCCCAGAACTCTACGGAGAGGAGGCCAGCTCGCGCCATGCTCAGGTACGAGGCATACAGAACGTCGCCAGCCTCTCCGTCCATGTCGACTGACCCGTCACCAAATCCGAAGATCTTCAGCGCCGAGAACTCGCAGCTCAAATGCATAGCAACAAGCTCAGCGCGGCATTCCTACTCGCTGTTAGCTCTCGCCTCCGCAGACAAGCATTGCAATTCATACCTCGTAAGCACCAGCGAGACCTCCAAACACCGAGCCCCATGTCTGGCCAGGCTTATACCAAGTCGTTACGGGCATGCCTGTAAGGGGGCTAATAGGCGGGTTCTCATGGTCGAAATTGTACAACCCTGGCTCGGTTTCCTGCAAGAGTTTGCCGCAGCCGTGCCCTACACCAGATTTTAGTCCTTTGACTTTGAGAACATGACAAGGCTTCCCTACCAGTAAGTTCATGGAGGCCCACCTGCAACTCGAAGGCTGAGTCTAGGGTTAGGGTTAGCTTAGGATAGGTTAGGATTGGGGTTATGGTTAGTATAAGGATGGCGGTATACCTCTGTACTTCTGATAGATTTCCAAGTCGGCCTCGGCAATGAAAGGAATCTTCTCATTGGGAGCCTTGGCACCCAAGACATTTCCCAAGCTCACGTTCTTGAAGCCCTCGCTCTGTCTGATATCGTCATAGTTGGGAATGTTGATGCCGGCAGGAATGCCCGATCCACAGAAAGTCAAAACCTCGAGGGATGTGAAGTCAGGGGACAAGAACTTGTCCTTCTCGAAATCTTTGCTCCACGGCAGCAAAGGAATCAACGCGGGTGCGCTTCGGACCAGCTCTCCAAATGCCCTTGTCCTCTCGAGGTTCACGACAGCCGCGAAGCCCTCCCACTCGCCCCTGATGCCGGCTGGGTCGCGGTAAGTTTCAATGAAACCGATGTTGCACTCCACCATCGGTCCCTGGTCGCGGATCCAGTATCTCTGTGAGTCCTTGAAGGCCACGAGCGAGCCTTCTTCAAACGACTTGGCATACGCTGTGTGCATTTTCTCCTGGGTCTCGTTCTCAGCATTCTCGGCCGCTTTCTTGCTGTAGCCCGCAATAGCCTTCATCTCCTTCGCGTAGTCGCCGTAGACCAGCTTAATCGTCTTGCCGTCCAGGAGGCCACCGCTCACAGTGAACTCCGTCTCCTTGCCAATATCACCGCCCTCAGCCGGGACGCTCGTCGTAGCGGACGCGATGAGAATCTCAAAGACGCCATCCTTGGTCTTGCGAAGTCTGTTGTTCTCGGGGAGGAGGCCCTTGTCGGAGGACCACTTGGCGACGGCTTTGATCTCGTCCTTTGTGATGTCGGGGGAGTCGGGATAATAGGTAGTCAGATGGCCGTCATCGGTGAACCCGAGGTGTAGCAGACCCTGCTTGTCGGCCGAGAAGATCGCACCGTTGGTTGCCTTGTAGTGCTTCTCAGCCTCGGGAGAAGTCGACGCCAAGGCAGCAAAGATAGACTCGGGGCATCGAGGAATAAACTTGGAGTCTCCAAAAGACTTGTAGTTGCCAGCGTTCCCTAAAAATTGGGCAGCATAGTGGAGGAACCCATGCAGACCGTCCTCGTCAACGCCGGCCTTCTGAGCGAGAGCCTTCCAATCGCCGGCGGCGTTATGGTGAAGCGTAATGATGAAGTCGTAGATAGACTCAGACTCGGGGGACGTTTGCCGCAGGACGATGCGGTTTCCTGCAAACGAGGCACTGGGTTTTGATAAATGTAAACAAACGACCACCGCATGTCAACAAACAGAGGCAGCCACCTACCGGCTGATGAAATGCGCATAGCGCTTCTGCTTGTCGGTCAGAGGCTCAAAGTGTTTCCCGATCTCGAGTCTGACGACCGCAGGCGGAGAGTCCGCAAAGTACTGGGAAAGTTCCTGAGCATTCATGGTGCGCAAGCCTCGGAAGTGTTGTTTGGGGAATCTTGTCGAATTCAGAATTCTCAGCGCGGGCGCTTCGACCAGAACAGATGAGAGCTTCTGATGATGAAGAGGAAGTCGTCTTAAAGACGACACGCAGGCGATGGACATCCCGAGGGCCTCATCATGCGCCTCAGGCCGTTAAGGTTGTTCAGAGCTGCCGTGCCTTCTGAAACTGGCGCGGGGTTTGCAGCTGGAACCCACTTGGCGGGTGCCCCATTTGTGTGCTGCCCAATCCCCTATTGGCTCAGTGACCAAACAGGAAGGCGGGGAAGCTATTCGTACAAGCCACATTGTTACTTTCAATAGGCAGGGACCGAGCTGCCCTTTCGGGCCGGCAGCCTTGCGGGCAGCTCCCGAAGCCTCACCGCCAGCTAAGACTTAAACGATCGACCTCAAAAAATTTGCGCCAACCTCTTGCTCTATCCGGCTCCGGAGTGGTCATTCCAGTATCACGATTATGGATCAGGGTGGTGTTCAATCAAACGCGAATTGCATAGCAGCGCAGCTGATCGCCGAGAGAGCAGGCAAGTCAGACCTGCAAACGCCATTGACAACTAAGCTTATGATTCGGCCGTTCCATTTGCAACGGCGGGGTAGATCTCACAGTGGACAGACTCGGCGCCGAGGTCGAAAGCATAGGTAACCCCTCCACGCCCAAAATCCCATCACACGAAAAACAACGAGCCAGATTCAGGTACCATATTGTACAGTACAAGTTGAGCTTCCGTCTGATCGTGTCTCCGATAAGGATAGCTGGGGTCCTGGTCGTTGCGCAATCTGCTGCGATGTCGGCGATTGCGTCCGACCAACGCACCTTTGAGATCTCGAAAGTCAGTCGTATACGAGTACTTCTCGGCGCCTATCAGCACGACACAGCCAGCGTCTAGTTCTAAGTACGGAAAACGTATCGAATGTGTGGAAGTAGGTCAATGTTCCATGCGATCCCCGTCCTTAGCGTCAGGTGGATGGGCGTGAAACGAGGACGGGAAGCGGATGCGTGCCAACTCGGATGGATGCTCTCAGCGTCTTGACACTGGGCCCGCCCGGCAAATATTCCGACATCGCAGACCACCGGCCCAATCCCTTGACAATGCTGCGGGCTGGTTTGATATTGGACCGATGATCTTGCGGATGACGAAGCGTCTTCGATCCGAAACAGCGACTGGAAGCCAGACCCAGTCCTGGCAGACGGAGGCCAACAAGCAGAACCCACTGCCCCAGTACAGTACCCGACGCCCCCCTGATGGCGAGCCCTGCCGCGCGGGAGAATGTCGGCCAGGGCGATATTAGGCAAAATCCTGAGGGGCGTTCTTCGCTGCACTCAACTTTGTTGGGTATACGCACCTAGAAGAGGACCCAGCCAGCTGTGCGCAGCTAGCGTCCAAGTTCGATCGAATACGTGAGACGTCATCTCGTAATGAGTGTCCAGCTCGGCACATTGAGCATATGCTGCCGCTCTCGCTACCAAAGATAGCCCGAGGCGGTGTCAGAGCACGATTGAGTTCCTCAGGGGTTGGTGTTCTGGTCGTCGCGATATGTCTTGAGGGCCTCCACCCCACTAGCTCGTACTATCGAGGTAGGATGAAGGCCTCGTGACTTTTGGTGGTAAATTGAGTGCGAGCTAGAACACGGCGATTTCAGTCCAGATCTCCCCGTTGTTAGACAGTTTGGGGTGGAGAGCAAAGTCGGCCGGTAGAGTGTCGAGGTTAGGCGATTGTGCTGCTCTCAACAGTAATGGGAGACAGCTCTTGTTTCTGAGCGAGTTTCTCCATGCTGGTTGGAGTACTTTGCTGTATACTTGCGGCATATTTCGAGATGCGCTGCAGCAGTACCTGTCTTGACCTGGAAAGCCGGAAGCCTGGGGAGGGAAGCCTTGCATGCTTCGTCGCTGTGGTGCAATGCTCGGGAAGTCCAATCTGCACAGCGCCGACCGCTGCCTCCGTGCTTATTGCATTTTCGGTTGTGATGGGCAGCTGAGGAAGCATCATAATCATACCCAGGCTGGTTTCACCGGCGTCAATCGTTCACCGGAGCAAGGAGAAGCAGCATGGGTTAAAGACCTCGACATAACACCTTGATTGCGTCTTTCGCTGGCACATTGCGAACAGAATATCGGATTGTCCTCCCACAGTAAAAGGCAAAGTTCTCTCCGTTAGACAGGGAAGGCGCATTGGCCGATGCAGGTAGCTACACAAGGAATGCGCCTGGTGCGTTTCGATCTGTGTAGATGAGAGGGTAAGCACGACTTGCGGCCACTTGGTTGGGCCAGCAGCCGCTACTCTAGAATTCATTTCGAGGAATTGAGCGGTGAAGGCTGTGACAATCATGCTGTGGGCAGCTGTTGGACGCATACCTATGCCTTTGAAGCACCAGCCACGAAACCTGGCTGGAACCCCTCCTTGGCCCCCCGCGCAGAGGAGGAGGAGGAGGCTATCCCAACAGAGTCCGTTTCGATCACGGAACCCACTTCGCGGATGCGCGCTTTCGGCTGGTACTCTACCTCCATGCGCAGAGAGAAAGGACACAGTGGGAATTCATAGGTGGTGCTTCGGTCGGCCACCGCTAACCACTTGGCAGCTGGACATTGAGAGATCAAAGCCAACTTCAACCGACTGCCCTGGCCGGATTTTCGACCTGATTTCTGTGCTCTTCCTCCACCTGAGGGGCCCGGAAGCAAAGCCGAAGTGGCCGGGAGCTCGTTGTTCCACAGCGCCCACGCAGGCGGACTTGAAGCGGAGCCTAGCGCAAGCACCGGCCGACGGCGAAACCGGGGATCTGAGCCCCAGTCCAGCGGCGCATCACGGGGCCACTCCTGAGTCCACGCCAAGATGCGAAAGTGCTGAAACGCTGGCAGGCAATGATGAATCGCATTCATCATCTCTGAGGGATGGGGCTTTGAGCGCAGAGTGCCAGCCGCTGTGGAAATCATTGGTCACGCCCGGTAGCAATGGTGTAAGCCGTTGGGGAACACGGCAAAAAAAGCAGAGCACCATCCGGCACACACCAGAAGCTCCGGTGCAGGTCAGTCGCAGCTCGGAAGCTGTCCATCTCGCTCAGGGCCAGAGTATTCACACTGCCAAATTAGATAGTTCACCCACGGTCACTTCTTCTTTCGATTGGGTGCATGATATATCCTGGGCGAGATGGGGCTCTCTGTTCGCAAGATTTTTGCTCAACTCCCTCATCTTACCTAGCTTCTCCTGCTGGAAGTACTGTACCTGACCGAGCCTTACCCTCGCTGTGGACTCTTGCATCCAGGTACCCCATGGCGCGTGGGCGTCCTCGGTCACCTTGGAGATTCACCCCCAACTTCGACTTTTTCTGGGTCCAGCGCCAGCGGGAGGTGCGGACCCCTCCCCCACGCTTCTTCGCCGATGCTCCAGCGCTTTGGCAGGTCGTCCGAGGACCGCCCTTCGCAGCAGTTTCCACTTTCCTAATTCACCTCAGACCGCAACATTTGTGGAATTGAACGAAAGGCGTCCAGTGGAATTCGAGACCTCAACTTCACACTGCTTCACTGTGCTCGAGCCACGACTGGCGGGAAATTTGTTATGTGTCACTCGGGTCTGGCGACGGCAGATGGGCCCCTTTCAGGGCTGCTGCTCCCGCTTGTTCCTTTTCCCCTCTGCCCCACGATCGAGTGGCGGGAGAAAACTTCGGTCGAACAATCCGCGCTCCTTCGCTGTGAGTAAGGAAGCTCTCACCCCTGCCCGCCTACCTCTTCTTTCCCATCCACGCCCTCCATGTTGCTGTTGCTGCCGCCGCTGCATTCCCAAAACAAGTGTATGCGCATGTACTTTACGGTACCCGCCATGGTCACCACCTGGGCATCGGTTTGTAAATCTGGGTTCGCCTAAAAGATCACTTGCATACCGTTCACCGTCTCTGCCCTGGGCCGTTTCTTGGGCAATTGTCCGTGCCTGTGGGTTACGTTATTTGGCCGGTGGTCACGGGGCTCGCCCAGTTTTCGCTGTGGCTGTCAGTGATCTCCGCCTCAGCCTGGGTGTCAAAGTGTGTGGGTTCTGTTTGGCGCGTCCCGAGCCTGGAAGTCTAGGGATTCCGTCCCCTTTGTTCCAACCTGGGAAGCTCTCCATCTGACAGCTTCCGAATGCTCAACGAAAGAATGCGTTCCTAAAAGCCTCGGAAAGAGACGCGAACCTGTGGCCAGTGCCATGTCATAAACGTCGCCTCAAGAAAACGCCGGCGGAACGGCCAACAATTCGCAATGCGCGCCGTCTTGCGAGTCAGCCACTCCCAGCTCCTAGTTTCTTCCCCACACCTGAAGCCAAATTCATCCCACTCCTGTTTTTTCGACAGAGGCTTCCCCCGAACACCCACACCCACATGCTCTAGGTACCTCGCCCTCACCTGTGGATACCTCCCGCATACCTCACGCTACACATTTCCGGCGCCGACACTCACACGCCCTCCCCCTGTCTCGGGTGGAGTGTGTCTGTCATGGCGCTGGGTCGAGTTCGCCGTCGTCGAAATCCGCGTGCCAATAGGATCCGTCTTGCAGTGAATTGTCGACCCGCCGTGGCCAACGTTTGCGAGCACTTTGGTGCCGCAATTCGTGTGGTACTGTACATCCTCAGGGTACAGTACGGTACCTTTTGTTGCGTGGTGGCCGCCAGGAGCATTGAGCCTGTCCCCCCCCCCTCTCCCCGTTGTTCACCAGCCCGCTCACAACTGGAGGTGAGCGAGGTCCCAGCGGAAATCGCTGGAAAAATCGACCGGGAGCCCTTTCTAGCCTCCTCGGGGGTGTTCCCAACCCGTCACCTGGCACTGCTGGGGAAAAGTTTTAGGTCATCGCTCCCCCAGGTCCTACCCAGGCGCCTGTCCCTGGCCTCACTGAAGAAGTCTGGGACCTATATAATACCCACGCACCGCCATCGGCTTCCCTCTCGTCCAACCACCCCCCCTTCCAGCGTGTTTTTGTTTGGTTCCGCCTTCCTCCAGTCTTCCGTATCATTCACCAGTTCCCTCGTGGAGGTTATGGGATTTCCTTTTTCGCTGCTGTGATCCCCCTCCGTTTTCTCTGCTCGCCAAGCCAACTTCACCATCACCTGGGCACCGTCTGCTTTGGCTCTCAAGGTTACCTTGGTCACTTACACCGGACCGGACCGCCTTCCCTCAATTGCCGCCGCCACAATATGCGATAGCCTTTCTGCCCGTAATTCAAAACTTCTCTCCATCAAGTACACCCTCCGACCCCAATTTACCATGCTTTCGTACGACGCCCCCGTTTCCGTGAACGGGCAGCGCCCTCCACCAGCACCACCAACTCTCTCCGCCACCCCCCGAACCATCCCCGCCACACCCAAAGTAGCGCTGCTCCCAACACAGTCTCTTTCCAACGGCGTCCACACAAATGGCGTTACGCCCGGCGCTGTACGAATGTCAGAAGAACGACACATTTGGCTGGTGACGGGCCCAGCTGGCTGCGGGAAAAGCACGGTAGCCAAGTTCCTCGCCGACACTCTCCACTGGCCCTATATCGAGGGCGATGAGGTATGTCTTGCGTCCCTCGCGGTGGAAACTGGTGGGTTCCCATACTCATACCCTTTTCCTAGTACCACCCGCAAGCAAATATCGATAAGATGAGCGCCGGCATCCCGCTGACGGATGCGGACCGGTGGGATTGGTTAACGGCGCTGCGCGAGGCTTCGATCGACGAGCTAGACAAGGGGCATGACGGCGTGGTGTTGACCTGCTCGGCACTAAAGCGCAAATACCGCGATGTCATCCGTGTTGCGCCGTATTTCATCCACAACCTCCGGTTGCACTTCATCTACCTCGACGCACCCGAAGAGGTTCTCCTCCAGCGAGTCCTTGCGCGCAAGAACCACTACATGGGGGCGAACATGGTGCACAGCCAGTTCGACATTCTCGAGCGGCCGACCAAGGACGAGGTCGACGTCCTGTCGATTGACGTCAGCCGCCCCGCCGACGTGGTCATGACCGAGGCCCTCGACCGCGTGCTGAGGACAATCTCCAACGACCCCGAGCCCGACTCCTGAAAATGACGTGCATGGTTATAGCTCTCGGAGAGAATGCACATTGGCTGCATGCGCGCTAAAGGCGCGCTGGGGTTCCCGATCCGCCCCACATCGCATCGGATTAGATGGTGTCGAAACGAGGTCGGCTTTCTGGCTTTGAGTTGCTGGTCCTGCCTGTCTTTATGTTATGGCTTTTTATCATGGCGTACTATACGGGCGATGGGAGGATAAAACCTGCTTGGTGGTTTTGGTTTTTGGAACTGGAAGTCCTTGCATCATGGAAGCGGGCTGCGAGGGTCCATCATGGGCCGTGGACAGTGGGCGTTAAAAAAAACGGGTTGACGGAGCGACTACATGCCCACATCATGGATGTAGAGGAAGTTACATGTAGAGCGGGCGACGGAAGGAACGAAGAGGAGGACTTGGTCACAAACCTTGATCCTGTTGGACCACACGTGTTGTTTTCTGGGGACTGTGGATCTTTCAAGTGCGACTCGGCTCGGCCATGAGGGTTCTCTTATCTCCCACTCCAGTCTTTCACCGCTGATCTGGCATCGGAAGATATCGCGTTTGCGTTTTCGTTCGTCTGCATTTCTGCCTTATCTTTCCATGGAACATGGAAGTCCACTCTCTGCCTTCGCTTTGGCCCTGCTGCTCATCACCTAACAATGATATCTATTCTGTGGTATCACGCATTTTGCAATACATGGATCCCCTTGTTTTATCCTCCTTTGCAAAGCATCAACGGACACGTACATCCTCCCACCTGTCGTACTGGGAGCACCACCCCCTCGCCGTTGACAACCACAAAACAGCCCTCAACACAACAGAGCTTAAAACGCCCCCCTTGGGTGCACGGGCAACCTCCTAAGGGGTCATCCCAGAAAGCTTGGAACGCAGTCGGTACAACGCTCTGTTGGCGCGCACGCCAGAAAAGCAGCCAAGGTAGTTCGCTGGCGCCTCCCTACATCACGGATCCTTTGCCCATGTGGTGTGGTGTGTGACCCGACACACTGGGTAGCATATCGCCGTCGGTTGCCCAGGCAAGCAGTGGATCCTAACATTGCCCCTTTTCGAGGAACATCAAGCACCCAAAACATCGAAGCTATCGCTACCGCCAACCCCGCCAACAGCAAAGCAACCTTCGACACAATAGAGTGCAAGCCACCTGCGAGCCCACATCTGCCGTCGGTCACCACACCCCGCGAACACGCTGCCCCTCTGTCTGAGGGAGGGAGAGGGAAACCCCAGAATCCAACTCATAGGTTGCGCCATGAGGTAGTGTCGCACCGACTTCCAGGCTCCGGGGAATCGCTTGGACGGAGCTCCCTTTTCCCCCACCAGTCGCTCAATTTCCCCTCCCCCCTCCATTACACTAGAACAGGGCATCGCCTTGGGGCAGCCTGCATGACGGACATGAGGGCTAGGGCTTGGCGCCAACGAACGCTTGCCAGCACTCAAAATGTATTCTTTGCTTCCAATTTACTCCTTTGGGGTTGGCAAGGTGGAATTGCCGGGCTTCTTGTGGTGTTTCCGCCCCCCGGTTCCCGCGCCCCCCGTTCCCCGCGGAGAGCGTTCGATCCCGATCCCGAAAGACCTCCCTGGCCGTCAACCCCAGACTCTCAACCCGATGTGGGCAGGCAAACAGAGAACAGCTCGGCCCCTCCCCCGGGAATTTCTTTTGTTTGTCTCTCGCAGTTCCCCGCGTCTCTTCTTTCCGCCAGGCGGTGAGAGAAAAACGGCGTGTTTTCCGAAGTGGCACACTACCTACACGTATCTTGCCTTTTCCGCTCCCTCATGATCATCTTTGGAGAGGACAATTGGTCCATTGGGCTGCGGCCTTGCTTCTTTGCTTGCGTGACGGGGTGCATCCTGTGCATGTCGTTCAGCTGCCAGGCCGCCTCTGCCGCGGTGAGAGCTTTACTTGCTGTAAGTACCGCAAGTACCGTCTGGGACTGCTACTTGCTCTCTTGTGCGGTTAACGTTCAGAGTGGGAAAAGGCCGGAAATTGGAAATACGGTGAGAAAAGAGGCGAAAAGAGGCTGCCCCTTACCCTCACACCATAGATCGAGGTGTAGTGAGGCTTTACCTTGTGGAAGCAAGCTACTTGCCTTACATACCTACCGATTTCGGAGAGCTATCCAAGTATCCGGTGGGTAGCAAGAACAGTTGCGCACGTAACAGTTCGGCATCATAGAATCCACATTTTCATGTTTGTTTCTATTTTCTGTCTCCCGTCTACCAGATCGAACAAACTCTGTACCAATCCCGACGCCTGGGCTCTACAAAAGGTATTGACGCTAAATGCCGTTGTCACTGCGACCAAAGCCAATGTACCATGCAGTCCTCGCTCCTCACACTCCACTTCGTAAAGCACCGAGCCGGCAAGCGGCTGCGGGAGACACACAACTCAGCGCAGGTGCATGACCATGACGTCCGGCTCTTCCACAATCGTTCGTACCACCTCAGCAGCCCTTGCCAGCGTTGCTCCATCCACCACACGGTGATCAGCACTCCAGCTGAAGTTGCAGACTTGCCTCCGCACCACCTTATCTTCCTCGCCCGGCAACGTGGAAAAGGCTGGGACAGTGCGCATGCGCCCAATGCCAAGGATGGCTACTTCCCTTTCCACCACTACCGGCGACAGGTATGTCCCGCCTATGCTGCCGATGTTGCTGACTGTGATGGTACCGCCAGACATGTCTTGCGGGGAAAGCTTGCCAGCCACGGCGAGGGACTGCAGCCGCGCGAGCTCGGCCGCGATGCCGAGGATGTTGAGGGCCCCGACGTTCTTTACAACGGGGACGAGGAGGCCTTGTGGGGTGTCCATGGCTACGCCGATGTTGTGTTGGCTGCGGTGAACAAGGGTTGGTTTAGGGTTTCCGTTTGAGGTGGAGTTGGAGCTGTCGATATCGACGCGCGCGTTGAGGATGGGGTACTTGTTGAGTGACATGGACACGGTCTTGATGATGAAGGGGAGGTAGGAGAGCTTGCTGACTTGGCCGTCGCTGAGGCCGGACTTGTGGAGGACCTTGTTCAGGCGGCTGCGCAGCTCGACGAGGGAGGTGAAGTCAACTTCGTCGGCGTAGAGGAAGTGGGGAATGTTGAGGGAGCGGGTCATGGTTTTGAACATCATTTCTTGGGTTCTGGTCAGAGGCAAAGGGGTTTCTTGTTGAACTCCGTTGGTGGTGATGCCTGGGGAGACTAGGCCCACCAGTGTTGGGTTCGTGGGTGTTGTAGTTTGCGCGGCTGGTGAGTTTCGTCTCTCGACGAACCTGTAGATGTCTTCTTTTGTTACGCGACCATCCTTGCCCGTGCCAGGGACGTGGGAGATCTCGACTCGTAGTTCCTTGGATAGATGTCTTGTCGCGGGTGTTGCAAGTGAGGCATGTTTCCCTTTTTGTTCCATGGGTACCGGCGCTGGTGTAGATTGTTCGAGGACCTGGCTCTGAGCTGGAGCCACGGGTAGCTGTTGTACGGCTGTTGTTGCGAAAGGGTCAATCTCCTCCACGGGAGCTTCAGGGGGCGTCAGGGCCTCGAAGTCTTCTGCCTTTGCATCCCCCTGAATGTCAATGTCGACAAATGGCTTGCCGACCTTGGCCATGTCACCCGCATCGTAATGAAGCTTCTTGACGACACCCGCAAAGCGGCTTGTAATCTCTACTGATGCCTTGTCGCTCTGGACTTCGCATAGAGGCGAGAATTCCTCGACGCGCGCCCCTGGTTCTACGAACCATTGGATGATTTCGCATTCGACGATGCCTACAACCAAGGCGCGGTTAGCGACGACTTGTTGCCTCATCGATCTGACAGAGCGGCGCATACCTTCTCCGATATCAGCCAAAAGCACTGGTTTTACTGCGAGCAGACTCCGTGCAGCGTGGAAGCACCTCGCGGGGTGTGGGGAGAATGTGGAGGGTTGCGCTTTGGCAACGCCGTGGCGGATACCATTGCAGATGCGCCATTGTCGCCGTAAAGCGCGAGAACTCTGCTGCCAAAACATCGCAAATGCAGAGAAATAAGGAATCGACTAGAGCGAGGTCCTCGAGCAGTCATGTATCACACATTGGAACACAATAGACTGCGGAGTCGAGTCTTCCTCCCAGGGAGGACTCTCGGTTCAGCTGGGCTTCCAGCGGCTTATCCTGGCTGATGACGTGAAGGCCGAGGGGTCAATTGGTGGGGCTCCGCGAATAGCCGCGCCCGTGCTCGCGGTGGCGCCCTGGCGTCTGGGCCCCTGGCGGTTTTGTGGGGACGAGTGCCGAACCCATCGCGTTGGGATTTTCTCAGCGCCGTGACGGAGCGAAAAGAAACATCGGAGCCTCAAGCGCAAGCGGCACCACCCGGCAACATGATCACGCGGACAAGCTCCAAGGCGGTGACCTGTCTTATGTGTCAATGGAGGTCATTTAGCGTATCGCATCGCCGTCTAGCCGAAAAGGTGCCCTCACCCGGCTCCAGTGCTCCCTCAAGGCCGGACTCGACCCCGGCTCCGGTCTCGACCGCCGCGCCCGCTGCCGGTCCCACCCCCAATGAAGTTCTCGCCAATGCCCCTCGGGGCTATGGCAAAAAGACCATGGAGTTTACGCCAACGCCCCTCAGCAGGCCAATTGGCATGCATGATCCCCCTAATCCGGGCGAGAACACCGGCATCGACCATCGCTCGCTGCAGCAGCGCAGAGACGACTTTGTCAACTATGACAAGCATCTTATCCGCCGCAAGGAACTGTATGAACCATCTCTACGCCGTCGCCCCTGATAATCATCTAACCACCACCTCTCAGGACCTCCAAGTTCGCCCGTCCCTACTTCCGCGACTGGCGCAACATGCAATTCCACAAGGGCAAGACCTTCCTCGCGCCACCCCGTCCCTTCAAGGCCGACCTCTCGCTCTACTTCCCCAACCTCCACGGGCGTACCCTCGCGAAGACCCCCGAAGCCAAAGCCTCCGACACGACGCCCGCCCTGGAAGGCCGAGCCTCCATCGTCACCATCTTCAGCGGCCTGTGGGCCGAGAACCAAGTGAAGACCTTCATCTCCAAGGAAGCCAACCCGGTGCTGCATCAAATCCTGGAAGCCAACAAGGGGCGCGCTCAGTTGGTGCAGGTCAACGTCGAGGAGGACTTCCTCAAGGCTTGGATTGTGAGGCTGTTCAGCGGATCGCTTCGGAGGCGCGTGGGGAAGGAGAATTGGGACAAGTACTTCCTTGTCCACCGGGGCATTACCGACCAGATCCGGGAGTCGATTGGTGTGCTCAACAACAAGGTCGGGTACACTTATCTTGTTGACCACAACTGCCGAATCCGTTGGGCCGGTAGCGGCAATGCTGAGGAAGCTGAGCGGGAAGGATTGGCGAAGGGTGTGCAGAGGATATTGACAGAGATGAAGGAGGAGAACGTCACCGATAATTACGTGAGAAAGACGATGTCGAAGACTCCCGTTCGCAAGGTATAGGCTGTATGACCTAGATGTATGAGTAGAGCGGTATAGATACCCCCTCGCCCTTCCCATGAAGCTCAGCTTCATGTTGTAGGATTAGCGACATATGAAATGGCTAGGATAGGTGAGTGATAGAGTGAAAGACCCAGTCTTAATGTTCTTATTCACAACCTGTATACACTAGGTGGTAGACAGACGAGAGACCAAATAGAGAGTAATGGGCCCGAACCTCCCATGCGCTCTAACCAAATACATTGCCTTCGCACTCCAAGTGGTAGTTTGTGTCCATGATTTACACGGGGGTATTCCTCGCCACTCTCTCACATACACACTCTCTCGCTCAATGACAACCCATGTCATGACTCCGTAAACGCCCGTCCCTATTATGCGATCTCGTGCTACATCATCCTCCTCTCATGAGAAAAACCAAACCATCAAAAAGCAAAACGCTATAAACGATCCCATGATGATTCCATCCCTCCTTTTCTTGGCCGAAATCCTCGTAATCAGCGTATTAATCCCCGGCACCTGACTCGCCGCCATCGTGATTCTCCTGTTGATGTTCGCCAACCTCTCCCTCTGTAGCGCGAACCCCTCCTGCACAGCATACGCTTGGCTAAGCACGTTGTCCGCTGTGTCGTGGCTGCGGTCAATCATGTTCCGCTCGTCAAGCATGTAATCCGCCTCGGCGGCTTCGGGGTTCGCGGCGCGGTAGGCGGAGATGTCATCGCGCACGCTGCCGAGGAGGTTGGCGCGGGAGCGGGCTTCGGAGAGGGTGGCGCGCAGGCGGGAGAGATCGCGCCGGTGGTCGGCGAGCTTGTCGCGGAGGAGGGAGAGATTGGATTGTTTGAGGGCGGAGGAGCCGAGTGTGGTTTCGGAGTCGAGGATGCGGGCGAGTTGGGAGATGACGGTGTCGCGCTGGGCGGGGGTTAGTTGTGGGTTGGGCGGAAAGCGGCTAGGAGGGTGTACTTTTTCAAGCAGCTCTTGGAGCTTGCTTTCTGTGGTCTTTTCTTCGTCGGTCGGTTTTGCGGGGATGTGGACTTGCGCTGAGAATTGGGAATAGGTATGCAGCAGCGTTTCCGTCTGTTGGTCATCGAGGCGGGACTTGATCAGCTCCTGGATTGCGTGGAGTTGTCTCCTGGAACACGTACCTGCGTCTCTAATGATCGCGCCTGTTGCCGCAGCTGGGCCCAGCCCTGGGCTGATGTTGCTGCCATGTCGTCGTGTGTCTAATGAAGGAAAGTCCGGCATCCGGGCACCCCTGGGATATTCCGGGTCGTGTGATAGATTTTCGGGACCTTTCTTTCAGGTTGCTGCGTTGCTGAGGTGTCGATGCGCTGTGGCTTCGCTTCAGTGTGCTGGGCTGAACCAGCCACAATGAAGACGTAGCCGGAGCGAGCCGAGAGCCGAGCCCCTTGGACCTCAGCGGGCAGCGTCGTGGGGCAACAACAGTCCCTCAGCCAACTACCACAGTATTTTCTTACGTGTCACATAACGCTACAATTTCACCATTTTCAGAGGAATCCTGTGAAGAATAGGTTTCGTAGTTCGCCTCCAATCCCTTCCGCCGAATTGGCGTGCAATGACGCAGCACTGCCCGCTTACGACCGCCAAGTATACTGTTGTTCTCGGGACATTGACTTCACTACATCAGATGCATCGCAACAGTACTTGAGGCCGCATGAGCTGAGAACAGGAGCAGATGACGCTGGCAGGCTTGACATCGCTGTCATTGGATTAGGCAACGTATGTGTGGTATCACCTGATATCTTCCCACGACAGTACTCTCGGAGCATCCGTTGAGTCTAAACCGGTTGCCGCATATTGCAGTTTTTCCTCTGTAAAGCCGCAACCCAGATTTTATGATCTTTGATGACGGTAAACCCTGATTACAGACGCCGTAATGGACCGAAAACCCTCAACGTCCAAATGCAAATGGCCAAGCCATACCGGAAACCGCTTCATCTCGCTTCCCAGAACCCAAACCGCCTACCACTGCATCTCATGGGGCTTGTCACCCTTGCGGAGGCTGAAAGACGAGGCAAGATAGCTGGCGAGGTGGTCGACCTTCTTGATGTTGGCAATCAGGGCCTTGTCAATGGCCTTTTGGTCCGCTACCCGGCTGCTGGAAACCTCCTTCTTCTGCACTGTGTGTTAGTTCTCCATCTCGCAAATAACACGAGCTCTGCGCCATACCTGTGCCTTCTCGCCCTGCTTGAAGAAAGCCTCCTCGGAAGCCTTCTCCTTGGACTTCTCACCAACGAAGTACTTGGGAGTCGCGACCTCGTTGATCTTGGCCTCGGGAACACCAGCGAGGTCAACCTTGAGCGAAGTGGCGATCACGTATCTCGAGTTGACGCGGCGGAGGGGGACGCCGTTGACCTTGAAGGGGCCAGTGACGAGGAGGACGCCCTGGTCGAGGGTCTTGAGAAGAATGACGCGCTTGCCACGGAAACGGCCAGCAAGGAGGATCAGAACGGTGCCAGGCACAAGGGACTGGCGGGGAGCCCAGGAGCGCTGGGTCTTGCGGACCTGAAGTTGCAATGAATGTCAGCATCATACACACTATGAATGCATGCCCATTCCCGTGAACCCGCTCCCTTGGTCGGCCGTCGCATTCAGATGTGTCGCTTCGTCGATATTCGTGTTCTCGGATCGTCTCGTCGATTTCACTGCAACTTTCGCGGAGCTGCAGGAGCGCCAAACCGAGTAAAGACGGCACCTCCCTCCAATTCAAAAAGCCCAGCTCGGAACTCCCCCAAAACACAAGATAGAAGCTTGCAAAGTGCGTGCATCAACGTACCTGGCGCGGCTTGGACTCGTCCTCAGCAGGGTACCATTTCTGAGCCTTCTCGGACGGGTGAGGGACCGACCGGGTCGACTTGCCAAAGGTCTTCGTCGTGGGAGCAGCGGAAGACATCTTGAAGATCTCTGGCTGTGTTGTGAGGTTAGTAGAAATTCGTAGTGGTCGTCAACTTCGCGGCTCCTGGCACAGATTTTGGAATTGGCAGATGGTGGGTGGAAAGCCCTACCTACTGCTGTGGGATAGTTGGTCTGTGCGCTTATCAGCCACCCACGATCCGAAAAATTGCGATATATGCACAGACCACATTCCACAGTTCGCGGTAGGGCTTTGCAGCCCACATCTGCCAATTCCAAAATCTTTGGCAGGAGCGCCAGAACCAGCAGCCAGTTCATTTCTCGATAGTTGGTCTCGTCGCGGTCAACCACTCCCCAACCATCGCCCCAAATCGACTCGACGACAAAACACTCAAAATGGTACGTATTTGATGTGCTTAGCAACGGAATTCCTGGCCATCACTGGCCCTCCCCTCGGCCGATTCCTTCAACACCATCCCGAACGACAACATCACACCTCAACACCGAAATCCTGACATGCATTTTGCTTACCATCTTGTCACAGTCTTCCGGCAAGGTCAAGGCGGGCCAATTATGGTCTAAGAACAAGGACGAGCTCACCAAGCAGCTCGGTGAGCTCAAGACCGAGTTGGGCCAGCTCCGCATTCAGAAGATCGTCTCGTCGGGCTCCAAGCTCACCAAGATGTACGTCGATTCAAGCCCCGCCTCCCGCCGACAACGCCGAAGCTTGGGTGAAAGTCGTGATGAATTTGGGATTGACCAGAGTGTTTCGTCATAGCCACGACATCCGCAAGTCGATCGCCCGCGTCCTGACCATCATCAACGCCAAGCAACGCGCTCAGCTCCGCCTGTTCTACAAGAACAAGAAGTACCTTCCCCTTGACCTCCGGGCCAAGCAGACCCGCGCCATCCGCCGTCGCCTGTCCCCCGAGGACGCTTCGAGAACTCTGGAGAAGACGAAGAAGCGCCAAACGCACTTCCCGCAACGAAAGTTTGCTGTCAAGGTATGAGAAGTCCGCGGGGCAGCTGGCAAGAGGGGGCAACCCTTCACCTACCGTCTCAACAACAATGAACCTTCTTGCGCTTACGCTAATACACCATGCAGGCATAGAGGAGTTTTCGCTTTCGGGATGGTTGTGTATCTAGGCACTGGCGGCGCGGGTTACTAAAAGATTTCGCACTCAACACACTGCATCATCCCGGGGATTCATGTTTTCAGGGTTTGGGAGTGCTATCTACGAGGTCAACGAATTCTCGATCCGGCTAGGTAGCGACATAGCTGCCGAAACAAAGCTAAGAACTAAACAACCACCGGGAACTCGTGTCGGCGTTGATTGCATGGGCGGTGTTGGGCACTCGTTTTACCTATGGTCTATTTTGGGTCTTGTCAGCATCTATTCCCTTGTCCGTGGCTTGCTCCCAGGTGTGCACGTCTTGTCAAGTGATCGTTGAGAACCCGACCGCAAGATCTGCGGACCAGATCTACCTAGGTAGTGAAGGTAGCGAGTTGAGTATGCATTGGTTAGACGATGCCAGTGAACTCGGCACATCATGTTGAGAACCACTTCCAAGTCAGATGCAGTTCTAGTGAAGTCCCCCCACTGTCCAAATCGTTCAAAGGACCCTCCATGTGAACTCCATTCCAAAGGGATCATTTTGACCGACTACCTGCCCCTCCTTGCGCAGCAGCCTGGGCACCGTAGGAACCTGTGTACCTATGCAATATGGAATATTCGGCAGCGCTCTTCTCATCACAACCCTTGAAACCTAGTTCAGAGCGTTTTCTCGTGCAATGCTTCATATTATCATAGGAATATTCATGAAAAGATGTGAAGTTAAACACCCAAATGACGACCGTCTGGCAGAAACTAGGGGAGCTTGATGACACCCCTGGGGTGGGCCAATCAACGCACGCCAAGAAATGAGCCAGGGGTCCCCCAAACGGCAACAGAAGCTCCAAACTGTCCTCTCCAAATCGACCAACGATGCACTTGTCGTCGCAGCCCTCCCAACTTCGACTGGCGAGAGGCAGCACAACTCAATAAGGGCCACCATGTCGGCCGATACCCTTCAAGTTCTCGCGAGTGCGGGAAAGGGTGAGAGCACTCGTACTATCCTGCGATTTATTATTCTCTCTTTGATTGCCGGCGCCGCAATTGCAAGTCGACTGTTCTCCGTTATTCGTAAGTGTCCTCTGTCCACCCGTTCTCAGCCTGTGAAGGCCACCGTTTCCTAGGGGCGGCGGCCTTTCGGGTTCGTCAAGTTGTCGCTTCTCAGATTCAATTGCTAACCGCAGTTCCTCCGCAGGTTTTGAGAGCATTATCCACGAATGTTGGTTCCCCATCGTTGTCGCAAATCCTGCGCGCGCACCGCGAGACAAAGTGGAATCGTAGCTGACAACCCCCTTAGTCGATCCTTGGTTCAACTTCAGGGCGACAAAATACTTGGTGGCGAATGGCTTTTACAACTTCTGGGATTGGTTTGATGACCGAACATGGCACCCGCTTGGCCGAGTAACGGGAGGAACCCTCTACCCGGGTCTGATGGTGACGAGCGGTGCCATCTACCACGCCCTTCGAGCTCTCACCATCCCCGTGGACATTCGGAACATCTGTGTCCTCCTCGCCCCCGCCTTTTCCGGCCTGACGGCCTTCGCGGCCTACCTGCTCACCAATGAGATGACCCCATCCCCCTCGGCCGGACTTCTCGCCGCCATCTTCATGGGCATCGCCCCCGGCTATATTTCTCGTTCAGTTGCTGGCAGCTACGACAACGAAGCCATTGCGATCTTCCTCCTCGTATTCACATTCTTCCTCTGGATCAGGGCGCTCAAGCAGGGCTCCATGCTGTGGGGAGCACTTTGCGCGCTGTTCTACGGATACATGGTGGCCTCGTGGGGTGGCTATGCTTTTATCACCTGCCTACTCCCGCTTCACGCCTTCATTCTAATCTGCATGGGCCGCTACAGCACCCGGCTCTATGTTGCGTACACGACTTGGTATGCGCTGGGAACTCTTGCCAGCATGCAGATTCCCTTCGTTGGTTTCCTCCCTGTCAAGACCAGCGAGCATATGCCCGCTCTTGGTACGTGGATAAAACAAACAGGTCAGGGGCCATCTTTACTGACTTTGTACAGGTATCTTTGGGTTCCTCCAGCTTCTGGCTTTCCTTGATTACGTCAGATCCGCGGTCCCCAGCCGTCAGTTCCAGACCTTCCTGTGGCTTTTCGCTGGCGGCACCTTTGGCCTGGGCCTCGCCGCGCTTGTCATTGCCACCAGCGCTGGTTTCATCGCCCCGTGGAGCGGCCGTTTCTACTCCCTCTGGGATACCGGCTATGCCAAGATTCACATCCCGATCATCGCCTCCGTCTCGGAGCATCAGCCTACCGCGTGGCCGGCTTTCTTCTTCGACCTCAACATGCTCATCTGGCTTTTCCCTGCGGGTGTCTATCTCTGCTTCCAGAACCTTGCCGACGAACACGTCTTCATTGTCGTGTACGCGCTTTTTGGCAGCTACTTCGCTGGCGTCATGGTTCGCTTGATGCTCACTCTCACTCCTGTGGTGTGCGTTGCCGCGGCCATTTCTGCCTCGAGCCTGCTTGACACGTACCTCAACGTCAACTCTCCCAATCCCGAGGAACACCAGGCAGACGAGACGGCCGATGGAAAGAAGGCTGGAAAGGCGGGTCTCAAGTCAACGAGCAAGCCGGTTGTTGGTATTTACGGATGGCTGTCCAAGGGTACGATTGCGGGCGCCATGACGGTATACCTGCTCTTGTTCGTCATGCACTGTACCTGGGTGACTTCGAACGCGTACTCGTCCCCTTCAGTCGTGTTGGCAAGCAGGATGCCGGATGGCAGTCAGCACATCATTGACGACTACCGTGAGGCCTACCAGTGGCTCCGACAAAATACCAAGGAGGATGCCAAGATTATGTCCTGGTGGGACTACGGCTACCAGATTGGTGGCATGGCTGACCGTCCTACGCTCGTCGACAACAACACATGGAACAACACGCACATTGCGACGGTCGGAAAGGCCATGAGCTCCAGAGAAGAAGTTAGCTACCCCATCATGCGCCAGCATGAGGTCGACTACGTTCTGGTTGTCTTTGGAGGCCTTCTTGGCTACTCTGGAGACGATATCAACAAGTTCCTCTGGATGGTCCGTATCGCCGAGGGTATCTGGCCTGACGAGGTCAAGGAGCGCGAGTTCTTTACCCCCCGGGGCGAGTACCGTGTCGATGGCGAGGCCACCGAGACCATGAAGAACAGCTTGATGTAAGTGGCGCAATGAATAGTCCCCGCATGACTATGCTAACGGGCTCGCAGGTACAAGATGTCATACTACAACTACAACTCCCTTTTCCCTGCTGGACAGGCCCAGGACCGCGTTCGTCAGGCCCGTCTCCCTGAGGTGGGCCCGTCGCTCAGCACTATTGAGGAGGCATTCACAAGCGAGAACTGGATCATCAGGATCTACAAGGTCAAGGACCTTGACAACTTTGGGCGAGACCACGCCTCGGCAGCGGCGTTTGACCGTGGTCTGAAGAAGAAGAAGGCCATCAAAAAGAGGGGCCCAAGGCAGCTCCGAGTAGACTAGAGGCTAAATGACCAAGTTGCAGCCGTGTGTAAAACAGTGGTTTCTATGCGTTTCTTTGGGTTGGGAACTGGTGAAAACGGGGCGGGTCGGCGCTGTATACAGAAAAGAACGACCGTTTTGAATCAATACCATTTCTCCCATTACCCTGAATGGTTGCTAGTGTTTGCTTATGCGTTTGGCTGTCGCTCTGCGGCCAGGGAGCCTGCTCCCTGGTCGTCCGCCCGAGTTGGTGACGTCCTGTCTCGGAAGCCAAGTAAACAAAACTCAGGGGTGAGCCCACGTCTCAACACGTCAATCGCGTCACCTCTCCACTCACCGTTGCAAAACCGTCACCAACATCAGACGGAAGGATAATTACGGTGCTTTTACTGTAAATCCACCGTCCCAAACTCGTATTTCGCGTTTTTTCGAGTGCTCGCCGTGTCAATATCAACCCAGAGCAGTCACTCGGACCACCCATTCGTTTCTTGCGTTCTCTTTCCTTCAACCTCAACCTCCGACCGTTCTTTTCCTCTCAAGGTTTTCTTCTTCACTCCTTCACCAACTCAGCTCCTAATACCTTCCCCTCCTTGCGTGTTGATCGCACATCCTGTTCTCTGCTGTGTGCCAAGCGCACACTCGCCGTGCTGGGGCACACTTGATTGATTCTCAGTTCACAATCTTCTCAACTCTCACCTCTTTGAGAGCATACCCAATACCGTCTTGCACAATCCCCGGTTGGATCCTGAAGCCTTGGAGCCGTCAATGCTTGAAGAGGCACCTGGAATCATTGGAATCATTGGAACATCCAGAACACTGGATTCGTTGAAAGCGATTCGAGCAGTTTGGAGCAACTTTCTTGTCTCTTTCAAACCGTTCTGTTGCCAATAACGCCGATAACGAAGATTCCTGTTGTCGTCGTCAATATCCAAGCTACTCGTCTCCTCCCGTCGCTGGTTTCCAAACAACTACCCCGCCATCACCAATTTTGAAAGTTCTTGTTTGGTCACTGAAGATCGAAGTCAAGATGGCTCGTCGCAGCAACCAGTCTGTGACTTCTCCCCCGGCACGTTACAGTGCCATTGTCAGGTAAGTCTCTTCATTTCTGTCTCATCCATCGATTCAATTCGAGCCATTATGGGTCAGAAGTTTGGAAGTGGATAAAATGATGCTTCATCTCATGCTCCGATGATGCTGATGGCCTCTCACTCACACATTGATGGTTCTGATTTCAAGCTTCAAACACATGCCTCGGTTTCATTCCATGATTCAGACTGCTAACTGGCTTTGATCACAGATCTCCGAGTCCTCCCCGCCAAAGAAGGGTGAGAGAACGCCGGGGCTCTTTTGTCGACAATATTTTGAACCTCAAGTCATGGAGGAAGTCCAAGAGCAACCTGTCTTATAAGAGTGGAAGCACCACTTCGAGCCGCCGCGAGAGCGATTCCCGTCTCAGCTTCAAGGTGGACAGAACTTCGACAAAGAAAAGCTCGTATGAGTGGTCGGTCGCCAAGACCACTGTGGATGAAGAACATGATGATCATCACGAGCACGATGGACGTGTCGAGCACAAGCATCACAATGAGCGTGAGAACAAGCACGTTCCGGCCACCCCGCGCCGTAGGATCAGAAGAACGATGAGCGTCACTTCACCCAAGGACGACAATACCGATATTCCCGCAGACAACAACGGCCCCGTCATGGCCACGGACAAGGTTCCAGAGACGCCCAGCGGCCATTACTGCTACACTTGCGGTGTGCTGCGCAGCGACGAGTACCATGCGCTGCATCCCATGGATCCAGATGAAGAGCCGTCGCCCAACGCCTGCACGGCATGCCGTCGGAGGTTCACGCTCATCAAGATGGGCAAAGCTCGTATCGTCGATGCAAAGGTTGAGAGGGACTCCAAGACTCGCTGGTGCGATGGTTGCGGTGTAATCAGGGCTTCGCAACACCCTGAGACGCGCGAGGAGAACCTCTGCCGGCGTTGCAAACGGTCTGCCGAGGCCTTAAAGACCTCTTCTGATGGCTCTGGACGGTCTTCTAGGGCCTCTTCGCATTGCTCTGAGGCGTCTGACCATTGCTCAAAGGCCTCCAGGTACCGCTCAAAGGTCTCTGCACGTCACTCAAAGGTCTGTCTGCATTCACCCAAGGCGTCAAGTGAGACACTGAAGCCCTCGATTGAACGTTCAAGGGCATCAACTGAACATTCGAAGGCGCCAAAGAGATCGTCAAAGGCCTGCTCTACTCCAAAGAATGCCTCTGACAGCGACGGTTACGCCTCGGAGGAATTCACCGAGGCCTCGGATTCGGACAGTGAGGCGTGTGAAGACACCAAGTCACGCCTGCAATCTCGCAGCCGACCCGTCACTCCATCCCAGAATAAGCCTGTCAAGCCTATCCTCAAGAAGCAAAAGTCGACGGCTAGCGTTGGACAGCGCAGTGTCCGCTTCTATTTCAGCAGCTCCGACTCCAGTGAAGCGTCTGGACCAACTGCCGACTCGAAGGATGAGGAGACCAAGGCCGACGCTCCGCACGAGCCCGCCAAGAAGTCTGTGCCCATCTCTGAGCAGTTCTATCACTCGCAGTTGGGTGCGCAGGGGGGCTTCGAGACCTCTCGCCGCATGGTATACGCTGCTTCTGAAAGTCATTCGGCCCAGGTCAACGTCCAAACCCAGGAGCACAAGTCCGCCACGCAAGGAACAAAGCATCGCACTGCCTCTGGCTCCTCCCATCAGCACAGGGAGGCCGCCCGAGGCTCGCCCAAGCCTCCCAAGCCTGCCCAAAAGGCAACTGTCCAAGAGCAGCAGAAGCCCGCCACGGCCCCTCGGAGCAGTGAGAGTCAGCGAGCCCCCGAGACTGAGGAGGATCGCAGACAGGCCATGAGGGAGTGGTACGCGGCCCAGAGAAAGGCGTTTGAGGAAGAGAAGAAGCAGCAGCAGCAGCAGCGTCAGCAGGCACGCGCCCCCCCTACGCCTCCCTCGACACCCCCCAACACGCCTTTTGGCACGTTCGGCAACGAGAAGCTCGGTGTCTGGGACACGGACGAGCCCGAGGAGTCCTGGATCAAGATGGACGACCGCCTCCGTGCCGAGAGCGAGGCTCGCCTCTTTGCCGCCGCCGCCGCTGCTTCTGGCAGCAGACCTAGAGCAGCATCCGTGTCATCGAACGAGGACGAGACTCCTCCCACCCCCCGCGGCGCCCACTTTTCGGCTATCAGCCCCCCGACTTCGTCTGCGGACGTGTGGGTGAGCCCGAAGCTGCCCCAGGCTGTCGTCTGGGAGGTCAGCTCCGTCGAGGCCGACGAGATCGAGGCTGAGAGGACTTCGCGCCGCCGCCGTGGCGGTTGGAACTAGTTTTTGTGTGTTGGAATGGATATTGTAAGCCCTTGCCCCTTCCCTCTCCCCTTCCCTCCCATGTGCCATTTCCATCTTACTAATTGTCTGCCTTGATTATAGGGACTAAAAGTCAGAATCTGGGCCACTGGCCAACTTATGTTGCGGTAGTTGGCGTTGTGTTTTTTTTTTTTTTTTTCGCGATTTATTTCATCATGTTGTTATAGCTTTTGTCGTCTTGCTTTGCTTTTGTTCTCTGCGGCAACCAGAGACTGGCCCGGCCTTGGCCCTTTTGAAGGGTCGGTCTCTGGGCGCGCCGCGTGTCCTCCTGTGTGTGGCCGGCCGGGTGTGCCTGGCTGGCCTTTTTGTCGCCGGTGTTGCCCCCGTTTCGGGGAGAGGTTCGTGTGGGTCGGGGAGGCCGAGTCAACCCGGCGGTCCGCGAGATCTTCTCTGGGCCGGCCTAGGGCGGCTTCCCTGGCCCGTGATGATGTTGCCGTGTTGTGTTTGTGTTTGCCGTTTTTTTTATTGTTTTTTTTTTTTTTTTTTTTTTTTTTTTGCTTTTTTGTTGATATGTAGGATTATTTATGGAAGACCATTTTGGGCCGAAGTTGATGTGTCTGAGTGACATATATGCCTTCGACTCAGTCATTCACCCATACAGAGACACCCAAAGCCACCAAGTCCAGCCTTGTCACGCACAAACCTCCGCTCTCGTCCCTCGACGACTCGGGCGCCTTGTTTGAACTCCACCGACAGGCAAACAGTCCTACCGGAAGTTCCAAAACACCCACAGAGAGCTAGTCATCCAAAAGGAATGTGGAATTCTAAGCCGGAAGGCCTAGAACCTATCGTGCGCCATGTACTGCGCCTGGCTGTGCACACCATGCCACGCCGTGGCACCAGCGATGCTTTTCCCCTCCTACTACAACAGCTCAAAGGACGTTAAGTTCGACTGCAAGCGTACCTTTTCTCTCTTTCCATGTTGGCTGCCTCCTCTCGGGGCTGAAGCTATCCAATATCATATCGCCATATTCAACCCAAGAGACCAAACGACTCCTTTTGGCGCCGGTTAACATTCACCAAGCCGATGCAGTCTCTTCAACGCGGCAGTCATTCCATTCGTCGAGCTGAGACTATCACCAAGTCTTCACACCCGCCTGACCGAGTCTTGACCGCTAGGCAAGCTCCGAGTTGAACATTGAACTTCCGTAAGGTCAGTGCATGTGTGTAATCATCCATCTCGCCATACCCCATGTTGTCAGACTCGGGGACGGTGTGCGGGAGGTATCCGGAACGAGTTATTTCAGGAGCAAGGTAAGGCAGCTTCAGGTTTCACAGGCGTTGAGGAAGCTACTAGGAGGGCCGTGTGGTTCCCGGGGCGTTCCATCAGGCGTAAAAAGGTCGGCGAGTTTGACGTCCCAACGGGCCGGATGATCGTGGGTCGGGAATTTTCATCGGTTGGGTTGACTTGGCCACTCAACGGCATGAAGCCTCGTTTCTTCATGGTCTGTCTGGGCACGCTTGCCACATCGGCTTTCAGGGCTTTCAACGTCTTGGGTTCTTTCCAAGGTCCACCGAACTCGGGAGGATTGGAGCCAGTCTTGCTGGGAAATCCCTAAAAAGGGGCATCACGCTAGACACACTCACTCACACCCACCAGCAAAACACAAAACACTACATAAAAGCCGTCTGGTAATAATTTTCTCTACATCACTTCTCGGAACCCATCGGGCTCCGTCTCATCTAGTCTTCGAGTTCCTCTCTTCTCGCCCGCCCTAGAACTAAAATCCTCGAAACGCACAGGCTCCCCAATAATGATTCATCCATCTCGCTCTAGCTGGCAATGTATATCCCATATCCTCCTCATTACAAATGGCCAGAGGAGATCGACACAGACAGATCAAAAAGACTCGCTCAACTACATAAGAAAATAAAACACCATATGACGCCATATTCCTGCTTTGGTATGTAAATATCCCAGGTATCGATACTATTCAAGCCAGATCGGCCGCAGCATTGCGCCGAAATCTCCGGCCGAGCAAAGATGGGGAACTTGAAGTGGAAACGAGAGGATATCCAAGTGCTGTGATAGATTCTGTCAAAACAAACGTAATCACCTCCTTGCGCCCCGGAGCAGATCCGAAATGGTTGGTGATGCCGTCCGAAGAGTTGTTGCTGCCGCCCGGTTCGGCATATGCGACAACCAGGTGGCCTGCACCGTTGCGCTTGATTCGGTGTGGGCGCTGTAGGGCTGGGGGCTGTTTCTTTTGAGCGCGAGGAGACGGCAGGCCTCCTGCCGTATGAGCTCAAACGCCCGGGATTGCTCCCTCTCTCGGTCTACTGTGGTCATGCGCAGGTCGACGTCTCGGTTGGCTTTGTCCAGCTTGGTATCGTGGTCGATGAGGTTGCGGATCTTCTTTTCCGTCCTGGGAAGCAGCTCGTCCAGTCGGTCCGCAATAGACGTGGCAACATATGGAGGCTGCATCCCGGTGGGCCTAGTCGTCGCGCTGCCGCCCCAGTTGCAGCGGAAAATAAGTTCTGTCCTGGCTGTACTGTCGGAAGTCTGCCAAACGACAACAGTGTCGTTGTGATGCAGACGTATCCAGTATTCGCACGGAGACCCGGGCACCGTGTGGTTCATCGAAGGCAAGTGCTTGCCGTTCACCGATATGCCGCTGCTGGCCTTGGTGGCAATGTAAAAGTGGACCGATCTCTCGTCCACTTCCTGAGGGCGATTCCACGGCCGGGGAGTCTTGCAGGGGTCGAAGTTCTCTCCCCAGAGCATTATCTTGAACCCGTACTTGGGCACCCTGGCTTCCGTCCTTGGGAAGTACAGCCGTGTATTGTCGGATGCTCTTCCCCATGACGCCATCGACTCCGTGACATAGATTGATACATTCTGGAGCACCGAGCCAGGGGAAGACTTCAGGCTAGCCACCACCTGTTTGTCTAACGGCGTCAAGTCTGCGGGGGCTGCGGCACGGGCTTCTGGATCCTGCGTGTTCGGCAGCTCTTCGTCGAAATCGAAGTCGTCTCGCATAGCCGTGGACGGTATGGGTTCGTTGGTCTGAGGCTGTTTCTCTCCTGTCATCTCCTGGCGATGGGTAGGTGGGAAGTACTTGAGAGCCAAATCCCACAACGGCGACTTTCCCGGACGGAACTCCTCATTTCTCGATGTAGCTGCTGCCTTGAATGCGTCTAGTTGGAGTTGTGTCATCTCGGGGTATTCCAAGTGCCAAGTCTTCTTGTCTTGGGCCACCCAGAAGGCAGATTTGTGAACGGGATAGTCGATTTGACGGCCCGATTGGAGCCGGCCGATCGACGGTATGTGTGCGAGAAATTCCACGTCTGCCTCATCGATAGAGGGCAAGAGCGACTCCACCGAGCCCTCGGATCGCAGCCTTTTCAACACACGTCGGTCTCGCGTTGGCTGTGGCTCAACTTCGCCGCTGCTGTCCGGTGACTGCTTCCGCTTGCTAGTGTTGAGCTCGTTCTTCCGAAGAAGTGAACCGGCTCGCGACTTCACGTTGAGGTGCTCGAGAAACGACTCAGTCCCACCCAAGCTCTGCGATTCAATGTTGAATGTCAAGCTGTTGAGCTCGTCAACTGACCTGCTTTGGCTCGCCATGAGGACCGAAGCACGCAGGTCTGAGGCATTGTGTGCTGGTGGCTTCTGAGAAGCCTGCCGCGGCGTCGAGCTGTCCTCTGATGACTCGAAGCTATCGCGAATCTCGGTTACGCCCAGTAGTTCTGTTGATGCAGAGCTCGTCACCGAGACCGGAAGGTTGAGGCGTTCTGCCGGGATCACTCCAGAGCTGCCCATTGCCGAGGCGTTGACCTCCCCGAAAAGCCTTTGTTGGTTCCCGCGGGCTGGCGGGGCACCAACGTCGCCAGGCCCGAATGTGTAGTTCTCCTTTTCGGACTCGTAGCCGTTGAACTGGTTCTCGTCGTTCTCCTGGCTGTCGTCTATGATCTCCTCATCGCTATCCGGGATCACATCGTCGACCAGCTCCAATGATTGTTCCCGCTCCGCTGTTCTTTCTCGCTCGTCGTCGACAAGGCTCAGTTGCGAGGCTTCAATGCGTAGCTCTTCGTCTGCAACCTCATCAAACGACTCCGCGAGGGCCGTTGCACGAATCCAGGGATGTGCTTGTAGAACGTCTACAGTGGCACGAGTCTCGGGCCTACGATCCAGCATCCGAGAGAGGAAATCGATGGCAGTGTGGGAGACACCTTTCTGAGAAAGTGGCGAAGTGTCCAACGGGCGGGTCATGATCCGATGGAGGAGCTCATTGTGGCTTGCGCCGTTTTTAGCGGGAAACGGGGGACGTTTTGTCATGGCATAAAAGAGGACACCGCCCAAAGACCAGATGTCGACCGCATGGTTGTATCGTTGTCCAGGAGGTCGACGATACCTGCCCTTGTGGAAGTGGCGACGTCCGCTGTCATCGTACTGAGGATAATCGTCATATACCTCAGGTGCACAGTAAAGCAAGGTTCCACAAAACGTCCTCAAGAATGTCTCATCGTTGTCGATCGCCTTGGACAGACCAAAGTCGGTGAGCTTGACAACCAAAGGATTTTGAGAGGCGACGAGGATGTTATCGGGCTTGACATCGCGATGGGTGATGTTCATATTGTGCAGATACCCCAACGCATCCAGCAGCTGTTTCGAGATGACTTGCGTGTCGAACTCCGGCAGCGGCCCAAGCTCGTGGATCATTTTTCCTAAGTCGCCCCCTGGGATGAATTCCATGATAATGATCATGATGCGTTCGTCCCAGTCGAGGTGCTCGACATACTCCACAATGTTCGGCTGCGAAAAATGTGAGCATACCTTCTCTTCTGAACTTTGCAGGGAATGAGCTTACGTGTTTGATCCTTGCCATGATGTTCATCTCGTTTTCCACCTTTTGGTCAAGAACCCCATTCCGCATGAATTTGGTCTTGTCAAGCTCTTTTGCCGCGTAAGGGAGACCATTGAACTTCGACGTCACTTTATACACGGTTGCGAAGGCTCCTTTTCCGATTTCGCCCACCCGGTTGTACTTACGGGAGCCACTCCATACCGTTACCCCCGGCAACTGGTCTAGGAGCGCAGCCGCGCCCGCCCTTGTCTCCGCCGCCGGTTTGGTTCTTTGGGCGACGGCCCAAGTAGTTAAAGGGGGTTTCCGAACGGGAGCGTTGAAAATGTCCACCTAATTCAACATGTTAGCGGAGCCCTTCCTAGCGGCACGACACACTTACGTGTCCTCCTGGCCCGGGAACGATCGTCTCGTTGACGTTGGTTGCTATCCCCGTCTGCCTGTCCATATACTCGTAGAGGTTCCGCTTGTACGCAGCGAGATGCCTGCCTTCCAGTTTAGGTACCCGGACAAGGAACGTAAGGTCGTTGGCGTCTTGGTGCATAAGAATCTTAATCTTGGAACCGCTGACCAGAGTTCTCTTGGTGGCGACGGGCGGGTTGGCCTTCGACTTGAGGAGGATGTCGTCAACAATGGTACCGTTCGTGGACTGGTCCTCCAACATCAGAACGGCGTGCTCGTTCAGATATATGCGAAAATGGATGTTGCTGAGGCGGCGGTGTGGGTCGTCCATCAGGCAGATATCGCAGCGGGTGGGGTTACGGCCAAACGTGAAGCCTGCTAGCGAGTTCTTGACCTTGGCCGAGAATCGAAGAGCAATGTGGTGTTCCCCAACATCCTGCTGGACCAGCGTGAAGTTCTCGGCATTGTCCTCCGTCTCATAGTCCATATCGATCTTGTCGACATCGTCCCGCGTGACCATGTGGTGCGACTTCTCGTCGGCGATCCGCTTCAGCTCCTGGCGTGCGGCGTCCGAGTAAGGCACCAAGATGCATATGATGTCGGAGATGTCTTCATCGGAAAATCCCGAGTTTTGCTGGCCGACTCGGCGGGGATCGAGGACATTTTGCGTCGCTATCAAGACATTCAGTCAGTTACAGAACAAACGAGCAAGTCGACGTGCTACACCAACCTTGGGTTGGCTGTGAACAATCATCGGGATCCATTGGAATTGCTGTTGCAAGCGGCTTGCGAATGCGTCCTGACACTGCCTCGAGTCGGTGGGCACCGCGCGATCGCAGCGGCGTAGACACCGAAATGCCTTGGACTGAAGTGGGCGTGACTCTGGCTTCGGTCGTGGCGGTCGGTGCTGTCGAGTGTTGAGTCAGGGGCCAGGGGCAGCTGAGGTTGTCACGGCGATCGGTGCTGTTGCTGTGGTGCGCGGTGCACGAAGCGACCGGAAGCAGAGTGGAGGCCTACGGTCGACGACCGCGTTGGGGACCCTCTCCCATTCAACGGCAGAAGAAAGTCCTAAATTGTGAGGAGTCTAGAGAAAAACCAACAGCTACGATTGACAGGAACGCGAGCAAGACCTGGTGTCGGGAAGGGAACGACCATGCACATGGAGCGAAGAATCAAAAATCACGGTCATCAGGCGGATGGAGGGGCACCCCCTACCTATCACCAGGACGCGAGACTCGACACTCGACCCAGAATTTCTCACCGTTCTGCACCCGCACGACCGCGAGCGGGCCGTGCGCGCAGCCTATCTCCTGGAATTTGGCGGACTGTCCAGGGCACCAGGCCAGTGATTGGCTGCCGCTGTCGGCACCAGAATTTATCCCTCCCGGCGCCTTGCCATTGTGGGATTTAGGGGACGCCGCTTTCCAGGCTGACGGATCCCAAGAGAGTGAATTGGGTGATCATTGGAAGGCACGCTCCCGTTTCACCGGCTTTTGTTCCGGTTGCTGTTGCTTTTCCGGGGAAGCGTCCACAACGTCGAGCACTTCCGTTTGTTGCTGCAGGTGGCTTTCGAGCGCGTCGAGTACGCTGCTGTCGATTGTTCAGTTGTCTCAGCTGGCGGGTCATAGAGTGTGGCACTGCAGCGAAGTTGTTTGTCATAATGTGCGTCAACACTCTGAATGAAGCGTCCGGTTGGCTGCGTGTGTTCTGGCAAACATTGCTTTTTCTCATCAAAGCTCCCCGTGGCGTTATGTCCGTTTCGCCCCACGGTTGGAACAAAAGGAATGACTGACAAGATGGGGTAAGCTCGTTGTAACGCTTGTCGAGGACAGTTGGCCCGATACCCGGGTCGAGGTCTCGTCCAACGAATCGTCGAATTGTTGGTCAGAACGATGGATGGAATGCTCGACATGGCCGTCTTGTCGGCGCTGCGGTGCCTTTTTTACCTCATCTGTCACGAATGGCCAAACCCTGGAGGGCTCCAGGACATGGTGAGCTCACGCCAACCAAGTTGTAAGACTGCAGGTGTGGTTGATGCCTGTCATCAGACTCATCTCAGTTACCTATGCCGAAGGTCTAGACTAGAAGACCGGAGGGACCAGATAGGAGCTTGAGAGAACCGTCCTATGGTCAATTCGGCACTTCCACCCAACCCCTTTTAATGGATCTTACCTCATGTACGTAGGGCTCCACAACCTGAAAGGAGATGGCGGTTCCAGCCGCTGGAGGGCTGGTGGTACAGATAACGATCGCTGGTCACAGCCGTGCCGCGCGGGCAGTTGGGTGCGACGCATCCGTTGGACAGACAAGCCTCCAACCGATATTCTATACCCGCCATCTGTTTTATACCTCTTGTTATTCTTGTTTCCGAATTATGGAGGAAGTAAACTGTACCGTATGCCACCTCATCATGCACAACCTTGATGGTCTGCGATTGTAGAGCCTGTCAATTGCGCAAGGAGATGTTATGTGTTTCCTGTCCCAGAAAGCTTCATCCTCTGTGTGCTCAACGCACTGTCGATTGGCGATGACGTAGCAATCGGAGCCAGGGCTGAAAGAGTGTGTGGGTTGGCTCCGGGGGATCGGCGGCGATTCAGCGGAGAGCTGCGCCGAACCATGACAGGCTTAGCGTGCAGTATGCTGGCGCGGCCTTTGCTGTCGTGTCGTATCGTGGATGCGGATACAAACGACAGGTTCCCAATGTGCAGACGAGACCTTAGGACGGGATGCGCGCATTTCGGTGGATGGTGGTTTCCCCAACCTCGTGTTCCAATCCTTTCGGCCATCCAGCCTGGCCGCGTGCTGGGCGTCACGGTACACGTGTTGTGGGCTGGGTTCTGTTGCCGCGCATCGGACGGGCGCCAAGGACAAGCGCTCGGCAAATGTGTGGGTGTGCAGAAGATCACAGGCCCTCGTCAGCGGGGTCCTGTTTCGGCGCTGGCGCTTCGCAGAAACATGGAACATTGATCGTTGGGGACAAGAGTAGTGGCGCTGGCTGTCCCAAGAGGACTTGGAGTTTGGCCGTTGCTGCCGGACGTTGATTCCCTGACTCCGTGGCTCCCGTCGTCGTTACGGCCTTGTGCAAGAACGTCTGGAAACTGGTTCCGTCATCCAAGGCCAGCAAACCAATCAGCTTCAGTGCCGAGTTGGACGTTCCAGGTCAGAATTCCATGGACATACGCTCAAGAATTTGAACTGTCCCGGTGATGCAGCGAGAATGCGCGCCCAGAATGTCATCTGTCAGAGCGCAGGTTTAGTGGATTTCAAGCCTGCCAGTCGGGCGGAACGGCACCTGGACTTCTTGCAGATCGACAGAACAGCTCTTGTTTTGGGCCTCTCCCTCGTTCAACAAGCATGATGCCACGGATGCTGAGAGATCTCGGGGCATTAGTGTGTGCACACTCGTCTTCCGTGGGGCGGAAATCAGTGCGTTTGCTCCGAGCCCCTGCTCCGAAGCAGGGCGGGCTGTGTGGGAAGTTGGAAGCAACCTACCTACCTCGCTGATGGATACGTACTCGGAGCTCTCGGGCATCAAGCGAATGGCTCCTACCCGCCTGTAATGGCAGGAGTGGATTCTCGGTTCTCGAACCATGAGGTCAAATACGAGACGGGTGTCCTGTCAAAGTCGTTCTGGGGCTGTCACATGCAACCAACCTGACTATCAGGCGTTTCATCGAGGCCTACTTATTTGAGCGTTCAGTTTGAGAGGTCAGCTTTCCCTCTTGTTGCTCGAGCTCGGTTGATTAAAGTTTGGCCCTTCCAGCATCCCACCGTCTCTCCAGCGGGACTTGAAGAACCAGCCGATTGGTAGCCGAGCTGAGCATCCGCCGCTTCAGTGTCGCTGATTACGTGCAGCCCCGGGGGACCCGAAAACCAGAACCCACGCCTCATATTGTCCCAGCGTCTCATCTGGGCTTGCGCCTCTCCCCGTTGTGCCGCGTTGCGGGTTGTTTGGCGAGATCCTGAGGCTGCGGCCTCATCTGTCCGTTCGGAAGCTCCAACCGCCGTTTGTTGCAGAGGTCAGCGGTGTCGGTAGTTCGACACCTCTGGGCATTTCTTGGCATCGAGAGATCCGAGTCGCGAAGCCCGGTCAAAAGTGACTTCATCGATCCGTTGACAACACTAAAAGATTCCTCCTCCAGGCAGGTTAGCCTGCGCAACCCCCCGAATCTCAGCGTGTTTCCCCTGGTCACTCGCGGCACCGCCAACTCCATACAAGGACCAAGAAGCATCCGACACCTTTGCATTCCTGGGCACATCGCCAAGCTCAAGCCGCGCCAGCCAGCTTCCTTTTCTTTGTCCGACGTATCCGCACCTCCACCCTCACGGCGGCTTCCCCAATGCAGCGGCAGGAATGACCTAATGGGACCCCTGCTTTGATACGAAGTCCCAGTTCCAGAAGAACCGCTCAAGGTTGCAATCCCGTGCCGGACCCTGCGTTGACTGTCCTCGTCCTGTTTCTATATTGCTGGCCCTCCGCTGCCACTTACCTCATTGACGTAACCCCCCTTTTCCAACCGCTCTTGCAGAGCTTCTTTTCGAATTTCGCAACCTACGTTGGGGCTGAAGCCGCCCCTGTCAGCACCCCTGGCCAGTTATTCTCAGCTCACACCACATCCCCCGCCAAACGACGCAAGCGACGCCAAGACCAGTCAAGAGAAACGACCAAGCGCGCGGACACGTACGCAGCAGGGCTCCGGGAGAGCCTCTGAGAGGATCAGGAAAAATGGGCCGGAATAGAGGTATGCTTTGACTTGCGGTGCTTGCATGCGTCCCAATTCCCCTTCCCTTTGGCTCAGCAAGTCTATTTTCCTTTGATCGCAAGGCATCCTGCGACTTCAATCCAACAGCACAAATATTCGTCTGAAGCCCGGCCCTGGGTCATCATTGGCAGATCGCCAAGCATTGGAACATCTGGCGGCCTGTGGAACACAGCAGCTTGCCTGCGGGCCAGCCCACCCTCGCAGTGCGGGCCAAAAACACGTTCCGGCCTGGTCCCCTCAACCCAGCATATCGCACAGGCTTGCACGGCCTGTGGCCTGGTAATTTGCGCCGGCATGCCTCTGCTGACCACTGGCACGTCATAATAGTTCTCTCGTTTATATCTCAGCTGTCAGCGTCACACCGGGACTCAAGGTCGCCAACACCCGCGTCCCTCCCTCCCAGCGACATTCCTCGCAGCGAACATTCCAAGGCGAATTCCACCCGCAACTCCGCACCAACTCCCGCGCCGCTCAAACTCCCTGACTCTCGTCGCACTTCCCCCGCTACCGCACCCACGTCGCCGACACACGGCGAGAATAATGACCCTTCGCCAGCGGCGATAGATTCTGCATCTTCGAGTCCCATCGGAAGGGCCAGAGACGGGTCGCGCCCTTCTTCTATGGTCTATACCTACCAGCCGCCCCTCATGGATATTGACAAGGAGACCATTCCGGAGCTGCAGCCCATCTTCGCCTTCCTGAACAGCCACACCAACAAGTTGTACCAGGAAGGCTACTTTCTGAAGCTGGACGATCAGGATATCAGTAGGGCCCTACCGGCTTTCTTGTTTGCCAGGTACTAACGAGCCGTCAGAGGGAAATCCTAACCCTGATCGAACGTGGACGGAATGCTTTGCGCAGCTCGTCGGCACCGTCCTGTCGCTGTGGGACGCTGCCGAACTGGATGCTGCGGGCGATGACGGGGAGGTTCTTCCCAAGTTCATCAATCTGACTGACGCATCCATCAAGATGGTAGACTTGCATTTTTCATCCCGGATTCCGCAGGATCGGGCTAACGTGGCGCCAGATTGAATCGTTACCAACTCGATCGAACGACGAGCAGCCGCTACAAAATATTCTCAGCATCAGCACAGCTGGGCGGAACAGATATCTTCTCCACTTCAACTCGCATCACTCGCTGATTCAATGGACTTCGGGTATTCGCCTGGCCATGTTCGAACACTCAACGCTTCAGGAGGCGTACACAGGTGCCCTAATCGCAGGGAAAGGGAAACTCCTGAACAACATCAATATCATTATGGAGCGTGCGAGGGTGCCGGTTCAGGAATGGGTTCGCGTGCGGTTCGGCGCTGGTGTCCCGTGGCGACGGTGCTGGTGCGTGATCGATCCGCCTAACGAAAAGGAGTATCAAAAGGCGCAGAAAGACCTGAAGAAGCGCTCGCCCTACGACCGATCCCACGCACCCATCATGAAGGGAGAGATCCGTTTTTACGACTCGAAAAAGGAAGCCGAGAAAAAGAAGAAGCACGCACATCCCATCGCGACCATTACTGATGCCTACTCGGCCTACTCAATCTATCCTCAGTCCAAAGCTCTGATTGAAGGATCGACCTTGCTGAAGGTCGAAGGCCAGATAACCATTCACTCTGACCCGCCCTCGGCAACAGAGGGCTTTGTGTTTATCATGCCTGAAGTCCCCCCGGCAGTTTCGGGCTTTGAAATGCTTCTTCGATTTCTGTTCCCTACTTGGGACGTGTTTGGGCTTTACGGCCGCCCTGGGCGTCTTGTTGCAAGCACACTAGACCCACGTTCCTTAATGTTTGGAATGCCGAAGCACAGGAGATACGGTTACCTGGAGATTTTAGACGTTAGCGGTCTGATTCTGACCGAGGGAAGCGCGGGATGGTCGGAGCGAGACTGGAGGAAGAAGCTGAAAGACGTGACTTCACAACGCATGACAGCTGTGGAAGAAGGCGGTTCCTCAACGCACAGCAGGAGTGCAAGCCGCAGCAGCAAGAGGCTGAGTTTCGGGCCCCAGAATCCCGCACCCCCTCGCGCGCGTGTTGGTTTCGCCGACGATTCCGCTGTTCGAACCGGAAGACCCTTGTCTGTAACACAGCCTGGGCTACGAACCGATTCGGCACCTCCAGACCATAATCGGGAACGCGCCTCGCCCCCAGCGACAGGGCAGCTTCGACACGCTCGCAATGTCTCCGACACACAATTAGGGGATATTCCGCCGTCCCTGAGCATGGATGGTCAGGGGTCAATGCAGTCAGCCATGCGGAACCAGCAAAATGCCAAGGGCTTCTCCAGCGATTTGGCTTCCACCCCTGAGAGACTCAGCTCGGAGGATGAGAGCATGTCTCGAGGCAGACAAGAGCCTCTAGGTGTGATGCGGCGAATGGAAACACCTGAGCCCGTCAACGCGCCGCCGGCGTTCTCACACAACGCAAGCTCCCGGCCGCAGCAACAGCCGTATCACTCGCCTGATCTGCGCAAGGCAACCAGTCGCCTGTCGAATGCGACTCTGACGCAGCTCGCAACGGCTGGCGGTGTCAGCCCAGAGGCCTTCCGGGACTCTTCAGAGCGACAGGGTGAATCGAGGACCGGTTCAACTCCAGGTCAAGCAGACCCACGCGGTCCAGCGGTACAGCCACAAGCCAGCGCCAACCCAGTAGGGATGAATGCTAATGTCAATGGGTCTCGTGAAGCTCTGATGTCCCCCAATTCCAGCTCGTCTCGATCTTCTCCACGGCTCCCGCCGCCGAACATGGGACTTTCCCAGAAGCGATCCAAGTCCCCCTTGGGAGGAACAAATCCCCATGGAGGCGGACCCCATGATGGTGGACAGCTTCCCTTCCGCCCAGGGCCCCACATGGGTGCTCCTCAACACCAAGGCGGCCGTGGTGCTCCTCCCATGATGAATCCCCGCGGACCGCCCCCTCAGGGCAGGGGTATGCCTCCCGGGTCGCGGGATCTGCGCATGGGTCCTCCAGGCCAAGGTCCCCAGGGACCTCCTCCCGGTCGCCGTACTCCGCCTCCTGGTATTCAGCGGCCTCCGCAGACGCAGGGCGGGTCGCCACCCATTAACAGAAAGCCACTCCCACCGAGAACCAACAGCCTGCAGAGGCAGGATGGTGGTGACGTTCCAGTCCGAGGGCCTCAGTCCCCTGGGCATGACGGAAACATGCCTCCGCCCGTACCAGTTCACCACCCTCGCCGGCAAAACAGCGAAAGGAGCGCCGTCAGCAGCCGCCACGATGACGCTTCTTCCACTGCGTCCCCAGACTATGCCAGCACTCGAAGGTCTACAGACACACAGGAGTCCGTCGATCGCGCGGACCGTCCACGCGCAGGCGTTCTCAAAATGATAGGTAACGACCCGGTAGGTTCCGAACCAGGGTCTGGGGCTGATTCCCAGGAGTATACCGTCCCTGACGTTAACTTCGGGCCGACCATCAACTATGGTGCATCAAAAAACGTACCTACCAACGCAAGACCCATCGAACCGGGCCACATGGTACCTGCGCAACAATCCTACGGGCGGAAGTCCCCCGGCCCGGGACCATCCTACACCCACTATCGTCAGGAGTCCGACGATACCATTCGGCGATCCGTCGCATGGCAGCCAGGCATTGCCGCTGTTGGTTCTGGAGATGCTGCACTTTCACCGGAGCAGTTCGTACAGCAGCGGGCGGCTGCCGCCGCAACTCCTCTCTATGCCCATCAGCGTAATCCCTCCGCCAACACCCTGACAGAGTATGGTCCTGGGTCGCCCGTATCGCCGAATAAACGCCCAGGAAGCCATAACGCCAGCCATTCGCGTCATAACTCGGCTGACTTGCTTCAAAATGGCCGCCCTCTCAGTCAAGGCACCGCTGCTGCTCTCTCTGGTGGCGAGTTGTCGTCTTACCTGTCGGCCCGTGAGCAGGAGCACGTGGCTCGGGTTACTGGTAGCCCGTTGATCGCTTTCAGTGGGAACAAGCCGGCACCTCAGCCCCAGTCGGGGCTCGTCGGCGCTATCAATGCCCGGGAGCGTGAGAGGGCACAGATGAAGGCGGGCATTGGTGGCCATGCGGTTGCGCAGGCTATCGACCAGAGGACCCGGGAGCAGAATCAGCAAGCGCAGCGCGCTGCACAAGCCGCATATGCCCAGCAGCAAGCTCAGCTCGCAGCTCAGCAGGGCTACCAAAGTCCGGGAGTGATGGGTACCAGCTCCCCCAACATGTATGGTCAACAGATGGGTGGGATGATGGCCGGCGGGATGGGACACCCGCGGCATGGGTCAGGGCCTCAGCAAGCCCCAGGCTACGGGGCTCAACAGCACAGACCGCAGATGCCATCTCAGGGTTCTTTCAACGGCGGTGGCCAGTATGGCCAGAGCGGCGGTTGGAACCAGCAGCTGTCGCCTAATCAGCAGCATCGGCCGCCTATGCTACAAAATCAGCCGGGATATGGCCCTGGAGCACAAGGCGGACAGCCGCAGTCCCCTGGCTTCCAAGTTCCACCGCAAGGTCAGTACACGCCGCCGGGAGGCACCAGGCCCGGTACTCCCGGGCGTATGCCATTCCAAGGGCAGGCTTTCTAGGGGAAAGTCAGCGTGCAAAATCTCAGGAAGAGGTTTGAATGTGAAGCGTAATTGGATTTCGGAGGGGGCGAGCGGTGAACTTTTGGACAGAAATGACGGAACGACACGACGACAGTCTCATGGCGACCGGAGTGTTGGATGTGCCGTTGAGAAAGGATGGACTGCTGAAGGTCACAGAAGCATTTTATTTTATTTTAGTTTGGATTGGGGCTGGGTTTGGGCATCATGAACATAACAGCAGAGGCTAGATTGATGATTTATGGCAATGGAGTTTGTTGGCATGATAACATTGACATGGACTGCTGTGGCTTAGGCACTTGTGAGACATTTCGTGCGTGACGTCGCGTGGTGGGCTAGCTACCCCCTTCGGTTAAAAACGCACAATGAATGTAGAAGAGAATCAAATCTGATGTGAAAGAGCCCTTTTTCTCCTAAGGTTCGAGTGTGTTGTGCTATATCTACCCGACGTAAAGGAACGCAGTGTTGGAGTTGATGGTCTGGACACGGACCTCTTGAGCTCCAAACATCATCCGGCCCTTTTTTGCATTGCTTGCTCAAGGTCAAAGATCCTTGCTGCGCGGGACAACGGTTCCAAATCCCGCCCATGGGACGGTCTAGTGGCGGCACCAGTGGAGGCCATTGCCGCAGCGGAGCTGGCGATCGCCCCCAAATTTCCCCCCAATCCCATAGGCGCGCCGGGAAGCAAGCACCAATCCACGAAGCGATAAGATAACACAATCACCGCCGCAACAACTTCCCATTGAAACCCCCGGATGGTCTGCGGCTTGGCTTTTGACCTTCCAATTTGCTTGATGCCACCGCTACACTAACCGGAAGACCGCGATTCCAAATTCCTCGAGCGAACGAATGGGGTTCCCTTCCCCTGACGAGCGACAAGATTGAGCACGACACCGTCCCGTCTTTAGTCAGGCAGCACCAACGATTCTCAAGCGCGCGCCCCCTTTTCTCGGCTACCGCTTCGCGGGGATGAGGAGACTTGTGGTGAGGCTTTCGGACTTGCGCACATCGCCTTTTTACGCAGCGACAGCGCCTTGGCGACGGGCGGCAGCCCTACGGGATTGGGACTGGAGCCATGGTGGGGTGGGTGGTTTGAGGCCGGGTCTGATGGGGAGCGAGGAGGGAGGAGGAGGGATACGGATACAACGGAGGGGGTTTGGGGCGGGAGCGGCGCGTTTTGCGAGTAGTAATCATGGGGATGGTGAGCGCGCGAATGCGGCGGCGGCGACGGCGCAGCACGGGGAGGGGGCGGGAGAGGTAGGCGGGGAACAGCATCGCGATGTTGATCCGTTTGATCCATCGGCGTTTCCGAAGCAGCCGTTCCGCTTTGATACGGGCATCGCGCTGTTTGCGAAGCGACCGCCGCGACCGTTCCCGCCGCCGTTTCTGTCGCCGCCTTCGGGGTCGTTTAGCGATCCGTTGAGTACGCATGATCGGAGCCGGGATCGGAGGGCGGCGTATGTGGATGGGCACTTGATTCAGGGGTATACGAATGGTGATGATGCGGTGTTTGCAAGCGATTGGTTTATTTGTGCGAATGATGGGGTGGGGGCTTGGAGTACGAGGCCGAGAGGGCATGCTGGGTGAGTTTTACTCGGGTATCTGTGAAAGGCGTGAGCTGATGACGGGATAGGTTATGGGCAAGGCTGATACTCCATTTCTGGGCGACGGCTACCTTTGAGGATGCGGTGAAGCAGGGCGATAAATACAAGCCAGATCCGGTGGGATGTCTACAACGCGCGTATGAGCAGACGTTGGAAGCTACGAGCGCACCGAATGACTGGCAGGGGACGACGACGGCCGCTGGTGCGCAGCTACATTATCGACTGAAAGAGGGGGAAAGTCAAGAGGCAGAAAAGCCGGAGACGGAACCGCTGCTATATGTCACGAATGTAGGCGACTCACAAGTTATGGTTGTGAGGCCGTCGACAAAGGAGATGATGTATAAGTCGACGGAGCAGTGGCATTGGTTTGACTGTCCAAGGCAACTGGGCACCAACAGTCCGGACACGCCGGCAAACTGCGCTGTTCTGGATGAGGTGGCTATCCAGGAGGGTGACATTGTTTTGGCCATGTCGGATGGTGTTATTGATAATCTGTGGTCCCATGAGATTGTTGAGAAAGTTTGCGACAGCCTAGAGCGGTGGAAGGCCGGTGAAGGCAGAGGGCGGGAAACGGTGCGGGGGGCAATAAGAGTAGATGGTGCGATGGGATTTGTCGCCCAGGAGCTCATGGCGGCCGCCAAGGAGATCGCGATGGACCCCTTTGCAGAAAGCCCATTTATGGAACATGCCATTGAGGAGGGTCTCGCAAGTGGCGGAGGTATGTTCGCCCTCTACGTATTTGGTCATGAATGTAGGCTGACGGAAATGAACAGGCAAGATGGATGATATCAGTGTCGTTGCTGCGCTGTGCAGGCGAAGCGATGCTTGAGACGAATTTGGTGTATTTTTCTTTCGGGCGATAGAGTTTGGCGTCAAAAGGTAATGTTTGGGTGGTGTTGAGGATTGCAGCATTTCTTGACTGTGACAGATATTGGTGGATATTCACTCAGTATAGACGACTCTGCAAAGGGGCTCAAGGTGAGGCTTGGAGTTTGGTTTGGCTCATGGGACTGTAGTGCGGTTGAAGCCATGGGTGTGACGAAAATGATAGAGATTGCATATGGGCCGTAATGCCAAGTTTTCCAGCTGCAGCTGATGGGTGAGGCTGAAAACAGCCCTGCCGTCGCCAAGCGCCCGGGCGGTGGCTTCTGCGACCGTGACGGCACAAAGTGGGGCGGACTTTTGGCTCTGGAAATTTTTGGATCTGTGAACCAAACATTTTAACGTCTTATCGGGAGAACCGCAATTGCGATTCCTCCGCCCTTTGAGGAACTTCCCACCACAATACTGTCTCTACTTGTGATACTAGACGCGGTTCCTGTGTTGTGTGGATACTCGACTCGCGTTCAGGACAACTAATCCGATCAACCCTGGATTTTCACGTCTCTTGCGGTCGATCTCAAATATCAGATTGGCGTCCTTTCAAGGACAGGCAACGCCAGCAAGATGGGCAAACGAACGAAGCAGTACAAGAAGCTCATGCGCTCGTTTGAATTCTTGGGCTTTCGTCAACCATACCAGGTCCTCATGACCAGCGACATTCTCCTCGATACCATGAAGCTGGATCTCATCGATCTATTTGAGAAGACGCTCTCCGCCAAGAACCTTAAGCCCATGATCACGCAGTGCTGTATCGTATGTTGTCGTCGAAATCCACTTCGATCGCATTTTGCTGACCCAATGAACAGAGAGCTCTCTACGACATGAACAACGGGCCCAACAGGGACCCGACTGTTGTCGCTGCCATCGAGAGAGCAAAAACGTTTGAGAGGAGGAGATGTGGTCATCTCATGGATGAGGATGCTAAGAGCGAGAGGGAGTGCATGCTTTCAGTCGTTGACCCCAGGGGTAACGGCCAGAACAAGTTTCGCTATATTGTCGCTACTTTGGATGAGGATCTGGTATGTTGGCCTCGACAGTAGTCCACTCCGGAACATTACTGACAACCCTGGGCAGAGAAAGCGTCTGCGGTCAGTGGTGCCTACTCCGCTGATGTATGTTCGGCGCAGTGTCGTGGTAGGTCTATCTTCGTAGTCATATCTGTGGACGTTATAAACTGACACACCCGTACAGATTCTTGAACCCATGGCGGAGGCATCAAAAAAGGTCAGGAATGGTGAGGAGCTGGCGAAGTAAGTTATATCCATGGCGTGCACGAGCCAAAATGTACTGACGCAGAGTGAAGGTTCAAGGAAGGAATCATCAGAGGGTCCCAGAAGAGGAAGAGAGACGACGGCGAGGATGCTGGTTCGGACGTTTCTGGGGACGAGGATGGAGAACCCGGTGCCGGAGAAGGGGCCGAAAAGAAGAAGAAGAAGAAGAAGACTTACGGACCAAAGGGGCCGAACCCCCTCGCGGTCAAGAAGGCGAAGAAACAGACTGTTTCCGAGAAGAAGCCCCGAAAAGATGGTGAGCCAACGGAGGACACACCATCGGACCCCAAACCCAAACGCAAGAGGCGCAAGAAAGGCGGCGTGGCGGCCGGTGGGGATGGTGAGGCGGACAAGCCAACAGCTGATGCGCCTCCGGTTGATGCTGCCGCAGATGCAGAGGATTAAGGCAGTGCGAAATTCGCTGAAATGGAGTTAGTAGCGCATAATTCGATGATCCTTTTTCGGGAATAGCATTCTTTGGAGCTGATATCCCTGCTGCGGAGAGAGGAATGCGATTTGCTGACTCCAGAATGACCCCACAGCACGTCCGATGGTGATCAGCAACATTTCGAGACTACGTCGTGTCAGGCTCGGAGAACATAACAAAGAATCTTTCCCCTGAGATTTCTAATTTCTATTCAGCAGTCAAGAGCCGAATTGATCATCTGGTGAGCCTCAGCTGTTTGTTCTCGAACAGGGGTTCCCCACATTCTGGCTGCTGCGGGCTCCTGGTCCTGGGCTTTGTGTGCCCCCACTCTAGCGGCTCAGTCATTTCCGAAACATCTGCTGCGACCCCTGATTCCCCGTCGTGCTGTCGCTGTGTCCCGCCCCGACTCCCAGCGCGCATTGAATGTTGGTCGCCGGTCGCGAGAGCCGGATCTGCGTGACTGAGTTCCCTGCATCTTCTGATACCACCAGACAGCCATGCCGGGCGCGGCTGGCACCAACCATCACACGAACAACGACGACGGCACCCCGGTCCCAGTCACGGCAACAGCTCCCGCCAGCGATGCGCCGTCAAATCCAGCCACCGGACCGAGCCCGACGCCGCACCCGAAACCCCGCAGCGACATGCCTGCCGAACCCGCCGTCGAGTATGACGACTTCGGCCTTCCGGTGAGGAAGTACGTGCCTCCTCCACCCGCCGAAACACCGTCCGACGCCGAGGGACCCGCCGCTGTTCCGGCAAGCCGCAAGACGAGCCTCAGTGTGGGGAAAGCGAACACCGACGCGGCGAAGAAGGAGCCCGACGCGGCATCCCGAGCTTCAAGCCTCCCAAAGACAATAAAAAAGGACGAAGACACAGATTCCCCTAGCGATGAAGAGTTCAAGGATGCCGTATCTGCGCCCGACTCTGAGGCCGCCTCCCGCGCTGGGGGCGAAGAGACTCCCGAGAAGAAACAGGCAGCAGCACCTGGGACGCCTACAGAAACACCAAATGCGGCGCAGCACGCAGCGGCCGCACAACTGAAGGATGCTGAGTGTAAAACAGGCGGGCCGTCGGAGCGGTCCAGGGATGTCTTGGAGGGCAAGACCCCAGTGGACGGGAACGTCTCAAAGGAGGAGGACAAGGCTGTGACTGCGGCTAAGGACCCAGACTCAACGAAACCGGATGAGCAGCACCGCGGGCAGGATCACACCCGGATGAGAAGCGACGCGAGCGCGCCTACCGGGTTGGCTGCCGTGTCCGAATTCTCCCACCAGCAGCTCACAGCGAAACAGCCGGAGAAGGTGAAGGAGGACGATGACGAGTGGCAGGTTATGCCAGCGTATGCGCCTTACGATATTTACGACGATGACAACAAGCTGGTTGCGAAGGAATACAACGAGGAAGAGGAAGAGGATACCAAGTATAACTATGGGGGTCTTGGCGGTGCCGGAAAGGGGTACACGAGGGTATTTGTGGACGACGATCAAGAGTCTGTGACGAGCATGGACGACAATACGCAGTATCTGTTCAAGGATAAGGGCATCTCTACAGCGGTGACGGACGAGGATGACGCGCAACGGGATGCCGTGAGCCAACTACAGGCCACCAAGGAGCTCCTCACCGAAGGCCAGAGGATTGCGTATGTCGGTATCACGAGGCTAGAGATCTCGGCAATGTTGAAAGAGCTCGAAGAGATTAAACACACTAGGAGGACGAAGAAGGAGTTGGCAGTCGCCGCTGAGAGCATGCAGATGTGGGGCCAAAAGATGATGGTCAGATTATACTCGCACATGGACATCAGCCCGGCGGAGCAGATCATGATTGAACAACTAACAGCCCATGGCGTCGTGCCGTCTGATCTGACCCCTGTTCTGATGGCGAACGCCAGAGTCAAGAACCCAATGGCGGAGCCGGAGGACGAAATGAAAACCAGCACCGATCGCCGCTCCGGCTCCGGCTCAGGGAGCGCCAAGTCTTCGCGGCCTACATCCGTTTTGTCCGCGGACGGCGAACTGCCTGCTACACCACCACCACCGTACGATGCCCAGGGTGACACGGAGCTCACCACACCCGTCAAGATGCCGTCTCAGATGCCGACAACAGAGAAGATTGATATTGATATCAGGTGGACGGTTCTTTGCGATTTGTTCCTGGTGCTCATCGCCGACTCCATCTACGATTCCAGATCAAGGGTCCTGCTGGAGAAAGTCAGCAAAGATCTTGAGATCCCATGGATCGACATCTGCCGGTTCGAAAAGAAGGTGACAGACGCGTTGGAGATGCAGCAGCAAGCCGAGAAGGAGAACTGGAACGAGGAGGAGCACATGGAGACTCGACGGAAGATGGATCTCAAACGACGCTACATTGTCATGGGTCTCGCGACAGTTGGCGGCGGTCTTGTCATCGGCTTGTCAGCGGGTCTGCTGGCGCCTTTGATTGGTGCCGGTTTAGCAGCGGGCTTCACCACCATCGGCGTCGGTGGTACAGGAACCTTCCTTGCTGGTGCCGGAGGCGCTGCCATTATTACATCCAGCGCTGCGACATCTGGCAGCATCATTGGCGTCAGAGCGGCCAACCGGAGAACGGGCTCGGTCAAGACGTTTGAGTACAGACCACTCCACAACAACAAGCGGGTGAATCTGATCATTACGATTTCGGGATGGATGACGGGAAAGGTGGATGATGTCCGGCTGCCTTATAGTACAGTGGACCCGGTCATGGGCGACCTCTACTCTGTGCTATGGGAGCCAGAGATGCTGACGAGCATGGGTGATACCATCAACATCCTTGCAACAGAGGTGAGACGCTCCTCGAGTGCCCCCCAAATGCTTACATACTGACCGATATCCCATAGGCACTCACGCAAGGCCTTCAGCAGGTGCTAGGCAGCACAGTCCTGGTTGCGCTGATGTCCGCACTCCAGCTCCCTGTGGTTCTTACCAAGCTCTCATATTTGATTGACAACCCATGGACCGTTTCACTGGACCGCGCTACGATGGCTGGCAAAATTCTGGCGGACTCGCTCATTGATCGTAACCTTGGAACTCGGCCTATCACGCTGGTTGGGTACTCCCTCGGAAGCCGTGTCATTTTCTCCTGTCTCCAGGAGCTCGCCAAGAAGGGAGCATATGACCTTGTGCAGAATGTCTACCTCTTTGGAAGCCCAGTGGTTGTCAAGCAAGATGAATACTTGCGCGCCCGGGCCGTGGTGCCCGGTCGGTTCGTCAACGCGTACAATCGCAACGACTGGATCCTGGGTTACCTGTTTCGATTGACCAACGGCGGTATCCGCCGCGTTGCTGGGCTGGCGCCTATTGAGGGCATCCCTGGTTTGGAGAATATGGACGTCTCGGAGTTCGTCAACGGCCATATGGACTACCGCCGAGCCATGCCTCGTCTGCTGCGCGAATGCGGCTGGAGCGTCGAGAGCGATGAGTTCACTGAGATCGAAGACCCAGACCCGGACGACCATCAGAAGAGACAGCGCGAGCTCATCAACGAGATCGAAGAGGCGAGGAGAGAGCTGGAGAAGGAAAAGGAGGGCAAGAGCACTAAGGGTGCCTTTGGTTTCTTTAGGAGGAAGAAGGCGGCGGCAGTGGAGAAACAAGAATGGGAGGTGTATGAGGACTCGAACAAGGCCGGTGCGAGTGGCAGCGGCAAGACGGAAGACAAAGAGGGGAACAACCATGGTGTGCTGTTCGACATCGATGCCATCCGAGCGGAACTAGCGAAGGATGCGGTTGATAAAAAGTATGGGGGACAAGTTGATGAGGAGTTGCTTCAGGTGCGGGAGATCAAGAGCACGCTACCGCCCATGAAGCTCGAACTGAGCCCCACTCCGCCGCCACCGCCTGCTCCAGTCCGAAGTCCCCGAGACAGCCTCAGGGGGTCAAGAAGCTCAGACGCGGTGCCATATCGGATGTCTGGTGAATATAGATCATCAAGCGAACACCGGCCAACGCACTCACGGAAAGTCTCTCACACACGGCAGCCATCAGGAAGCTACCGGGTTTCAAGCGAACGGACGCCCACATTCCCTTCCACCAAAGCCGAAAGCGCGTCTTACTACCAGCACCCCGGCAACGGAACTGCAGCCGACGACGAAATCCAAATGACCTTTGACGCCTCCTTCGACGAGCCCAAGACCAAAGCAACCATCCCCACCCCTCCGCCATATGTCCAGTCCCACAAAGACTCCCTCTCGCCTAGCCACAACCGCAAAGCGTCCACATCCGCATCTTCTACCCCAGCGCGACCAGAAGTCAAATCAGCGCAAACAGTGCCGAATATCACGTTGACAGACCCATGGGCGAATTACGATGACGATGAGGATTTTGGCAAGGAGAAGGAGATATCGATGACGTTTGCTTAAGTTGTTTGTTTACGAATACAGACATATAAAGTATAGCATTGTTCTTGGTTGAAGACGCTTGAGGCGGAACCAAAGGGAAAGAGGAAACAGATGAACGGCCGGTTGGCTTTATTGTTGCTGATATTGATGATGATGGGGGAATATTACCTACTTAGCTTGCGGAACTTAGTTTAGATAGATATCCGTTATGGGAGTGAGTTTTAAGTTTTGTAATTGAGTGTTGAGGGTTGGTGTGTAAAGCTAGTTCGTCTTTGTGGAGAGAACCGTAGATCGCCCTGCGGACAGTATATTGCGAGTATTTTCTGGGCATCTGGTGGCACGTTTGTGGGTTGGGACAAGAATTGAAGGTATTTTGATAATCGTTGGGGTATTGGGTGAGTGATGTGCGTGCTGACGATGAGGCTCACCGAGATCATGGTCGCTGGAACGTTCTCAAAATCTACATAAGCTCTTCGACGACACTGTACCCATGTCTAGGGAAGTAAAGTGAACCCTCTTGCTTCAGGGTACCGATACCTAGGGATGCCGTCTTTAAACCCACCACATCCCTCTCTCAGCCCCAGTTGGAACCCCGTTCAAACTCCCATACAACTCACCCCCAACCCCTCTTTAGATACACACATCCCCCCTCTCACCCAAACACCACCCCTAACACACCAAATAAACAAACTCAATACCTAACCTCAAACCCCGCTTCCCCCTCCACCAAATCCCGATCCTCCTTATCCAGCCTTACCACCTTCGCATGCCGGGGCCCGTAATCCACATCCTTCAAGAACTTCTTGAGAGTTTCGGGATCTCCTTGGGCTTCACCCTCAACCTGTTTGCAATGGCGGTATCAGTAGCATCCTCGGCCACCTGCTACAGTACTCGTGATTTGGCAGGTAAGGTAACGAGAAAAAGACAAGGAGGGAGGTGATACCTTGTTATTGGGAGTGTTTCGCACCCAACCCGTGAGTCCGTATTCGGTGGCACGTTTGTTGGTGAAGTCGCTGTGCAAGGGTAAGTTAGAGATGATGATCTGAAAACGGGGGAGATAGAGGTTTGGTCTCACCGGAAACCGACGCCTGAGGATGGTGGGGTTGAAGTTAGAGAGGATGAGAGGGAAGAGGGGATATTGCGGGCGTACCTTGAACGGCACCACCGTGGGCGAGAAAGTATACTCGCTGCGACATGTTTGCTTTTGGTGTGGTGTGTGGTTTCAAGAGTGAGGGAAGATATGGACAAGCAATGTCAAAGTAGAGGAAACACTGCGGATGCGCAATGTCGAGGGTGATGTCAGTGGTGGTAGCTCTGTCACAGGCAGGGTCTGATGAGATAACACGGCAGAGCTTTGGCGGGGCTGCAACGGTGCTTGAGCCGTCCGCGGGACAGCGAAACGTTGGTAGAAATAACCCGAGGTATACAATAATTAGTTCAGTCTAGAAAACAACCGTATCTCTGCCGTTTTTCAGCATGCATGGCCGCAGTTCGCCCGGAATGATGCATCGCTCGCATCCTAGAGAAGCACCACAAAACTCATCCTCGCGTTACTTGTCACTTTGTGTCAAAGCTGTATTGCAGCCAGCCACCAAGTGCGCGGAGACTCTCCCATCGCACATTCTCGTCCGCTTCTGCCATGAGCTCCATGACCCTGGTCTTCAACCCTAGCTTTTCGAGCTGGCTCCTCTTCTCAGGGACCTCGCGGACCAGACAGCCAATATCGTTACATGCAATCGCCAGCACCGCCTTGTCGTTTTCCCATGGCTTGGCCATGATTTGTGCAAGCTTTCTGATGACCTCGCCATTCTCGTGCTCCAGAATTTTGCGCGCGTTCTCTGCCCAAAAGACCGTGTTTCGGTGGGGAGGCGACCACCGTAAATGTCCCGAGTTGACCTCTCCCACGTATTCATCGAATGTCGTCTTGGTCCTGGTGTACTCGTCAAGGAGCTCGCGAAGGCTGCTCAAATCCTCCTTGAGATCGGGGTCGGGGAACTGTCTGCCGGCTAGGTTCTGCAACAGGGCCGGAAGACGGGCGAGAACAGCGATTGGCAGGAGCGTGTTTTGGTTCTTCGACAGGAGGTTGAGCAGCGTGGATACAATGAGGCGAGTAGTCTTCTCCTTAGGGGAGAGTCGTAGAAGCTTTGTGTACAGGGATACGATGTCGTATTCGCTGGGATAGTGTTAGTTGCCTAACAAACCATCAGGATGAAGCATATCTTACTCGTTCAGGTCGTCGCCGACTTCCGCGGCCTCAAAGCTGAGCTGCCACATCACCAACAAGACGTGGTAGAGAAGCTGCAGGCCAACTCCGCCGCCGAGGGACCCCTCGAAGCCAGTCCGGGATGTTGATGCATTTTCACTCCACAGGCTGGCTGATGAGTCGTCGCTCCCAATCCCAGCTGCTGCCCGGAGAATCTGAATCAAGGGGCTGACGGTCTCGCTCCTCTGCCCCCAAAACTGTTGCCTTGTGTCGCGGCCGTACAGCAACGACGAGTACTCCTGCACACCAATATCTTGGAGACCGGCATCGGAATTCTTGGTCAACGAGGAAAGGTAGCTGAAAATGACCGGCAAGGCCTTGTCTATTGTGGCTGGGGATTCGTCCCTAGAGCTAGCCATGAGACTGACGAGAACGTTGGAGGTCAAAAGCGGGATGTGGTCGTCAGGGTTCGGAGAGTGGGCGAGGAGAGGCAGAAAGTGCCGGTAGGGGTCGCCGTTCTTGAAGAGGGCCTTTGCAAGAGCAGGTATACCTAGATATCATAGGTGAGCTAGGTTCTGTCCAGGAATGGTAGTGTGGAGGGTAGAGTCTGCTTTTAAACTGGGGGGTTCGAGCGATGGCGTGGAGAGAGGAAGCTATGGCACGTAGCATGGATATCGCGGAGACGAGAAGAGGGGAAGGAACGCACTCTCGAGCAGATCGCTCAGGAGAACCAGGATGTACTGCACGACATCTTGACGCTTGGTCGCCAATTCGAGCACACTCTTCTTCCCCGGCCCGCCAACAAACAAGCTGCAGTAAGCGTCTAGGTTGGACTCGACTGTTTGCTTGCGCGCATCCCTCTTGGCCTTATCGACAGCGCGAATCTGGGCGAGCTGCTCCTCCGTCAAGTTGCCCGCGCGCACGGCGCCGTCCCAGGGAATTGGCCGTTGCCGGATGTTGATTTGCAGCGACGCCAGATGTGTGGGGGGGTCGAGTGACATGATGTAGGGCCCGTTGCGCTCGATACTCGAGCTCGATGTCGCAGCTTGCGTGGTTTGCGGTTCCGTTGGGGTTTGGAGCTCGACCCTGGTAAGTCGCTGCACGCCGAGCGCGGATGGATTACGCATTACGCAAATTGGCCCTTGCGCTCTAACGCCAAGAGCTAAGCTCCATGCGGCCCGCAGCACCGCTCGGAAAATGTGCTTGAGAGAAGGGCTGATTGAAGAATCGAAGCTCAAGAAGCTGTAGCGAAGTGCACAAGTAGCTTGGTCCAATATGCTGCTCCTCAAGTTGACCTTTCTAGCACTACCTGGGTGATAGGGGCACTGCGGGAGGACGAGAGAGCTGTGATGCCTTCAGTGCTGCCATTCAGTCAAGTCGGGTTGAAGTCATTTAGGGCCCCGACCACCGAGCGAGCTTTCAAGCCCCGTTTACTCATTCGAACATTTATAATAAGCCGGTGTGGGCGGATAAGATGCCTCGATGCAATGTTGGTCGACCGTGTTGCCAAACGTCCCTGTCCCAAACGCACGTGCAGCAGCTGACGGGAGCTTTGGCAGGTGGGGTAAGCGACAGGGAAGAGAGGCAGTGGCGCTTCCAGGTGGGTCCTGCGCGATAAGATTGTCGTCCAGTGAGCGGATCGCGGGGTCGTGTAAACAGCGCGGCCAGCTTGCCAGACAGCTCCCGCCCGTCTCCCCAGCTTTCATGCATCTGTGGATTGGCCGATCCAGACTGGACAAAAGTCGATGAAAGGACAGCTCCCCAATTCCCCTTGCAATTTTAAGCAGTGAATGAAATGTTTGCTGATTTGACAGATTAGGTCCAATAAGACTAGGGTAGCGGCCTGTTTGACCTTCGCAAAAAAGTCGAAATCCGAGAGGTTGGTACCATCACAACATTGCTCTTGAGGAGGTTGGGGAGCAAAACTGGACCCTGAACACGTCGCGCCCGACCACCGTCATAAGAGCTTTTTAAAACTTGCATGACAGTTTTCTCCCGCACTTCTTCCATTCATTCCAGGCATTCCATCTCTTGGGGCCTAGACCATTTTTTCCACTTGTGTTCTTGACATCGCCGCCCCCCGACGAAGTGCGACACTAATAACACGGCTTATCGGGTGACAGGTCCAAGACACATCAGTCGCTTCAACGCTTCGGCTTTTCATCGTTCCCCACTCGGCACCGTTGAGTCGGGTTTGAGACGACCGAACTCACGGCTCGCGGACATCCAAATTGTCGCAATTCGAAACGACAAACGACGAAGGACTGAAGAGGCCAAACCGTGCAGCCAGCGGCCTCACGGTGAGGAGTGGTGCTCGGCACTTGGTGCTCACCGCCGGGAAGTGAAGGTCAACACCGCCGTCCGCAGGCGCACAACCTCAAGTTTGCTGCACAACTGGCCAGCTTCAACCTCAATTCACTGACCTCGACTCTGAAGAGCCCAAAAGTCGTTTCTGCGACTTTTGAGCAATCGCGATTGTTTGCTGCATCAGTCACAGCAGCGCTCATCGATAATGGCTCCTCGACAATCGTTATGGAGCCTGGGCTCAGCTCTCTGCGTGTTATTGGCACTTGCGCCCCAAAGTGCCATCGCAGTGCCATATCCTAAGGATGACCTCCACGCAGCTGGGTATGGCTATTTGATGCCACGACAATGCAATCAGTACTGCGGCTACGACAACCAGTACTGCTGCAGTGCTGGGTCTCAATGCTACACATCCGATGGCATTGCAGGGTGCTCGGTCGATGCCGGTGGCGGCTACGCCTTCTATACGACGACGTGGACCTCAACTGGGACATTTACCAGCACATTCAGCTCCTTCTTCCCCGCGGCGACAGGAAGCGGCGGCAACGATTGCATCCCGCCTCCGGGCTCTGGCCAGGTTGCCTGCGGCAGCATATGTTGCGCTAGCTGGCAGACCTGCGCCTACCGTGGTCAGTGCATGGCAAAGGATAAGGTCCCAGGTCCAGTAAGCAGCGGTCTCGGGGGCGTCACCACACAGTTTAGCGCACCATATCGTGTGACGAGTGGCATTCCCACTGGCCCGACGACGGTGACAACAACGGGCACGGCCGCTGAAGCTACTACCACCGATGGTGGTGTGGCTCCAGGCGGAACTGCTGGCGGCGGTCTTAGCCCTGGTGCAATTGCGGGTATCGTCATTGGCACTCTTGCTGGTATCATTCTGCTTATCCTGATTTGCGCGTGCTGCATCATCCGCGGCCTCTGGCACGGTGCGCTCGCCATCCTGGGCCTCGGGAAGAAGAAGAAGGAGACTGTCATCGAAGAGGAGTACCGCAGAAGCAGTTCGCGCCACTCCCGCCGGGATGGTCACGGATCGTGGTATGGTGGTGGCGGTCGGCCGAGCACCGTGGCGTCTCGAAAGGAGAAGAAGAGCAGCGGCAAGGGACTGCTTGGCTTGGGCGCCGCTCTCGGTACTCTCTGGCTGCTGCTCGGTCTCAAGAAATCGGATAAGAAGAAGTCGGCCAAGTCCAGAAGCGACGTTAGCAGCAGCTACTGGTCCGATTCATACACTGCAACAAGCCCAAGTATGTTTTGCTTCATTCCCTATCCGATATGATTGGATTGCTAACCTGTTTCTTCAGGTTCGATGAGTAGTGATCGTCGTACTCGGCGCTCGAGGCGCAGTGGAACGAGCAGAACCAGCAGAGTGACCAGAACAACTCGGGTCTCCCGGGTCCCCTCACCTAGGTCGCCCAGATCACCGCGATCGCCACCTAGGTGAAGGCCGGTCCCATCGGTCATAACTGTTTCGCGCTCCTCCCTTCCAACCCTAGATTGACCTTAACTGGGTAATGAATTTACGACAAGCGCTGTGTATATTTTTTTCGCCTTCTTCACCAGCACCGTCCATATATGCACCTTCAGATGAGCCGCCCTAGCCCACCTTTTGTTTCCCACATCTGTACGGCGTTTTACGGGTTACGATCTAATGGCACAACTTCTCATTCTTGTTGTATCCGACTTAATTTGGCTTTCGGAGGGCTTGATGAGAATGATGGATGGAGAATACCATGACGAACATGGAACTGGTTTTGGGAGGATGTTTGCTCTGACGTTTACGGTCAGTTATTTGGACAGACAGCAGGCGAGGGAAATCGACTTCTTGACCGACTTAGACGACACGACAAGATAGACATGGAAATGATGTGATGCAGCGTGGTTTGCATTCGTTTGGCGCGCAAAACCTTGACCTTAAACCGAACGTGACTGAAATGGTTGCAACCTAGAGTTCCGTTGACCGACACCGTTGACCGACATACAAATCATCTGGGTGCTCACCTACTAACGCCGCTTCAAACAACTGAAGAAGAGCAGTTGAGCTTCCTTTCCAACCCCTATTTGAATTTTTCGTCCGGAAGGCACCGCCATCCGTATTCCGGGGCTCTTTGGCGAATGATGTCGTATGGGACCTTGCCCGTCAGGATCTCACTCAAAACGGCGGAGCGGTATGGTTCGTGATCTCTTGGTTGACATAATGCGGAAATGTGGTATCTGCTGTTCCGACCCCTCCAGACCGGCGGCAACGCCATTCACATCACAATCGGGTAGCATGAGTCCGAAATGGTGCGATTTGGCGGAGCACCACGGTGGTTCCTCAGAAGGTTGCCCATTTTTACTGCAGCGTTTTTCCGCTACAAAACATGCAAATGCCAATGACCCCTTGCCACTCCGGTTAGACCCATAAAGCACAAAGAAACCCAAGGCCGGTCCTTCACTCCTCAACAATGTTGCCCTTCTCCGAGACGTAGAGACCGTCCAAGAACTGTGAAATACATATTAGCAAACTCCCATCCGGTCTCCTTTTCCTGAGACTCAAGACCAACCTTTCGGATATCCTTGTTCCGGACTCTGCAGATCTGCTGGATATCTGCCGCACTTTGGGAGACACCCTCAAGGGAGTTGCCGAAGAGGATAAGCTCGTCCTTCTGGGCCTTGGAGATCTCGACCTCAACACCGGGCTGCATGACGACATTCCGGACGATCTTCTCGCCGATGAAGTTGCTTCACAGACAAATCAAGTCAGCCTCAATCCACCGCAAAACGGGCCAATCCCGCGCGTTCCTCCGCCTCCATTCGCGCAATATCCCGGTGTACGACATACCGGATCTCGACCTCCCAGAGACCAGTCTCGCCGTTCTTGTTCAGATTGACGTTGATGGGGAAATGGGCGTAGACGTAACGCATCTTGTACTTGAAGCCCTTCGTGACACCGATGATCAAGTTGTTGATCAGGGTGCGGACGGTGCGGAGAGTAGCGACATTCTTGCGGTTGCCGTGATGGATCTCGATTCCGATTTGGCCCTTCTTGGGGACGGAGAAGTTGACAGCCAGATGGCTAAGGTCCTTGACGAGCTTGCCCCGAGGGCCCTCAACGGTGACGAGTCTGGATTTAATGGAGACCTTGACTATGCGGTTGCGAACAGAGTCAGTAATCGCCCTTCAATTTGACGAAATCCCAGGGTTGATGATATCCCCGCCCCAGCAAAACCACACACAGCGTGCCGTCTAGAAGCACTTCCACCCTGCTGGCTGCTGTCCCGCGAATTTCGTGTGCATCTCTTCAAGGAGTCGGTCGTCGGTCGCTGTTTCGTCGCGCGGGCGGGGAAAGCTGGAGGGGAGGATTGCAGCAATTGAACAGCACGTACCGTTCTCCGGGACCTCGAGGATCTCCTCACTGTGGATGTAGCGCATCTTCGCGTCGGATTCGGGGTGAGGAGGGAGGAGGTGTCAGTTCGTCGTCGAGGTAGACTGGAGATGTGGTGCAATGCCAACAAAAAAAGTCCCCCAAGTCGAATTTGCCGCGGAATAATTCTTGTGTGCGCCGGCTGCCGTGACTGGCAAACTCGCTTTAGGGCAGCCGGTGCCCCGCAATGATTGGTCACATTCGAAGGGGTTTGGTGGGGACACTCTCGCTGGCCTGTGCGCCGCCAGTTTCCAGCCCCCAAAAGTCCAGCCTCATCAGTGGTCCCACTTCAACTTTCACTTCGAACATCCATGGATAGGAACATGGCGATGCAGACCTAGGTTGTGTGTAATGGAGATGAGAACGGGTGTATATCTTAAACAACGTCTCCATAGGACGGCGACGTCAGTGCCGCTCAGTCTTTCGATAATTTCTAGCTCGCAACCCAGCGAAAGGAACATGATGCCCATCTGGCTCAAGCTGCATTGTAAGGGGATGGCCTGCGCTGCTCATGACACTTTAAAACAGAAAACAGAATCCTTTTAAGAGCAGTGCCAGCAACATCATATGGAAATTCAGCCCGTCTACCTAGAAGTTCGATCTCATTTGCACGAGGGAAGGGACAGCATTGGTCTGCGGGGTGTAATTGGAAGGCCCCACTTTCGGGTGCTCCTCACCACCTGCCCAGAGCTCTCTGGGGCCGGCGCCGCCGCAAGCTGATTGCTGATAACGCAGCTGGCCGCGTGGAGGAGCTCATCCAACATCGTCCGTATCCCCTTAAACGACCCCCGCAACGCCTGGAACTCCTGCTCACCTAACCTAACCTAGGACGCTTGGTTGCAATATTTGCTAGCTATCTTCAATTTCGAAAACGACGCCGCTGACGAGCACCCGAAGAGGGCCGATTCCTGCGACAACTGCGGGTACCGAGCGAAGGGCAACCGAAGACGCTCACTGCGAGCACGTAGACAGCAACCGCAGCCATGTCGTTCATTTTCGCAACGCCCGTCGATATCGACGTCGTTCTTGAGGATGCAGACGATCGATCAATGGTGGACGTCAAGCTCGACAAAAACCGGCGCGAAAAGGCACCGCTATATATGGATGGCGAGTCGGTCAAGGGAGCAGTGACGGTGCGGCCCAAGGACGGCAAGCGTCTGGAGCATACTGGCATCAAGGTGCAGTTCATCGGAACTATCGAGATGTTCTTCGACCGCGGGAACCACTACGAATTTCTCTCACTTGTGCAAGAACTGGCTGCCCCTGGCGAGCTGCAACACCCTCAGACATTCGACTTCAATTTCAAGAACGTCGAGAAGCAATACGAGTCGTACAATGGAATCAATGTCAAGCTGCGATACTTTGTTCGCGTCACAGTCTCGCGCCGTATGGCCGACGTCATCCGCGAGAAGGACATCTGGGTCTACAGCTACCGCATTCCTCCCGAGATGAACAGCAGCATCAAAATGGACGTCGGCATCGAGGACTGTCTCCATATCGAATTCGAGTACAGCAAGAGCAAGTACCATCTTAAAGACGTTATTGTTGGCCGCATTTACTTCCTGCTCGTGCGCCTCAAGATCAAGCATATGGAGCTCAGCATCATCCGCCGAGAGACAACAGGGGCCGCCCCAAATCAGTACAACGAGAGCGAGACCCTCGTGCGCTTTGAGGTAAGCAAGAACTTCATCACGATACCCTGATTTTGACAGCCGAGTCCTGACTGAAAACGCAGATCATGGACGGATCGCCATCTAGGGGAGAGACCATCCCAATCCGACTGTTCCTCGGTGGCTTTGACCTCACACCCACCTTCCGGGACGTCAACAAGAAGTTCTCGACGAGATATTACCTAAGTTTGGTTTTGATCGACGAAGGTACACTTCATCAACTCACACTTTTGTTTTTGAACGCGTCACTCACAAAGATCTTCTAGATGCCAGAAGGTACTTCAAACAATCAGAAATCATACTCTACCGCCAAGCCCCTGAACTCGCAAACGGACCAGATGGGTTACCACCAACGCCAGAGAGTAGGATCTCTGCGGTACCAACGTAAGCCACATCCAACTGCGACAAGCTCAGCCGTTCACTAACCATTCCGTAGCGAAAGGCAAGGGGCGTAATGGAAGTAAGCGGTCTGGCAAGCGAATCTGTATGTATGAAAGCGCCGCTGTTTACATGTTTCCTTTTCTTCACTTTATCTTACCAGCATTGGGCAAGGCGTTGTTGGTTTCAAGACAAATTCCAGGCACAGACCCTCTATCAGATTTGCTACACTTCTGCACCCGCTTGAGCTTCCCCCTTTTTTGCTGTGCCCGTAAAATAAACAAACACGACTTGCCGCCCCTTCTTCACCCAGGGTCAGCAGCTTTTCAGAGCTCGAGCTCGGATTTCGCCCTTCCACAATTCAAGTTTACAATGATACAAAACACCGAGTTCGGCCATCTATGGCCACCGTACACAAAAGCTCGGACTCCCATCCCATCCCGCTTTGCCGCTTCCTTTAGGCTACCAACTCCATGAAATCATCCTCGGCCGTGAACCCAAACTGATTATTTTGGATGGCCACAATCCTATCCAGCTCCTGCTGATACTGCTTCCGCACATCCGCCAGCGTCAAAAACCTGCGCGGCTGGCTACCGTAGTGCTGCCGTGAGGAAAACTGTGCCATCCTCCCCACCAACGTTTGCTCATCCTCCGCCAGCTTCCCGCTCTGATGCACCTTCATCTCTGCGTCCAGCCTCTCCGCAAGGTCCCCAATGTGAGCCTCCAAGTCATCCGACCCCGCATCTTGTTTTGGCTTCTCAGCCTCTGAAATGGGGACGTCCTCCAGGATGTATGCCTCCTTGGCAGGGACGCAGCTCAGTGCATTGATGAGAAAGAGGTACTGTCGCGTAACTTGGGTGTCGAGAGCGTCGTCGTTACCGACACTGTCACCTTCACCCGCTTGTCGCAGCTTTTGGAGGCGGTCAAGCAGAATGGCGGCTCCGCCACGGTAGTCGTTGTGGCTGATTCGCCAGGCGTAGAGGATCTGATGGTACGGCACACCACTGACGATGTCCTTAACGGCCTTGCACTTTTCAAGGAGAATATCGTCGACCTTAGTTTGGAGCCCGGAGAAGGGGAGGGCGATGAGCTCGGCGTTTTGGCCGCCTTCGCACATTTTCTCGACGAGGCGGCGGAGGTAGGAGCGTTGCATGGATTCGTCTTCCATGGAAAGGAGGGCGGTGTGGGCTACGTCGAAGTGAGATGTTGCGGTTGAGGCGGCAAAGAGGCGGCTGAGCATTTCGTTTTTGACGAAGGGGATGGTATCTGGGCTAGCAATCGGGGCAAACTGCAGCGCCAGACGGGAGAACTCTACGACGTAGGAGTAGGCTTTCTGCCTGTCGTAGAGGCTGACGATGTGTGCGTAGTAGTGTGCGAGACCAGCGTTGAGAAGATTCCACTCGGTGTCGTCCAGCAGCCCAGCGCTATGGCGATCCGGATTCTTAGTCGAAATGCTCAGGCCTATAGATGCTTTTCTGAAGTAACCCGCGGCGGTATCATGATCCTTCAGCGCCAAGAAGACACGACCTTGGATGTAGGTGGAAAAGGGGTCCTGGTGCGCGAACGGGTTCGCCTCCAGCGCAAGGTCGGGTCGATCGCGCTTGAGAAGCCAGCACTGCACAAGCTCAGTAGGCACCATTGTCGAGCTTTCGGGCGAGCACAGGTCAAGGACCAGGTCTGTTATGCTGGTCAAGAGCGACATGTTGTTCTCTGGCAAGCCGAAAAGATGCCCCGCCACACCCTCCAGTACCGTTACCGACACTGTCTCTTCGTTACCTCGTTTTGTCGTTGGGGAAGAAGTCCCAGATCCCCCAAAGGCTGACCTAGTCGCCTTTGATACGGGGATATTTAACTCCGTCTTGGTCATCCACCGCAGGTAGTCGAGCCGCCGGAGCGCATCGACTAACTGTCGGTATACCGAGCCGACGTCAAACCGCGAGTGGAGAGCCTCCTCCTCATTCTCTACTTCGTACTCCATGTGGATGAGGAGAAGGAGTTGACTGAAAAGGATTTGCCAGTGTAGTTCAATGGTCTCTTGAACGGCACGAACCACAACCTTCTTCCCCAGCATTGTAAACGGCTCCCGCAACTCTTGTGAATTGGCCTCGCTCGCTGACGTTATGAGTTCGAACAGGTCTTCGTAGAGTCTTGGTGTCACTATCCTGAAGCTCTGACCCAGGGTCTCGACGACCTGTGCTGCGTCTTCATCTGTTATTTGCCGCCAGAATGCAGCCTTGTCGTAAAATTGCTGCATCCGGACTTCGTCGGAGTGTGCTGAATCCTCGTAGAGCTCTGCCCACAGAGCGGCTTTGCTCAGCTGGGTGATGCTATCCGAGAAGCTGTCGACAAAGGTCAGACCCGCGGACACAAGCGCGGCGACGTCTTCGTGCTTTTTATCGGGCAAGTGGATGTTGTGGTAGATGCGGTCCAGGTCACTGCATTGTCGAATAGCAGCAGTGCAGTCGGAGCAAACGACCCAAATCATGCCGTCTTCTTGATCCAAGACGAGGGATAGAGCCTCGCCTCTTTGCTTGTCGAGTTCCAGTAACAAGCGCCAGAAACGCATCCACTGTGTCTCGCTCGTGCCTCGGAACTGCTCATAGTCCATACCGCCCGAGGAGCTCCGGTCGAGAGTCGTGGTTGAACCAAGGACGGAGCACATCGCCTCGGCAATATTTTTCCCGGCTTTCGAAGACGTCTCTTTGTACGTTCCAAGGCCCTTTTCGTACATGGCCAATGCTGTCTCGAGTGTTGCTTTGGAGAATCGGCCGGGGAAAAATATTAGATCGAGCCATTTCTCTGTCGAGTCGATTGGGTCGCAAGGTCCGGATGCTTGTACAGGCGGCACCGCATTGTCGACAGATACTCCCTTCCAGCCTTCGCCAAAGGGGTTGTTGCTCTGGGGGCGCATCAGCAGCTTTTGCACACGGTAGCTATTGTTATTCTTCCACATCGTCCAAAGCTCCGGCTCGTCCCAATGGCTCGCCAACCCGAAATCCGCCAATGTCCACACGTCGAGTGATGATGGGCTCGCTGGTATTAACGGCGCGTTCGGGAAGCAGTCTGAAACGAGGATGGACCCTTGGTCATTAGCCTTCACCTTCCAGATCTTGAACTCGCCGGCTCCGATGGGCGAGTAAGTCACGACCAAGCACTGGCCCGGGGCTCCATCCACGATCCGGATCAAGTTGTTCTGGAACGGCTCGATAGTCCACCTGGTATCCTCTTGAGGATCCCTCCTGAGGTTCAAGATGTCACCAGTGTAGAGAATCTGGCCAGACTTAACATCCCAAATCCTCAGGCGGTGGTCGAGGCAGACTGTAAACAGGAACCAGTAGTCCGTGTCCAGGCTCGTCACGGCCGTCGATGTTGCAGCTGTCGTCTCCATGTTGACCTTGTCATGTCGAATGGTCGAGCCCCGGCTGAAAGACACCAGCCCACGCAGACTTTGGCCCCATCCCGCAACGTTGTATATCGTCTCCTTCCAGAACGTAGTCTCCGTCGCTGCAACCGGTTAGCCCAGTGTTTAAACCAAAAACCTCCGCGCCCGAGCCCTACCATCATGCGACCGATTCCTGTCGAACCTCAAAATCCCCCCATCATGCATCGTCACAATTAGCATATCGGGGTTCACCACTACCAACCGATGCGGATGCTTGAACCCAAACCCCGGCGGCGACCACACTCTGACCGCATCTCCCAGTGCGCCGCCATCATTCGTCGTCCTCTTCTTAAAGTGATCCGGCCTCAGGAAAATCGAGTAGAGCTGGTTCGCCGTATCCACAACATAGACGCACAGCGCATCGTGTCCCTCGGGATCCGCAAACCCGATGCACGGCGTTCGAATCGGCGAAGGAAACCGCAGGTTCAGAATCAGCGGCGCATCGGCGTCCTTCTCCTGCCTGCACACGTCCGCCGCACGCAGGCTCAACACGGTATCATTCTCCAGCACCCGCCAGAGTATCCCCCGCGGCGAATTGTGATGCTTCCTGTAGTAAATCGATGAAGCGGTAGCGAGGTTCTTGGCGCGGTATGCCTTCTCGTCGTCGGCCGGGTTGCTCGAAGATCGCGCTCCGATGGATCGGTAGGAGGAGCTCTGGGGTGCGACACGGATTTGGACCACGGTGGAGGCGGAGGGCGGCTCCAAATTCAGTCGCGCCTCTTTGTAGAGCATTTCAAAGTCTCTGGTGCTCATCTTGCCTCCATGTGCGTGTGGTTGTTGTCGGCAATCGGCGATTTTCGAGGTTGCTGGCGCGCGTCGAGAGTGTAGAAACGCGGTTCGAAGCTTTGGCAGGGACGGTTTAGAATTCTTGGCTTGGCGGACGAGCTTCAAGACTAGACGGATAACAGTTTGGAGCCTTAAGTGGAGCCACTGCAGCAACACCGTTCGGCCGCAAACAGTCAAACAGAACACCAGTTTGACCCCACAAATTATCTTTAATGCCTACCTTTTCTAGAACCATAGTGCCTCCAGTTCAGTCCGCTGTGATTCTGGATCCGGCTCAAAAGAGCCGCACCCTAGAAGATGATGCTGTTTTAGCCGCAAGAAGTAAAGAGGATTTACGAAGCAGTGTCAACGCAACACCTTTAAAAATATTCACAAATCCAGAAGTAAACAATCAGCATTGCCCACCACATCGAACGCCTCTCGCTACCATGCAATGCGAATATAAGCTTACGCGCTCCCGTGTTCACCCATCCAGCCCATGACCCGCCTCATATGCACCAACTCCGCCATCCAGATTCCTCGTCGTCGTCGCAAACCGATAACCCAGAAGATACAACAGCAGCTCATCACTGTCCATTACTCTAATCCTTGTCAGGCATGTCCTTGGGAGCCGGGTCACCAATACCATCCTCGTTAATCGCGAAGAGACAGTCGCTTTCCGGGAGACAGGGGCTGTCGTATATCTTTGCAATTCTCGTCTCACCGCGGCCTTTCTTCAGACTGATTCGCGTCGTGCTCGCATGAGCGATGATGTTTCCACCGATAGGTTTCTTCGGGTCCGGGTTGAACATGGCAGACGGACCACCGTCAACCTGCGCCACGACCTGGTTGGTAATGACAACAGCGATGCCAAACTCATCGGCAAGCCGCTGAAGGGTGCGCATGAACTTGGCAAGATGCGTCTGTCGCGAGGACAGTTCACCACGACCCAGGAAGTCCGTCCGATATAGTGAAGTAGCCGAGTCGACGATCAGCAAGCTGAAGCGGGTTTCGCACATCATCGCCGCTGCCTGATTCAGCAGCTGCAGCTGGTGATCTGAGTTGTATGCGCGAGCGTAGGCGACATTGTCGAGGACCTCCTCGCCAGAGAGGCCATATCGGTTTGCCACTGCGAGCAACCGGACGGGGCGGAAGGTACCTTCTGTATCAATGTACATGCACTTTCCTTCGCCGCCACCCATGTCGAAGGGCAGTTGACACGTTACGGCCAGGGTATGGCAAATCTGGGACTTTCCTGTTCGAAACTCGCCGAATATCTCCGTCACACTCCCGGTTTCGACGCCACCAGCCAAGAGAGTGTCGAGGTTCTTCGATCCGGTGGTGATGGATATCAGTTCGCTCCTTCGCTGGTGCATCTCTGTGGCGGTCGTGAAGCCCATGGGCACAAGCTTCGAGGCTTTATGGCATTAGCCATTCATAACGCCAGAGATCAAGGGAGAGAGAAGCTTACCCTCTGCGAGAATCTTGCCCGCTTTTTGCTCTGATATCCCCTTGATCTGCTCCAGCACCCTGCGGGGAGTGTAGGCAACCGACTCTACCGTGTTGTAGCCGCCATCAACGATCAGCTGGATGTCGCGTTTTGTAAGGCCTGCGACACCCTGTTGCGACAGTTAGCCCTCCGGACTAAATCTGGAATAGGGGGTAAGGCGCGCTGGTGACACATACCTCAAGAGCCGAAAGCGGTGTAGGCGCGCCGGGACCTGCGTTTCCGCCGTCGTCGCCCATGTCGGCTTCATTATACTCATCGTGCGCAGACATTTTCAGCCTCTTTGATTATCCTCTTGGTGGTTGGTGGATGCAACCTAGGAAGAGGGCAGGGGGGGAAGTCGGTGTTTCGACCGTGACGTGTGTTCTGTGTTGACAAATGGGAGGCAAATGGCGGGGCAATGGAGCGCGTAAGCTCGAACCTAACACGGGTTCACGTGATGCGCCAACAAAGCCATCCACCAGCCTTGCCTGACCCACTGCGCACCTGTCCATCGACACAGCTTCATTGGGCGTCAAGATCGGAAAGCCAGAAGTTCATCAACCCTATTTCTAAATACATTTCCTTCTTTTCCAATCACCCCAACGCCAAACGCGCATCATATGCTGTTTTCTCAAATACACCGCACAGTGCAGTATGCAATGCGCAAATCCCAAGCGACTTCATCTCGGGACCAACCTAATCACAACCTCACGCTATTAATTTACAATTACATGGCCTAGCCGTAGATGCCCGGATCATGGCTATCCTCCTGGAGGTGACTGTTCGACTTCTTTCTCAACTTGTTCGAAGATCTCGTGGGTCGAATGATCTGGTCCAAGTTATCGTCAATATCCGCGTCGGATCCACCGGTGGGCCCTTGATATTCATGGAGGACACCAAAGGTACCCGCTGGAAGGACTTCAAAACCCCCATTCACCCTTCTAGCTTTTCGATTATAGTGTAGGTCCCCCGGTCCGAAGGTCGGTTCTGGAACGACCATGCCATTTGGGAACCCTCGGCCATCGGCCTGTGGGATAGCTGAATACCCATTGACGACATGGGCTCGAGCTGGCATTGGCCCACCAAACGAATCCCGTTGTTCGTCTCCTTGTCGATACACACTGCTATACCCGATTCGAGCTTCCTGGACGTTCCTCGCCATGTAAAGCCTCGAGCTCCTCGACGATGTGTAGCTCCTCCCACTAACACTTCGGATCGAGTGCGGCGGTGAGTCCATCGACTCTCCTGAGGAAGAAATCGAACCAGTGTGGCTGAGGTCTTGGGGATGTTTTGGAGCGGGAGTCGGTGCGTATACGTCGTACACTGGCCTGAGGAATGGCTGTCCCTCAAGTTGTCTGAGAGCGTCTTCGTTCAGTACCGTGTCAAGTTGGTGCCCTGGCTTTCTGGGTTGAGGGGCGAAGTGCGACACAGGGGGTCGGCTGCCATCGGTCGAATTGGTGACTTCAAGCCGCGCGTTGCCCTTCTGTGTGTTTTCGGCGGCGATGTTGGATGCGGGAACCGGCCGTTGGTCCAACGAATACTCGACAACCTTGTCCGGGTCAAGATCTATGACGGTAACCGAAGGAGCTACTCTTGTCGTCGTGGTTCCATTTGGCGATACCGGTCTCGACACCCAGATGCCATCAACCTCGACCCCTCGTTGCAGGGCGCGAACTCCGAAGGGGATCTCGTTGGTGCGCTTGAGAGGTAGTCCCGTCCGACGCATCTCCTCCAGCCGTGCCTTCTTTTCCTCGTCCAGAACGGCTTGCTTCTTCATCAAGCGCGTGTTCCACCACAGCTTGACCAGACCGGCGAGGAATACCGCCAAAATGGCCATCGCGAGCACCTGAGGGAGGTCAGCGAGCACCTATAAGGGGTTAAGGGGTTGCCCGTACGAATGTCATCTGCTGCCATAGCTCCCACGACAAGAAGAAGACACTTGCCATGTTTGCGAGATTCGAGCAACAGAGGTCTCAGGCCTCAGAGAAGGCCCCACTTCAAGATGCAAACGGGAGAGGGTGGAAGGCCCGCCTGCGTGTCGGAGAAAAACCACGATGGCCAAGCATTCGCTCGCAGCAAACGCATCAAGCCAAGCACATGACAGCTGAGGAGAAAATAAACGGAAAGTAGCCCAGCTTCTTGGCCAAACCAGACGACCGGATGGGCCCCCTTCGCTTTTTGAATTTCCCGAGGGGAGAATGGGTGTCTGTCAGAAAGAGACTACTGTTTCACGGGTAGCAGCAGCGGGCCCGCAAATATGAGAAACGGGGGCAATCATCTTGCACCCTCACACCGCCAGCAACATCGGGGGGCTCAATTTTTCGCAACTTACGCGTTCTAGTCAGGGCCAAGTTTATTGCTTTTTATTCATTTTTTCGCCAGCACTTGCCGACAAGCGGCCTGGCCCTGGTTGCTCCCCCTTCAGCCCGGCTCGCAACACAGGGAAATCCGATTCTATTCAGCAGGTGGGCGGGGCGTTCCTTGCAGCCAGCAGCGGGAGTCGGCGTCGACAGGCTAAATAGTCAAGCCGCGATGATAACACGGCGCCTCAACAAAGTCTCAGCCAGCTGACCAGACAGAATCACCAAGAGGCTGCCCTTTAGAATCACAAATTGCGTGAATTTCCCGAGCGGCCGAAACCGGCAGCTGGTGCTCACAAAAGCTCCGCCCATCAAGGCAGTTCGCGGGCCATCCGGCCGATGGGTGTGCAATGTCGTGTAAGGCGCAGGATGACGACGCATCCTTACTGAACAATTACTGCATGTAAGTGTAGAGTTGAAGACGTCGGCAAAAGTTCCCAGCGTATTGTCGAGTCCCGTGGTTCTTTGCGCGGGTATTCATCCATATTACCAGCACGCTGGGAGCGCCGGATCGCAAGGTCCTGGGTTCCGGCACTTTGCAGTCTAATTTTGACACCTCGTGTCCGTCAAAGTGTGACTGCACGAAGCCTTTGCGAAGGAAATTAGAGCCTCGATTTCGAAACCCGCTTGGCGTCAAACGAACGACAAGGTGGTAAGCTGAGTAAAATGTTTGTGAGGCTCCGGGAACCAGGACGGTCAAGTGTGGGATGCCGTTGAAGTTAAACAAGCCTTGGGGGTGAGGCTGCGCCGGGAGATCTAGCCATCCCCGCACTCACTCCCACCCCTTGGCCCCAGGGGCTCTGGAGATCGCTTACATCCTGTTGGGATCCACAGTGCCGGGAACCCTGGTCAGGGCCAACATTAAAGCAAAAGCTTGAATCGAATCGCTGCAGGACTACAGTACAGTACTCCACGATAATGTTGGCAACTGCCTGTCCTGACAAGGGCAGATTTGCGACTTTCGTTACGCCACGCTCCCAGGGTCGAAACCGTCATTACAAGGTTCTTTCGCAGCCAAATCGAAACGCATGAAGTTGGTTCCCAGGGCCCATGCTTGTCATCACTAGGATTGGGGTACCGCAGTTGTGAACATTACCGTGGAATGCTGTACAGTCCGGAGCTTTGGAAAGCTCCCGATGTTGGAGATATTTTGATTTCCGAAGGCTTGTAGAAATATGCTCGCGGTTGCCAAAATTTTGGGGTCGCCCCTTTTCCGTCCCCTGCTCACATCTACACTATTTACAGCAGGTTAATTGCTCCCCAAAACGTAACGACAATCAACGCCTTTCACGCGCCACAATTGCGACCTATTTGGAGACTGGAACTTGAAAGCCGTGTTCATAATTTACGAAAGTTTTCCTTTACTCTTGCTTCCAGTAAGAGGACGTCAAAGACAAATGCAAACCCTCCTCAGAAGGCTCAGGCACGAAGCACAGACCCTAGATATAACTCAGCGCGTTGAAAAGACACCTCACCAACCCCACTTGGGAGCTGTTGACACTCTAAAGGTAGGGATGATGCTAAGACCCCTGGGTTTACAGTCGTTAGTTCTATCTAGAGATCACGATGTATCTGGATAACCCCCTCGTGTCTCTGCTGGCAACCACAACCTAGCATCAAATAGGCGAGTCCACATCAACACGTCAGATCACAGCACATAAAGAACCAGGGCGGCACAGCTAGCATATTGTCGATGTATTGTATAAGCCGCAGTGTCCTGTAAGAGCGAGCTCAGAAAGCATCAGAAGAAACGACGAGCAGCAGCCTCTCGCACCGCATGGGGAAAAGTAAAGCGTGTCCTGAAAGACCATACTGGTTCAAGCCAAGAGCTGAAACACAACGCCTCGACTTCCAAAAGGCACCGCTACCGATTCATCTACGAACCGATAGAGTCCCGTATAATAAGAGGTTCAACGCAATAAAAAAGCAAACCTAAAGACGCCTGATAACACCATCCGCGTAAGACGTGGTCCTTTTTGAAGCATGCCGAACCGTGATTGATCGCGCCGGTCCTCTCCGTGACTAGTATGCATAACAGCGTTTCCGATACAAAGAAAGAAGTGACGGGGTATCTGAGCGAAAGTAGGTTGGTAGAGGGGAAGCGGAAGCTCGCTCATGTAGTGTATAGAGCGTCAGCTTCTGCCATGGTCGAATGCACACGGAGTGAACGGGGACGCAATGCACCCCTCCGAAAGCCAAAAACGTAAACCTGTTCCGCCCTCATGATCAGTGAAACCTCAAGAAGATATGCTCTCAACTCATCGGAAGAGTTTCTCTATGCAAAAAGGGAACCTCGTTGTACGCCAAGCCCACTGATGGTCAAGATATAGACGTGGGAAAGTGTAGGAAAGGAGAGATCGGAACAACAACAAAACCAACTCGCTGGCCAAGTGCTTCACCGAATATCCAGTTGAAATGGCTTAAATCGGCCCCCTATTGTGGCGCACCGTGGGCATTTCCTTCGAGCGCCTTGCTCCCCCATGAGGACGTCGACGCAGGCTTGGCACAGACCGCAGATACACTCGGTGCAGGCGTAGGACTCTCTCAACAGTGAGACACCTTGGCACGCAGCGCAGTAGATCTGCGTGTTCTGTGAAGAGTAGCTCGGAGACGAATCGGATAACCCGCGGGACTCAATGTGGAAATTCTCCCCGCTCTCCCCGCTCTCAACAGATGGAAAGGGGTCGGGAGCTTCCGCGTTATATGATGGTGGTGTGAGAGCTTGCTGTAACGGAGATGCCTGGTATCCCTGGAAGGCACCCTGCGGGAAGGGTGGTAGAGATGCCCGGTGGATCGAGACGGGCGATTGCGGCACCTGGCTCGTCAGGCGTGGGTCGACTAGTGAAGGGAACCTCGGACTCACTGGAGTTCTGTCGTCATCTATGTCTTCCGTCGCCGAGGCCGCTGCGTCGATGAGGTCTTCCCATCGTTTGCCGAAATCCGCTGTGGGCTCCGCTGATAGGGCCTTCCTGTCGTGGGCCCCTGGCCTCAAGTATTCAGGGCCGCCCTCGTTCTGCAGCCGACGGAGCCATTCGGCGGCGGCGCCCTTGGACTTTCTCCGCTGGTGACCCCGTTTGGTGATGGACTGTTTCCGGGGTCGAGTGGGGCCGAGGGGGCGATGCAAAGGCGGGAGAGTGGATGACCGGCCTGGCGGCGAACCAGACAAAATGGACGGCAACATCTCCCTTTGTCTGCCGGACTCGAGCGAAGGAAAAGGGGCACTTGTTACCTCGGCGTTGTTCAGGTGTATTGGAGGCAGCTCGATGGAAGATCTCGGCCGTCTCCCTCCTTCGTGGTCGGAATGCCAGTCCTACGGAGCTGGTTTAGTAAACAGCAAAGTCGCAAAGGGGGGTTTTGTTCACTCACGCCTTCCGAGTCCCATCCTGGCTCGCTCTTGTGACTGTGCAGCTGCGCGAGAGCAGCTGCCGCAGGATAGAGCGCCCCGCCAGATGATCCATATTCCTCGTGGTGGTTTCGCGGTGTTCCCGGGGCGCTCGATTGCTCGCGGCGGAAGGTGTGCGAGTGCGAGATGCCCCTTGGCTGGCTGGTATGCGGCTGGCCGCCGGCATTCGATTGGGTCTGAGGCCGCTCGTTCGGTGGGGTGCTGATCATGAGCAGGAAGCTCTCCTCGGTCGCCGGTAACTTCGAAATGTAGTGCTCAGGATGCGCGCGGCGAATGTGCTCCTGCATGGAGCGATATCTCTTCTCCTGTTATTCATTGTGCATAGTCAGCTCGAGTTTCTGTCTCGGGTCAGGTGCGTCATCGGGGTTCGCGAGGGAGAGAGCGGTGGATTGCGGAGGTAAGGTCGACTCACGCCGATGCAGCGCTTCCGGCAGCTCGAGCCATCTTGGTTACGTAGCGGGCAGACGACTTCGTTGTTGGCGTCTGTGATTGAAAACGACGAGGTGAGAGACGACCTGGGCGGCATCTTGCAAACCCCACCATGCGATGTCGAGGGGCTCTGGCGGGAGGAGAAGGCGGTCGCGATAACTGGTGATAAGATAGCGTTGCGATTGCTGATGCTCAATTGCGATGTTGTTCGCTGCTGGTGGTGCACAATAGCGAAGCTGTTACATTTGCAGGTTTGCGGGATCGAAGTTGCGAAGGGCGTCCTCCAAAGCCGAAGTCATTGAATGGAGAGCTCCAAGCTCCTCTCCAGGTGTAACAGGCGGTGTTTCGAAGAATGTGGGTGAAAGGTCATGGCCAGCGGCGCGGGTGCAGAGCAATCGAGCGACTTGAATGGATGGCGGGGGATGGCCCGGGGAAGGGGGGGGATTAACACCAGCAATAGCAGCGACAACCAAGGCAATTGCTTTACCTGGACGGAGTACCTCTGCCCGGAGCGACTCAATCCTGACTTGCCAGTGCCCAGCAGATCGGTGGGAGGGGGGCGCGTGTAGCATGGATGGGTATCTTTGGCCGAATGCAGGCCATTGTCCCCAACTCGAAGAAAGGGACTCTCGCTCGCGGGACTGTGTTGGGCCGTCAAGTGATACATTGGCCACGCCCCCGACAGGAGGTGGCCAATCCTTGCCACCAGGTACTCCCGAGTCGAGGCATACAGTTCCGCTGATTCCAATCCCACTGTGTTATCTTCCTGGAGCTCCTTTCGACGGTGACCCCCCAAGAGCTCAAGGTGTGGGAGGAGAAAGAGCCAAGGGGGGGCGGAGGGGTTCACGCATGAAGAGAAGGGATGTCATCGACAGGGGCAGTGCTGGTGAGGGGCACCGGTGCCGCTCCCATCCAACCTTCTCAGCAACGGAAGCTCTAGCAACGGGCTGTTGAGGGACACAATACACCTGTGTAGAGAGCTAGCGCTGGCTTTGTTTCAACGGCGAAGTGATGGCAGCTCCGAGTCTGCGACATGCCGCCAAACAAAGAGGGAAGCTGAGTCGAGTCGCGCGCCCCTTTTGTGATTGTCGACTGCCTGTGTGGTGCTGCCTCCCATGCCCACGGGAGAGTCGAGTTCGCTTCGGGACGTTGAGGGGTGGCCAGGCTGGGCTGGACGGCACGAGGGGCAAGGAGCTCGAAGCCAAACAACCACGCAGCAGCGAAGCTCTAGCATTCCCCGACTTTGCCGCCGGTGAGAACTCCTAGCAGGAGGTCTCGCTGGATACCACCAACTGCCGGTCTCAGCAAGCAGCACCTCGCGCCATCGTTCCATGGGAGCTGGCCTGCGTGAATGACACGGATGGCTGGGTGTCTTGACTCAATTGAGGGTTGGCTGTGTTGCGTCTGTGGGGTGGGGGTGCATCAAGACCAGATTGAAGCTCAAAACTGTTTTGATTGGGCATCGTGGAGCTTTGGGGGAGCTTGGAGTCCGTGGCAAAAGCTCGACATGTGGGGAGCGCCGAAGCGACGCTTACACCCGACATCGTTGCGAGTGGTTGGCGAGCCTGAAAGGATGTCGAAGCTTCTGCGCAGCTGAGACCTGGAAAGACAACAATAGAATGCAATTGGCACCGCAGAAGCAGAGTGCACTCGTATCGACTGGCGCTGCATAACGACGGCGCCATAAGCTGCGGGGTTGCACAGCCCTCGTGATAACCAGGCCCGCCAATCCAACGACTTTCACGTGTTGAGCTGGGGCGTGCTGGGGGCAGCTCCAGCCCTCCACGTGGTGGAAGAAATGAGCTTGACGACCATCTACAGGACAGATCAAGGGCTGTAGCGAAACGAAACAGCCATTTTCGCACTGCAAAATGGCATAGGAGGGAGATGTTCGATGCCCTTGATTCGGATAATCAAGGCCTGCCAAGGATGTAAAGACGCATGGGCTAGGTACATCAGACCTAGGGGTCGCAAAGACTGGCAAACTCATTGCTTCCACCACGTGCCCTCTTAAGGCGGTGTATCGGCAACCCAGATTTGTTCGAGAGATAGGACAAAATACCCTTGTTGCCGTCGATTGTTGCTGGGCTCCGCCTCCGGAAGCTCCTGCTGCTGGATGTTACCGTTACACAGCCGGGCCAATCGGTAGCCGTTTTGATTCGACGGGACTGCCGAGCCATCGTCGGCCACCAACCATCCCCGCGTTTTCTGACGGCGATGACCCGGGGGTTCGGTGGCGACCCATTACCGTTCAAGGGCGGTGAACTTGGGAAGCGACTCAGTCGCGCGTTTCGAAGCCGCATGCTTGATGGGAAAGCCGAAGGGGTTTTTGTGTGAACGGTCGCAGAGCCGCTCCCTGACGTTTCTGCCGTTTCATGGGCAAGTCCGCCGCCTCTGGGCCTAGACCCATCCTAACCGCCACAAATTGACGATGCACCAAGAGGCCCCCGCTCCATTGACATTCACCTTCCGAAGGCGGATGCCGTTTCATCTGGAGCTTTGCTGGGCCCCAATTTGAAAGCAGGCGCAAGGAGACGCTGAACATGCCACTATCACGATGCCGAACACTTTAGGTAGTCGAAGGTACGTGACTTGAGGTAGGCGCTCAACGGAGGCTAGGTAATCCTGCCAGCGTTGATGGTCGATCAAACGGACGAACGCGTGGACATGCCTCGGGAGCTGGAGCTTCCAAAGATCCCAACTCAACGGCATCTCTAGATCAACACCGCGTATCTTCGTCGTTCTTGGGTTGTTTTGGTTCCATTGAGACTCAGGCCTTTGCCCGAGGAAATATTGAGGAGAGGTAGCACTGAATCCGAGTCCTCCCTTGCATGCGGTGCTACCAGCGGAGCTGGTGGTCTTTGGCCAACTTAAGAGGAAGACATTGCATCTCCGTCGTGCTTGCCTGCTCCGGAATATGATTGTTTCTACTGCCTGCGTGTCGGACCAGCCCTTGGAAGGAACCACCTGCGAGAGTCACGGAAAAAAAGAGATCTATCAACTCGGAGGTGCTTGAGTGTCACACCTATGCAAATGCTCGCGAAAACCTTCCCGTGGATGAGAACGAACAAACACCCCATTCTCGGCCGTTTCAGTCTCCCGGCGCTCTTAACCATGCCCACCCCCCTTCATAACGACCTGTCCAGAAGATAATGCCCCCTCCCGACACAGTTGCCAGAGGCCCTGATTGACACAATGCATCTTGATATGTCCTCGACAGTAGTGGCTCCCTGATCAGCCGACGGCATGGCGTTGGCTGTCACGCAGCTCAACGGCGACGCTTCGTTTCTCTTGGCCTTGGAGCCCCCGGTTCTCTGATCCCCCCTCGAAGCCATTCTACATCATCCTGGATCCGTGTCAACCATCCTGCATTCAAAAATCAGTACAACAGCCCACAAGGAGAGAGGCTCCATTCGGTCGCTTCTCGACCTACCCGAGCCTGATTTGGTCATCATCTCGCAGAACAGAGCCGATCATCTCAACACAGCTACCCTGCGGCAACTGCCACCTAGGGGAACAAAGACGCTCATTCTCGCGGAGCCAAGCTCAACTCGAACTATTCGACGCTGGAACTACTTCGAGGATGGCAAAGTTCTTACGATACCGAAGTGGAACCACGGCGGAAGCCCTCGCGTTCTTCCCATTCCCATCCTCGACGGGGATCCCCTCTCAACCAAACCAGGAGAGGTAACTGTCGCGTTCATATCACGACGCCATGACATATCTGGGTTACACTCAGCAGTCGCCATCACGTATCGGCCGCCCGTCCCTCGAATACATACGCACGCCCGGAATTGTTATGACACCTCGAATGATCCCTGGCTCCGATAAATCCCTCCGAGTGATAGACGCGATGGCCGATCCGTCGATGTCCCCAATCCCTTGCTACTCAATAAAACTACCATCAACACTCGACAGGCCGCTGAGCATCATATTTTCTCCACACGGGATCAAGTACTCGTCGCTACACAGCTACGTCACACATCACCTGGTCTCTGAAGCTGCATTGCCTCTCACAGCACTTCTCCATTGCTTCGACACCGTCAGCAGCCGTTTGTTTGGCGATGTTCTCCTGGGAGCCCCTTCGGGCGTAGAGATTGCAACGAGATCGGAGGCGAAGTCATGGTTCAGCACCCATGATGACGGAAACAAGATATCCGGGGGCGTGTTGAACAGGATCCTTCTAAAGACAACTAGGTTTTGTCGAGAGGATATTTTACGCCGGCTCAACTCGCCAGAGTCATCCATGGTAAGCAATACAACCGCGAGCAAGTGCTCAAGCGGGCAGGGTGCAAAAGTCACACGGGTATTTGCTCCTGAAATAGGCGATCCGATCACGGTCAGTGGTAAAGGTATACACGACCAAGTCATTGAAATCCCCGAGTCTCGGACCCCAGCGAGACCAGAAGCTCATCGGCGTGGTGAGAGCTGGTTAGATCTTGAGGAAGAGGATATAAATGAGTCATCTCTGCCGTCACCAAGGGAAGCCTCTTCCCTTCCCAATTTCGGCAGTTCTGGGCATACTATATTTTAAATGTTTACACTAATGATTAACGTTCTGTTTTTTGTCTCACTTCTCCCTGCGCAGCTGGCCTTCAGTCAAACACCCTTGATACCATATGGTCATTTGCAATTCAGTTCAGCGCAGGCCACCCAGGCTCATGTGTCAGTACCAGGTCGGAGATCACTACATGAAAGGTGCAGCCACGGAGTGGAACAAGCCAGACCCCTTTGCTTTCCCACATCGAACCTCATCACGCCGCTCAAGCACGGGAGGCCGTTCTTCAAAGGTGCAGTCCCCGCGTATATTCCTCACGTTGCTTCGAAGCAGAAGCATTGTCAGAATTAAGGGGAAAGATTTAGGTTATGTACTTGCAGCCCAGACCTCAGGATTTCCGGGGTATATTTTCCATCAATATTTCGTCGCCGAGGTGGACACCACCCTCATATCTCCCGTCTATGGGAACTCACAACGATTTGCGGATATCTAGCAAGCTATGCATTCTTTCCAGCCCAGAGAATGAAAAAGAGAGCAGACCCAAATGCAGAAAAGAATGACGTCCGCCAGCTGGGACTCGACTCGCTCAGATGATGGCCCCCTTTACTTGAGCTGGCGCAAGATCTCAGTGAGAAAGTCCTCGAAGCTGAGCGTGATATACCCGTCGCGGTCCTCGTCGTACTTCTTGAAAACGTCGGTCATCCTCTTCAGACTAATGCACGCCTGAACGAAAAGATCAAAGCTCATGGCGCCCTCATTGCGCTTGTCATAGGTTCGGAACAAGATCTCGACGAAGCGCTCGCTCAGGCGGTAGCGGAAAGCGACAAGGGCACGGCTGAACTCGTCGAGGCTGATGTTACCGCTGTGGTCGGCATCAAACTGGTCAAACAGAGTGCGCCATGAGGCGAGGAATGACCACAGGCCGCAAAACTCCTCAAACCCGATGGTGCCGCTGCGGTCGCTGTCGAACATGCGGATCATCATGCGCACCGTCTGAGGGTCGAATGCGGTCCAGTCACCGTTGACGAGGGCGGCGGAGAGTTCCCGCTCGGAAAGTTGGCCAGTACCTTAAAGCGGAAGGCAATTTGTTAGTGGAGGGTCAATGCTAACTGGTGACTCAGGGGTAAAAGGGGCATACCATCTTTGTCCACGGCCCTGAAAAGCGGGAGAAGAGTGGGGTCGGAATTGCCGTCGCGCGGGCCGGGACTCGGGGGGGGTCCCGACTTTGCGGGAGGCAAATCGTGTCGTTGGGCCGGGCGGCCGCCGGTGGCTGTCGGTGGCGGACTCATGCCGTATCGCTCAGGGGGCACTCTCGGTGATAACCGGCCAGCGGGTCCTGGAGCGTTGTTGTACCGATCAGAGGAACCTCGGTGCTCCAAGGGTCTCGGCGGTGGCGGCTTGTTCTCGTATCGCGTGGAGGGGGCCGGGGCGTATGAGCTCGACGAGGAAGACTGTTTGTTGCCGCCCTTCTGTGGGAGAGTTGGTAAGCTATTTCGGGGGAAGGCGCTTGGAGGAGGAACGCCTGATGCAACGGGGCAGGTTTCTTACCTGCTCTGGTTCCGCAAATCTGCCCAGCGAAGATGGTCCGTGTCAGCAAGGGAAAACAAATTGGCGAGCTGTTCGCGATGGGAATGATGACTTTGGAATGCGCCTGTGGTAGAGGATGGTGGGGTACCAAGTTGCGCCAGCAAAGAGGACAGATGGGTGAGAAAGGAACTCACCTCGGGAGCTCGTCGGGGTTGTATGGCCTGTTGTACGCCATGGTTGCGAGTGAGTAGGAGGCGTGCCGTGTTGGGTGTGGCGACTCCGATACAGATCGTCGTCGGTCGTTGTCCTAAATTTCGGCGCGGGGCGGGTTTGAAGGAGGGGAACCCAAGGAGGGAGAGAGGGGTTATAAAGTGCAAACCAGGGGGTCGGGTAGAGGTACCAAGAATATTTCAAACGACCAACCCTGTCAGCTCAGCCGCACGCCTCGCTTTATTTGCGGAAATATATCACAGGGCTGTGAGTCGGGACGAAATGATGCTTTTGACTGCTTGTTATTGATGGCTCAGAAAGAGCCCGGTGGTGATTCTAATGACCCCATTCGCTAGCAGCGCCCTTGAAGCACACCGGGCGAACCCTAGCGATGCACGCGGCGAGGCTCTGACGCGGCCCTGAGAAGAGCTTGGGAGCTTTGGCCGCCGGGGCATCTATCAGAACACCTTGTCATGCTGCCGTGCTGCCGAAGCATAGTTGTTGTTACACCGCCTAGAAACTCTGCAGTGAAGCCGCCTTCTTTTTGCGGCCGGAACAAGTAAGAATGTGCCTTGTGCAAACAGGTCCACTAATTCTCGATTTTCGGACGATGGAAACGATGACGTGCTGCTAGAAAATCGAATAACTTTGCCAGGTGCCGTTCGCGTCCTCGATTCCCATTTCAGGTGTTAGAGCGCGGCGACGCGGCTTGAGGCAAGACGCTGGGCGTAGGTGTCGAAAGTTATCAGCACACGGGCTGTCGAGTCTCGCCGGTCAGATTCTCAACCGTGATAAATCCAACGGGTTCACCTCGACTCGTTTCCCGACAGTATGCGACAGCATGCACAATGGTACCTCGTAAAGATCCGACGAAAACTGGGCAAATATGATACGCAACTCGGATTCCAATAAACTAGAAGCACAAGGCTGCCCGAAATGTCCTTTTTCCGTCTGATATTGAGGTTGGCCAGCATCGATTGCCGCATCGGGGCTACTGCAGGACTGGCGTTTGATGGGACGGATGATGGCTGGCCATCAAGGTCATGGCGTTGTACCGAGTTGAGACGGAAAATAGAAAATGGTCACGCCAGCAAGAGGAAAAAAATCACCATGTCACAGGGAGCCATGAGTCTGGTAGGCTATAGCTTCAGCTGCGGAAGGAGAGGGGCGTCTTGACCAGGTTTCAAGAGTTGGAAGTCGGCGCACCATCTCCCTGATCCCCTGTTTCGCGTGTCTGTTGCCCGGCCGGCCACTGCCGCTCCGCTCCGGGCGGTTCGGAAACCTTGGAAGGCGCTGGCACTGGGGCGGCATGTAGCGATGTGGGCCGCGTCCATGTGGTGGCCCTACGGGCAGTTCTTCTGGGTGGGACCTTCCCGTTTATGTAATCGTCTCAGACATTGTCTTCTGACGCCCTACCCGCACGCCAATCTTGCCAAAAATGAACCGAGATCGAAGTTCGAACTACTAGTGCGGGTGCGCCCAACGCTCAAGGTCTCGTGCTTCTGGAATCTGAACCGCCGTGTCTCCTCCGTTGGAACTGACCATCGAATCTTGTTTGATCCCGAACCTTCTGGTGGTGGGTGTCCGTGTGCCCCTCCCCCCCCAAGTGTCACAACGGCGATCAGGTTGCCCCTGAGGAGGAAATCAGATTGAGAAGCTTTCGAGAAGAATAACAGAAAAAACAGGGAAAAACTACGAGAACCAAGGAATAGCCGGCGTTCACCAATGTCAACCGTAGCCCCCTTGCAAGATGCCGATGAGTTTTGGCTGTTCGGCTACGGGTAAGTCTCGAGCTCGAACTCTGTTGTGTTGTGTGGACAACTCGTGGCTGGAGAAGCTGAGTGCTGACTGTGTTTGGCTTGAAGATCATTGATCTGGAAACCACCGCCGCACTTTGGTAGCTATTCCCAGAGCCAGGTTGAAAATGATAGGCATCTAACCGGGATCGAAACAACCCAGATAGACGGATCCCGGGCTTTATCACGGGCTATGTTCGCCGTTTCTGGCAGGTAGGCCACCTCTCCAGCTTTGACGCCAATAGTCCCAAGCCCCAAGAGACCCCCATCATCCCCCCCTATTTATAAGCTGCGGCTGCAGCCCTGCAATCGCATTCCGTGTGGCATTTACCCCTGGCTCCCGCATTGTCTTTGTTTAGAAACTCTTGCCCGCCCCCCCTGAGCGTCACCCGTCATGCGATTCCCACTCCACGTAAAGCAGTTTAACTCCCGCCGCATACTGATCAGCATATAGGCAAGGTAGCTTACCACCCTCCACGTCCTCTCTGCGTTTGTTGAAGCACCGTAATCCCATTGGGGATCGGGACGGACAAGGTCGACTTCCGCACACGTGCCCGTATATGAGCTGAGAGCTTCTGTCGTCCCCTCTCGCTGACATCTTGTCTTCCCTCTTCCTAGCCAAGACCACAGAGGAACCCCCGAAGCGCCCGGCCGCGTGGTGACACTGATTGAAAAATCTTACTGGAACCAGCTGAAGGATCATCACGACTCGGCGCCGGAAAGAGTGTGGGGAGTTGCTTACCGTATCGTCCCAGAACGTGTTGCCGAGGTGAAGGACTATCTCGACATCCGTGAGATCAACGGCTACACGATTCATTATACTCCTTTCCATCCAGCCGCGGGTGTTGATCCGGCCACCCTGCCGACGCAGGTTCCCATTTCGACCCTCGTCTATATCGGAACACCCGAGAATGACCAGTTCGTTGGTCCCGAGGATCCCCGGCGCGTGGTCGATGTGATTTTCCACAGCCACGGACCGAGTGGGCCGAACCCCGATTACCTGTTCGGGTTGGAAAAGGCCCTCGACGAGCTGAGTGCGGAAAGTGGAGATGAACACGTCACCGATCTGTCGAATCGTCTCCGTGAGATGATGGCAGCGCGGCGGGTACCAACTCCGGGCCCTCACCCCGCGCCGGGACCGCCGCAGGAGCACCACTTCAGAAGGGCTTCCAGCGTAGATGAGCAAGAAGAGACCGAGAAAACTTCCTGAAAGATGGAAGCGAATAACATCAAAAAGCGACGCAGTTACAACCGAATTTCCCTCCCATTCCCCCTTACCGCTCCCCTCCTTGTGCTAGTGCCCTCCCTTTGCTTTTTTCTACCCTCAGGTATTCCTGGCCTTCACCCCGGGCCCTATCACCAAACATTCCAATCCCTCACACCAGGACGATCTCAGACGTCTATGTCTATCCATGCAGGCATAGGAAGATATTCGCCGCTACAGGCCCCCAGTGAACTCGCTGCATCGAAGCCCCCTTCACCTTATGTTCGTTCCATTTCCAGCCTCCCTTGCCCTTGCCATGTCCCCTCCTAGCCCGCACCCTAGAACACACAACATAACACGAGAATCATCAAAAGGAAACCAGTACTTTTCATCAAATCCCAAACATCAACGAGAAGGAAACAACACAGATGACAACGATATCACAGATCATCAAAAAGGAAACAAAATGCATGAACAGAAGCCAAGACACGGAGAAAAGACCAAGATCCAGAGAAGAATCAACTCCTCCCGGCATCTGGTTGCCTGCCCTGACGGCCACAGGCTGATGAAGGGAAACAAGTGGTCAACCAGTCCAGCAAGAAAACAACACTGCGCGCGCTGGGGTATATGTGGCGATCCTCACGAGCAACAAAGCCTGATCGTACAGCAACGTCAACGAGCCACTCGGCGGTCCACGGTTCGGAAGAAGTTTATAGCGAAGCTAGGCTTGCGATTCAGTTGTCTCCTTCGCGTCGGGGTCTTTTGGCTTGATTCGCCGTCCCTGGTTCGGAAAATTCGTCCCTGCTGGTCTCATCCGAATGGAGACATCGATGCAACTTGTGTTGTCGTCTCAGTAGCCACCTTGGTTGCCGCCATTGGGAGGCTGATGAGCCTGCTGAGATGGGTCGGCATAGGCGGGGTAGTTGGCCCAACCTGATTCTGCGTTAGCAGCAGTTCGTCGAGTGTGCCGCCATGGAGCGTTTCTTACCTTGCTGCGGAGCAGCGCCATAGGCCTGTGGGGCCTGAGGGTAACCTCGTCCATATGCCTGCTGACCACCGTACATGCCCGGAGGCATGCCATAGGCCTGCGGGGCAGGGGCAGCATAACCGCCGAAGCCACCATGGGGAGCACCGACTGGGACACCAGAATAGCCACCGCGGCCGCCGAAGCCACCGCCGCCACCGCGACCACCACCACGGGGACCAGTGTCAGAGGCCTTGTCGACACGAATGGTGCGGCCATCGAATCTATGGCCAGTGTTAAAATGGACGGGAAGGTGCGAGGTAGGCACTGGGCAGACTTACTCGACATTGTTCATGGCTCCGATCGCCTTCTGAGCGTCGTCCTCGTTCGTGTAACGGACAAAACCGAAGCCACGGCTGCGGCCAGTGTCGCGATCCTTGACGACGACCTATTGCGGGAGCAACCACGTGTCAGAATAGCCAATTCTTCGGGATGGGATTGGTCGACCATCGGACTGGAAAGGGTTGATTGAATGGGAGAAAAGGAAACGACACCAGATTTGAATCCGGTCGAATAAAAGTGCAACACGACAAACTTACAGCTTCCTCAACGACACCGAACTCTTCGAACTTCTGGCGGAGGGTGCCCTCCTCAGTGTGCCAAGCCAGGCCGCTATACGCATGTCTGTGAGTGTCCGCCTCGTGTAGGAAGGGGACTCGTTCTTGAGCTGAGAGATTATTCTTACCCGATGAAGAGCTTCGACATGTTTACGAAGCTGTGCTGTGATATTGTTGGGAGTTTCTAGATTGATTGGGTCAGTTGCGTTCAACAAAGTGAAGAGATTTTTATTGCCTCTTTGATTATCCAAAAGTACTGGGGAAGGGGATTGGAAGTAGGTGATGGATGGGGCTGAGCCTCGAAAGGCACCAGCACCACTGGCTATTTACACCAAGGAGCCTGCAGCACCGATGGTATGCCCAGGCGGCCAGGCCAGGGTGGATAGGCGGATAGGCGGGGAGGAGGGGATGAGGAGGAGGAGGGGTAAAGAGGCTCGCAGGTAGCAGGGAAGATGACGAAGTGCGAAAGAGGAAGGCGGAACTGGGCGAGCACTGCACTCCTGGTGGCGCTTACCTTGTAGGGCCCCGGAGGGGAGAAGCAAAGTCGCGATCTGATGCGCGAACCGTTTCTGCGATCTGAAAACAAGATCGAGTTCTCGGCGCCGAGGGAGGTGAGAAGGTTCTCGGAGCTGTGGTTAAGAAGCTCGGCGATGAGTGTTGTCGAGTTTTGCCTAAGGAAGGATTGTTTGTGATAAAATCCAGCTGCCGCTCGATATTTATTGCCCTCCAGCTAGCGAAGAAAAACACGCCAGTACTTGGGAGATCGGACGGAAGAAACGTGATCTTTAGAGACTTCGTCTCAGTGGGGCGTTAGTGTAGCTGTGCTATGGAGTAAGGGTCAAGGGTGCTGAGGTCTCCAGGCTTCCTATTACCGTGCAGACTTGGTTGGCGGGATATCGAGAGATATAAATTAGCACCAGGACGAGACCAGCCGGGAGGATAGATAGTAGTAGCAGGTGGGTGAGGAGAACCGCCGGGCCCTTGATGCTTTTCTGCTTTATACATAACCTGGGAGGTATCATGTCCATCCATGTCAGTCACAGTGGGTATTCCCGGGGAAAGGCCAAGGGCATGGAAGGGCGGACGCCCGTTTGCCCTGGATTGGTAACACAGCACACATAATCACTGGGAGTCTGGGAGAGCTCCCCAAACAGGGAAGCTGGGGCGCCAGGCGATGTTTCGACTAGGTAGCATGAGCCTTCCGCGAAGTAGCATAGTGAAGCGCCCAAACAAGCATCAAACGGGCAGAAGGAGGGCCTCGACGCCCTGGAGGGGGGTAAACCATTCAAGGCACGATCCAGGGCAAGCTGCGGCGGCGGCTGCATCCCATGGCGGTGCCTAGAATGCAGAACCGCTCTAGAAAGATTTGAGGTTGCGGGATTGGTCAGAGCTTAGTCGCGGGATCCCTGAGCTGCACATCTTCATAGGGCCCCCAAAAGGACAACCGTTTCGTGCCGCCGCCACGAGTGGAAACCCCACACTAAGTATACTACCTACCAGGTGCGTTGGGGCTGCACTTTTTGCACTTGCACTTGCAATTTGCACCTGCGACCTGTACGTCCACCGCGCCTGCAGTTCTGCACTGCACCTGCACCGCGCCGCCGCTCCATTCATCAACGGCCGCCGCGTCAAACAGGCATCTCAGCCGGCTGCGTGGTCCTCACTCCCGCTCCTCAGGGCGGGCGCGCCAGCCCCAGACCGCGCATATATACAAACACACATACACATATACACCCGGCCCTTCGCGCATGTGCCCGCTCTGCCAGTCATACCACTCTAGCTACCGAACCGAACCCCCTTGCCGGGGCGCGCACACGCTCACCGGTCGACAAGAGAAACGCCGCCTGAGCTGTCAAGACCCGAACGAACCCAGGAGGAGGAGGGGGGGTCAGCTCTGGGCCTCCGATCCAGGTTTTCCTCAGATGGCGCCCGCACTCCCGTTGACCCTAGCGGTATTAAGAAACGCCAATATGGTCAAAGGCATAGGGAGATGATTTTGCCGGCATTGGCAAATATGCGAGCTAATCATGCGACAGCATCCGTTTTGGTGGGCTCCCAAGTCCAAAAGGGCGGCCGATTCTCGCCTCGTCGCCGACCCCAGGCTGGAGGTGGTCACCCCCCGACCGCTGGAGCGAAGACGATCGGGTGCTGAACACGGGTGTTGGGGCGCGCACGCGCACACGGCTCCAGCAACCGTCCCCCGCAAGGCGTGGGAACGGTACGCGGGGCCCTGGTATCGATAGAACCGCCCCGGAAGGTCGAGCCCGGCGCTGATCCCCAGACGCAAACGCCAAAAATACCACCGAAGCGGCGTCCGAGCTCACGGAAATTTCTGGAGCGAGGCTGGCTGGGTCCTCCGACGTTGCGGTGGTTACCTACCTCGCAGCACGCTTTCGCTTTTTGAGTGCTGGGAAGGTATGGCAGCTCCAGCGACGTAACCTCCCCGCATCAGCGATGAACATCTCTTTGCGAGGCCACTATCGTGCACAACTAAGAATAAACCCCCCACGACGCTACCGGCGTTCCGCCGGAATGCACACACACACCTATCTCCCCCATTTTTCATATGAATAACTCGAGGTGGCGGAACCGCGACGGCCCAACGCCGACCTGCCTCTCTACCTCGCACAACACACAGGATCTCTTCGCTGCAGCTCTGGCGAGCTCGGCAGTCTAGCCGGGATATGCTGCCATCGAAGACGAGGCGACAGCGGAGCAAACAAGGGGGCCAGGGCCGCGGCATAAAATGCGCTCGCTGATCCCAACGAGATACGAAACTCTCAAAGCGTCCTAATTCGTCGTCACGACCTGGACACAAGGTGAAACTCACTGCGCCAGCCGGATGGCCGATTTTGGCCTAACCCAGCAGGTTCCCTTGCTGTCTGTTCGTCGTCTAATCCTCGTGACGTGAGAGAGGCTCGGGAGTGTTGGCGGCGGTCTTTTCCCACGTGTCCATACCACCTCATCAGGGGGCCACCTGCGGACGATCCAAGAAGCGATCCCGACGGTCGATCACAGCACTTCACGTTCTGGAACAAGCCGGGCGCACACAGTCATCGACGAAGGCGGGAAGAGCTACCCTGAGCCTCATGGGAACCCTGCAACTGTGCGCATTTGATCATTGATGACAGGAGGTGTTTTCCCTGGCTCGCCTGGCCAGGAGAGCCTCTCTTTGCAATTGAACCTCCCTCCCTCTCTACCCCTCTACCCCTCCGCCCCTCACACCCGGTTCGGACTCCAAACAAAACAGGGGACCATGTACCTGTCCTCGCAGAGCGACGACTCGCATCTGCAAGGGATTCGACACGCGATGTGTTCCGCAGGATCTGAACAAGACGACAGGACGCCATGCCATGGTGCGACCGCCCATAATCCCGTCGTCGATCAGCTAATTAACCGCGTCGTACTCGGCGTGCATCCCCACACAAAGGAGACGAAACGGGCAAGCTTGAGCACCAGGCCCAAGCAGGACAGCATCAACCTCAGGAGTCCTTTGGAGTCGTCCCAAGCTTCAGAGCTACCCTTGGAGCTTCAGTCGGCGGGGTAGAGGAGCTCCTTGCTAGCCTTTGGCGATAAGCACTGAAAGTCGGTCTGTCGCCCGTGCTCGGGCATCTGTCGATTGAAACGCGATCGACTGCAAACCCCAGAGCTCGTCTGATGACGTGGTCTTGGTCCGCTGCGGCGAGGGACAGCAGCGTCGCCCCTCCGGGGCATGATGCCAGTGACAAATAGGTAGCCCACCGTGACGGCCAGATCTCGGAGTTGAGGTGGTGGACGGGCAATGAAGCCGTCCATCCGCGAGAGCCGTGTGGTTGGCGCAGAATAAAGAGTATCGTATCGATGCAAGGAGGGCCTCGTTATGAGGCCTCTCCTTGCATCGTGCTGCCTCAAGTGGTGGAGCCGTTCCGGCGCCACATCCCAGTGGACGGAAGTAGATGCGTCTCATTCCTGGCTACTCCCGCCGTGCATCGAGCCCCGGCTGCTGCTGCTGCTGCTGCAAGCCCTCTACTTGCACATATGGAAGAAGTACGTACGGTGACACAAACTATTGTTTCTATCCACCTTCCAAGAAGGCAAACCGTGGGGCAGACCTCGCGCAGCGTTGCTAGTGAGGTTGGTGTAGCGTTCATATCGAGGGCATGTTTAGCCGTGATGCCAGAATCTAGCGCTGCACTGTCTGTCTGATTAGGTCCGGCACCTTGTCGAGAATCGCACGCTCCTGTAGGTTGGACAACAACCCACGGGCCTTGGCAACGGGAGTTCGTCGGTTCTCTGCGCACGGCCGGGCTGCTGCGACGTGGGAAGAAGACTATCGGACTGCGGTACCGTACCGTACGGTCCACCGTTGACGGCTGCATCCTCGCGATGATGGAACGCGGGGAGTCTCGAGTAGATCTGCAGAAATGCGTCGTTAGCGGTTGCTCCTGGTGATCGAGCAGAGAGACTGGCCTGTCTGTGCCCTAGCATGGACCGATCTTTCCTTTCTAGACCCCATGTTTGCAGATGGGCACCTTGGATAAGATTCTGGAGTTGACACTGGAGGTTCTCCTTGGGCAGGAGCGATAGGGGACTGCAGGGCAAGACCCACGATGGGGCAGTCGGCCAGAGGGGTTAGGTGGAAGGCACGACGCAGTGCTGCTTTCAGCATCAGGTTTGGGTTGTAGTTCTCCATTATCGATCTTCTTGCACCGCATCTATTGTCAATACCAAGTTGTGTCCCTGTCGCTGAGTTCGTATCCATTGTGCGAGACAATGCAGTCGTCTAACCGGTACCGCCAACGCGCAGACAAGCACCATCACGAGCGGCGAGATCGTGGCGAGAACGGCAGACACAACCGAAGCGGGAAGCCCGATGGCCATCGACATACTAGACACCCTCAGCAGCGCCACAACCACGATGATGTTCTGGAGACGATACCGGCTACATTGGCCGTCGATGAGGAGGCGCGAGTCGATGATTACATCGAGACGTGGCTGAGGAAGACGCAAGAGTCACGCGCGCAACGAGAGCGAGATGAGAACGAAGAGAGGCAACGAACAATGCCACAGAAGGAATCTCCACGGGCACATCTCGAGGTGTTGCGGAGGAAGACGACGAAGAAGAGAGCGAGGCCCATACCTAATCCGGCCGCTTCGCTTTCGGGGCGGAGCGAGCACGCCGAGGAACGATTCGAGAAGAGGGCGAGGCATAAAACGCTGGCAGACAAGTACGAGTATCGGCCGGATAGGGGCAAGAAGAAGCATCGGGCGGTGGAAGAGCTTGAGGTCGCTGTCAATAAACCGGGGAAGAAAAAGGGTATGAAAGGATGGAGGGCACAAGAGTCGGAAAAGGAGTTGGATGAGTTTTCAAACTTCTTTCACGAGCTTGACGATAAAAGAGGGGAGCGAAGAAGAGAACAGCTGCAGTCCAGCGCTTCACTTGAGGGAATGTTGAGCCATGGGGCTTCCTACGGTGCTTTAAGGGGCGGGAGAGATCGGCGTCACTCCTCGACCGGGCTTCCGCAGTCGGCGCAGAGTCCTCCTTCTGGTCGACGACAGGGGCAAGGCAGCAAGTCCGGCAGTTACTTCACATGGTCAACCAGTCATTACAGCGATGTTGGTGGCGAAAAACACGAAGATCCTACCTTGCCCACAACGAGGGGCCCATCTCGGAGTAGCGCGAGGGTTGTGAGGAGTGAAAGCTCCCGGGACAAACAACCAAGGTCTAGCCAGCGACCGCCGCCACCACCGCACCATCACAATGAGAGACAGAGGTACAAGGACGCAGAGGTGCAGGCGGATTCAAGATCGGAATGGGCCGAAGCACAGAGTCGAGCTGAATATTCTCAACTCGAGCGACCCAGACAGCTCAACCCAGTGGGACACAATCCACATGTTCCTGGTCGATGGGTTTTTATCGAGGAGTCTCAGCCGGACCCCATATTCTATCACGGATCCAGCTACCCCCGCAACGGAAAGGAAAGAACAACAATGGCAGAGCCAGCAATGGTAGTTCAGAGTCGGACGCACACTCCAGTCAGTTATCCGGGACCAGCCATCCCAGCGTATTGGAAACAAGCCAGCCCACCACGCCCCAATTATACCCTCCAATACGGACAACAGAGGATCCGACCTGCCTTTGACTTACGAAGCACCAAAAGACCCTTTCTCCTCATGGGTGAAGACCCCACGCCCCATCTCCCTGAACCCGCCACAGCCCTGCGTATTCCACACCAACCGTTTCGCGCGGAAGGTGAGAGCTATCTCCATGGAGCCGAGGAACTGCAAGAGTTTGGAGACTACCAGCCCCCGCCGAGGCAGTCCTTCCAAGCACCAAGGCACCAAGAACCACTCCAGAGCATTCAGGAAGCACAAGAGCACCAAATCAGTCATACATGGGATACAACGCCTCTGAGCGAGCGACCGCATATCAAAGCTCTGGAAGAGTTCATTGAAAAAATTGAGCGGGAGGCGTACAGCACACACGAATACAGTGTGGGAGATCCAGGCCAAGATAGTGGACGAGCCGATAATGGCGTCGAGGACAACGTCATGGATGCAATGGGCATCCCACCCGATGCTGGAGGGGCCATGGACGTACAGGTAGATACTCAACGGGATGCGTCTTCTCACCCAGGTCTCGCGGATATGGTTTGGTTTGATCAGTAAAGACATTTATTCAGGCTCTTGTGACTGCCATTGTGACTTGATGCTCTCAATGTCAAAGCCGCACCTCTCGGCCTTCTTGATAATGGCCCTGGCCTTGCCGGAAACTGGTGCATCGATCATCTTCCCATCCAGAGTCCACGCACCCCGTCCTGCGGCAGATGCCTTGTCGTCCGCAATAGCCACGCGAACCGCCCACTCGACCTCCTCCTTGCTCGGCGCAAACATCTCCTGGACAATCCCAACCTGGCTGGGGTGAATACATTCTGCGCTGTATCAGCACAAACCGCACCAAGAGACAGAAAAGGGAAACAAAACCTACGCTTCCCATTAAACCCCAGCCCCTTTCCCCCTTTAGACTCCTCCCTCAACCTCCTCTCACCTTCCTCGCCGCGATACTCGGTACACACTAAATCGATCGCACTCGGCAGGTTAAACGCCCTCGCCGCAGTGACGATGGCGCTCCTGGCGTACAGAAACTCGGTCAAGCCAGGCGTCCTCGTGAGCGACAAGTCCAGTGCGAAATCCTCGGCTGCGAAGATGAGTCCGTCCAGGTACGGCGACGCAGCGCAGATGGAAGGGAGGTTGGTGATTGCCAGGGCGGATTCGATTAACGCAATGAGTTTGATTGGCTTCTCCTTTGAGTCGGGTGATGAAGAGGAGGAGTGCCGCGAGGGAGAGACGTGGCGCAGGACGTCGGTTACAAAGGTGAGGTCGGCGGCGGAGTTGACTTTGGGGATGACGAGGGCGTCGACGGCAGGGAGGAAAGCGAGGGTAGTGAGATCTGAGAGGCAGTGGGGGGTTGTGATGGCGTTGATGCGGACGGCGAGCTCGCGGATGGTGGGGGGACGGGAAGGAAGGGAGCTGAGGTGCGTGTGGAGAAGGGTGCGCGCGGGGGCTTTTTGGGAGGGGGAGACGGAGTCTTCGAGGTCGTAGGTGAGGTTGTCGGTGGTGAGGGAGAGGGATTTGGTGAGGAAGCGGGGGGAGGAGGAGGGGACTGGGGGTTGTTAGTGAGAGGTCAAGATATCAAAACTAAGGGGATAATGGTGAAGGAAAAGGGAAAATGAGGGAGGTTACCATAGAGGAGTGCCCTGCGGAGGGCGGCTGAGGTTGCCATTATCTTAACAATCTTCGAATTTGACAAGTCGTTCAATTGGGCAAATAACAATAATTGGGAGAAAGGGGTTGTTTACAACCCATCAGCATCAAGTGAAGTGAAGTCGTTCATGTGAGCCGGGAGTGCTATTCCGAGCCCGTGTTAGCCAGTGGATCTCGGCCCGCCAGCAGCTGCAAAGCTTGGCCGCCCGCAGAAGGTAGAACAGGGCGGCCCAGCTAGCTTGGCTTACCTAACCCAACGACCACGTACGCTAGGTACGTAATTAGCCAAGTGCAGCTCAGGGCATTCCCATCTAAACACGGCGACAGCTTCAATATCTGCAACCCATCGTCGCCAGCTCCCAAAGCCCCGTCGTGACACCGCATCGCCGCCCACCATGGACCTCGAATCACAACAGCCCGGCTCCCTGAGCTGGCGCCTCAGCTCCCACCCTATCACCCTCTTAACCTTCCTCGCCTTCCGAGTCTGTACGTCGCACCACGCCCCCCCCTTTCTTCCCTCCCCAATCTGTCGCTAACACACCCTCCTCAGCCTCCCTCCTCGTCTACCTCTTCGGCATGCTCTTCACAAACTCGCTCGTCATGATCTTCATCATCACCATCCTCCTCCTCGCCGCCGACTTCTACTACCTCAAAAACATCGCCGGCCGTCGCCTGGTAGGACTGCGCTGGTGGAACGAGGTCGATCCCAACACGGGGGAATCCCACTGGGTCTTTGAGAGCAGCGAGCCGGGGACAAAGGTGATCAACGCGACCGACAGCCGCTTCTTTTGGCTGGCCATCTACGCGCAGCCGCTGTTTTGGGTCATGCTGGCGGTGGTGGCATTGTTCAGCTTCAAGTTTACCTGGTTGCCGCTTGTTGGTGAGTGAACCCCCTGCCTGGGAGAGATGTTAAGGGGGGATGCTAACGGGGTGTAGTGATTGCGTTGGTCTTGACGATTACGAATAGTCTGGCTTTCTCGAGGTGCGATAAGTTTAGCCAGGCGTCAAGTCTTGCCGGGGGAGCGCTTAGTTCAGGGAATCTCGCGGGGAGCATTGCGACGAATATGGTGGGGAGGTTTTTCAGGTAGTATGATGGTTGCTACGGTCTGGGCAGGGTATAAGGAGGCGATGGGACCGGGATCCCACGAGATTGGGTTGCGGATCGAGCTTGTCTTGTTGAAAATGCGTGTATAGACAATGAGTTGACAGCTGGCGGGTAGTCGGCATGGAGTTTTCGGGTAATATCTGGGTCGGCTCTGGCGCGCTGTATTATATGTTCCGGGACAGGACTTGACAGTCTGGTTTATGCGTTACGGGTTACAGGCGTTACAATTCAAGAGCACAGTGCCCTTCACTAGACGACTTTGGCACTCGAGTCCCTTTTGCGGTCGGCAGGATTCACGGGGCCACAGTTGCTTTTTTTACAAAGAGGTGCAACGATATGAATAGATGACTGACTCCATTCACGCCTATCTTATGTTCATCGTATATACATACTCTTCTTTTGCCACCCCCAATCTCCGTATGTTTACCCCGGGCAAGGGAGTGTGGCCCCTCCCCCAACCCAGAATCAGAATATACCAGCTTCATTACGTCACTTAGCCCCATTCTCATACAACCTTATCCACCGTCCTCATTCCCACTTCTCAGACACTATTCTGCTGCTCTCCACTGCTGCGGAGCATACCATGTTGAGATGTCTCCAACTGGTTCCCGATCCTCCCAGTCCACAGCGGGGAGTCGAGATTATCCAGCGACGTGTTGTCCCCGATGCCACACCATCCTCCATGTCACGCAGACTCCGTTCATGTGCGTGTCCAGATCATATAAACGAACGACAGTGCTGATGCGAGTTGGTATGCGCAGATAAAACAAGAACTGAAAGCAAAAAGACAAAGCACTTCTGCCAACCAACCGTACGCCGACTCCGAAGCCAAAGAGTGAGAGAAGGCAAGCCAAAACCCGAAGAGGAAACAACAGAAGCATACAAACAGACAGACGGGATTAGGGCTTCCGTACCGCTGATTGCTCGATGGCTGCGTCAAGTGCTCGCTCTTCGTCTTCCAACCGCCGGATCTCGTCCTCCGTCATACCCTCCTCGACAAGGTGGGCATAGGGTGTCTGGACACCGTGCGGCGTAGCTCGGCCGGGGATCGGACTGTCTGGGACGCCTCGGGAGCTTGCTGGTATGATGGACGCGGCGTGAGTGCTGGGTGATCGGGCGATGGCCTCGTGACCGTCGGAGTACGGGGTGAAAGATCGCGGTACATCCTGAGTAGACTGAGAGAGGTCCTTCTTGTGATGGTGTGCTGCAACTGCCGCAGTGGCCATTCCGGCACCAGTCCCAGCATTGTGAAGGGAGCTACTGTCGCGTTGGCCGCCGTCGTCGGAATAGGGGGAATGAGGAGAGACATCGACACCTGCGTTGGCCTCCTTCTCGGCCATCAGTTCGTCCGTGCGGGTGCGGCCATTTGCGTAGGCTTCAAAGGTGTCGTCATCCCTGGCTTGTCGGCGACGGCGGAGGAAGAACCAAACGAGGAATCCCAGAAAGGCAAGAACAATGACCGCGGCACCGACAGCGATGCCAGCAATAGCCCCCGTGGGAAGTGCTCCGCCCGAGGACGAGGAGCTCGCGACGTCCGTTGCAGCCGGGCTGCTTGTGGGCTTGGAGGGTTTGATCTTGTCAGAGGGGAAGGGTCGGTTGTCCACAAAGAACTCTTGAGTCCAGTCCGGATCAAGGTCGCTGGGCTTCAACACAGTGAAGGGCTGGCTTGACTGGCTTCCATCCACAAAATTGGCCTCGAAGAACAAGGGAAGCCCTCCCAGATCCAAGAGTGGGTTGAAATCCTCAATTTCCACGGTTCCTGTTGTTGCTGATATCCGAGAAACTATCGAGACTGTTAGTATGACTCCGGTCACCTGGTGACATGGATGCTTTCCAACAAACCTTTCAGCGTCACGTTCTGGAAGTTCTCCGCTGCGGCAAGGCTAACAGCGGATCTTTTCGTTGGGCAGTTGCCCGTTAACTGGCATCTTCCACCTGTTGCAGCGGGGAACGGTAGTGTGAAAGGGTTCCCTCCTGTTGTAATCGTCATTGTTTCTTTTGGTAATGGAACGTTTTCGCTTCCAATGTACTCGGCCGTTTGATCTGTCGTATATCGAAAAGCACGCAGCTTGATTGAGACTAGAAGATCCTCGCTCGATGTCCAGTCAAACACCAACTTGGTGTCCGGATTTTGAGGGCTGGGACTGCGGTTGATTATATTGTTTTGCCTGCCGCTTGAATCTTGTCGCCGATCTGAGACAGAGTCCATGCTGAAAGTGATAGAGCCGCCGTTTGCAAGAACGGAAGGCAAAGCTGTCGTTGCGGCCAGCCAGGTCCATGCCGAAGGTATTCGCATGGTCGACGTTGCACGACAAGATCTTGTCGTGCGGAAACTCGGCAGGGACGGGGAATAGGTTCCTGGGCCTCGGGGGTCCGAACTTCTCGTCTCGTGCCCTCACTTCACGCTGGAGGCCCGCTGGCGCCGTCGTCGATGAGCGAGCTGTCCCGAACGGCGACGATCGATGATGAGGGGTGATGAAAGCTGAAACCGGAGGGAAAGGAGAGAAAAAAGAACGGGGTCCGGGGTAAGTGGGCACAGCGTGGGAGAAGTGTGCGTCTGTGGGAAAGGCAAGGCTGCGGGCGTCAGTCTCACCTCTCCTGCTTCCCTCTCTCTCCCTCGCACTCGGACCGCAAACCCAAGCCCGTTCAGCTCCTGCTTGAGTGACTAGGGTGCGGGCCCGAGCTGCACAGCCAGACAAAGGCTGAGGATGCCGCAGGGGTGTCACCAACCGGAGCCGTTGACGATGACCGTCTTACTGGCTGTGAGTTCCCGGCTATGCCCCAAGAGGAATCCATCGCTGTCGCGGACCACTGCGGGCTCCGGGTCATTCTCTTGGGCTGCATCTTTCCCCTCCCGACGCGTGTGCTGGATTGATTGATTCTTCCAGACATGCACCACTGCGAGAGACGTAAGCTCGTGGCTCTGTGTCGAGGCATCTGTAACTCAATGTAAATTGATGATGTTGATGATAAACCCCAGTTTTGCTGTCAACAAACTCTCTCACTTCTGCTTGCTCGGCTCTTGGGCTCTAAAACACGGTATAATAAGAAAAGCTTGGTGCCCGAGACGGGTGGCTCGCATTCCCCTGTTTTGGTTGGGTGACGGACCAGGCCGCCGCATCCCTCTCGCTGCCAAAACGTCATCTCAGCGGCTCTTCCCATGCCTGTTTCTGCCATTGCAGAGAGGTTGAACAGCAAGAGTCGAGGAGCTCAAACCCTCAAAAACAACGACCACCCCATCGAGGGTCGGGGAACTGGTGTCGAAGCCACACTCGGGGCAACGCTGAGGAGCCCCTCCTCGGTGCCGAGTCGAAGATCCATGTCGAAAACCTGCGAGGTCAGAAATGTGCACTGTGGGAGTTGCTCGTGGTCGCGCAAGTTGGCTTGAGGAATTGTGTGTGATTGGGGGACAGGGGGGATGGGACAGTGTGTCCCACTGTTCCATTGCGGAGTGGAGCGTAAGCCCAATGGGGCTGAGCTATCTCCCGCTGCCAGGCCGCTCCTTCTTGTCCGGCGGGACCGCAGCTCGGGAAGGCCATCTCGGGCAGCGGGGTCTGCGGCTGATGCTCGCTGTGCATTAGCGAATGGCCCTATTTTAACTGGTCCGCTCTTGTTTTGTGGTGCGTGGAAAACATGCCGTTGACTTGCAGGACGTTGAACCATCAACGGCGAAAAATAATAAACATCCGCCGTTGGCCGTTGGCCTATGGTTACACAATGTGAGTATTGCGGCATGGCTACGATAGATTGGGGTCGACTCCGCTGATGGTTTGGTTCGCTCCCCTATCAGTACCCGGGCCGTTTCTACTGCGGGGACCAGGCGTCCACCTTTACTATCTCAGTTGTTGCCCAAGCTCTGGAGATGAGTTGACGTGAGATGATCCAGATCAACAAGGAAAGTGCGATGCTGTCGCAAGGTTCGGAGGCAGGGCCGCGCACGCAGCGTCAGCACTCAGTAGCCCACTGCTCAAATCAAGTATCTGACCGAGGTGTGCCCATCCAGTCAGCCATGGAATCAAACCACCAGCGGAATGTCGGGTGTTGGAGCATCAAATCAGCAAGAATGATACCCGACTGCATCACCACCGCTTCTTCTTCTCTTGCTCCTTCAAGAGGATGTCCCTCATCGCCGCCCGAGCGTTGCGGCTGCCACCCAGTTTTGGACCCTTGAGAACCTCTTCGTCCTTCTTCACCCCTGATTTGGCAGGCTGCACAGCCTTGCGCCGCCGCCTTTGTGACATCGCATCCATGAACTCCCGTCGAAACTCCTCCGCAATCCTGTCATCAGCGGCCATCTCGTCGTCTTCCAGCCCTGCCATTGTAACTGGCTGTTCGGGCTGCACATCGTAGACTCCAACTGCGATGATGGTTAGTAAACTTCAGGCAGCTAATCCATGAGAACAAACAGGCAGCGCTTACGACTGTTCTCGCTCAAGAACTCTTCCACAAGCTGATCGCGCTTGATGTCTTCGCTGCCTCTTCGGTTCCTGCTCCGCCACGGCTTCCCATCAGGCCCCAAACGGGGTCTCTTGTGCCTCCCGCTCGCTGAGTCGTCGATTTCATCAGCACCCAGGCCCTCCAGGCGCCTCCTTGCGCGTTCCGTCCTCTCGATATTGCGCGCACGGGCTTCATCGCCGAGATCTATCTCGAGCAGTTTGCCGTGAAGCACCCGCTGCGACTCGACTTGCTTTCCGGGCATCAGCGCCGCTGTTACCGGCTGCGCACTTGCTATCTTTGTGGCTGCGTCTTCATCTTCTTGCTTCTGTAAGGCTTCTGCGGCGTGCCGCTTTCGTCTAGCCAGCTCGGATTCTACATATTCCTCCCTTGCTTGATCAGCCGCTGTCCATAACGAAGGTAGGCTGTGAAGAGAGGAGGGACTAGTTGCTCACATATGCTTGTTTACCAACTCGCCTACCAGTCCGGTCTGGGGCGCGAAGCGCTGGGTGATGCCGCCCAGGATGGCCGAGTCTCCGTCTGCGCTGTCGTGGATCACCATACTCCTCTCGGGATTCTCGTCCGTCATACCGCTGCCCTCCCAATTCGAAGACGGCCCTGCGCGGAAGACGACACCGCCATTCCTGTGTTTCCTCGCATTCCGCAATCGTAGAGCTTCGGCGACAGAGCGCTCCTCGCTGTCGTCTTCTGGCGCGAAACTGGTTGGCGCAGGCGCAGTAGCAGTGCTCGATGCACCCTCCGTGATTGATGGCTCGTCTTCCTCTGTTCGTTGACGGTATGCTTTTCTCTTTTTTCCTCGACGAAACAATACTGGCGCTGATTCTGCTTCGGGAGATGCCATGATGTGTTATGGGTGGAATCAATCAAGGTTGGAGGCGTTTTGCGACAGAAGCCGTTGAGGTGACCGCTTGGTCATAACCCTAACCCTGCCCCAACGTCTCAACCGCAACGCCGTTCGCTTCAGACGTCACCCCCGCTCTCCCAGGTCACCCGGAGAAGAAATGAGCTTGCCAGTCCACAAGCCCGGCCCACGGTTGTGTCGAAAGGAAAGAGCCCTTTTTGGAATGCAAAGAGGCACTGAAGAGAGATATCGATCCCCTCTATCCAGGATACCAAAGCCCGCCAAGAATGCGGAAGCACGATTACTTCAGGCCAGGGATTGCGAAGAGAAGCAACCTCGTTTCTTCCACCCATGACCCAGCTCATTCGCAGTCCAGTAAATGCCGGTCCATGTCGGAGGACTTGCAATTCCACGCTCAAAACGTCTCACACAGATAGTCTCACTCGTAACGTAGGGGAATCGCCCTCAAACCTGGTCCCTCCCAACCTGCAATCACGGCGGCTCGCCCGCGATCTCGGAACCACGAGTAAGTCACTATTTCGCAACAGAAACATCGTACCTACCAACTGCCTGCTGCGTAGCCCGCGCTTGCAGAATCCACTCGACGCAGCGCAGACGCAGAATGCACCAACACGCGCGGCTCTCTCTCTGCAAGGAGACAAAGGAGACGATCCGCCTAGGTATATTTGGGTGGCATGACGGAATGCGCAGCTGGCTGCCTATTTACAGGATCTGGCCCCATACAGTCTCGGATTTACCGTCTTGCACATTCGCAAACCCCCCACAGCAAACCACTCGGGTCTCTCTCACAGGCGTGGCAGTACCAGAAGAAACATCTACTACCTAGGTACACCGTACACGGACGCAAGCGCATCTCCTGCATCATTTACCTGGTGCAACTCGGGGGTGGCTGATTTGTGTTGGTACTCACAAGGAAGCTATCGGTGACGACGCCAGTGGCCATTTCGGTCTGTTCAACTGCCACAGCATCAGACACGGGAACTCCTTTTTTTCTTTGCTTCTGTGTTGTGGGCTCAGCTCCAGCAGCAACACACCCAAAAACCAAAACTGCCGCGATGTCCGTATCCTGAGCCCAGCGTACACAGCCCAAACCTTTGAAACGAAAGCCCACTCCGGTATTCCAGACATTGTCTACCAGGTAACAAAGAAAGGCCGCTGTTTTGCCATGCCATTCAAAACCAGGCAACATTTGGGAGTCACCAATTTAGCCACCGTGCATCAGACACCCGCCGTTACAGAGGCTTCGGCTCGGCTTCCACGCCGATGCGGATGATCCTCTCGTGCCATCTCGTCCAAACCCCGACGTTTTGATCTACGGATCGACGATCTCCACTTCTGTGGTCTCCCCCATAGTTCCAGGCGTGTGGGTTTGGTGGGGAGAAGCAGACCAAAAAAAGTCCGCACCACTCCGACTTTCGTTGTGCAAAAATTATAGGCGAGCGTCCGATGAAAATCTACCGATATACGGGGAGGCGGACACAACATGTACCAACCCGTCAGAGCCGAACTTAGGGTTTATCTCGGTTGATGACACTCATGCATCCCACTGTCGACGCAAGTCAATCTACGCTGCTTACCTGCCACATATGCAGCTGGTTTGGTGCCTTGCAGACCTCAGATTAGCCTGATAGTCGATCACAGGCGTCAGAAAATTTGTCAACACACCACGCGCCCACGCGGCACCGTATCCCGGATCCAGCTGGTTTTGAAGAACAGACGCTTGCTGTTTGATTCCGGACAAAATGCTATATCCGAGCCATAGAATGCAACTATATCGCCATAGAAGAAAAATGCCTTGAACAAGAAGCTGTATTCCTGAAGAACAAATCCATTTTTTGGCGGTGACAGTCAAGCAAACACACCGGGAGTATCAAGAAGTGAAAGAGAAGAAGGCCTCAAATTCGAGGTCTGCAACGCCAGCCCATCCGGGGCAAAATCCTGTGTGTAAACCCCCTAACGTCATTGCCCAATATCATATCAAGCCGAAAGAGTCCTGTCTTTTCAAGGCCTTGTCCCACCTCCCCGCACCCAGAGAGAAGGTCGTAAAGTCAATTGCTCGCCCCTGCAAGCCCCGATTTCGTAATATGTACAGAGAAATTTGTGGAGTGTGTGGTGAGTCGCTCGCGCGTCATCAGATCCACATGGCTGTCGCCATGGGCTTTGTTTCGGGAAAGAAGCTGGTAAACAGACCGTGGATCTCGTTGAGGTAGTCGTTGGCGCTAAACTTGGAGAGGCCCTTGGCAGCTAGCTCCTGCTCCTCTGCGGCAACCTCGTTCAACTGCTCCTTGAGTCCATACTCCTCCGCGATCTCGGTGACCTGTGCAAGCTCAGGGCCAAAGGGATGTTGGGCTTGGGAGAACTCCTTCCTGTGGCTGACTTGTGGCATTGTTGGCGGTGCGCTCGTGGCGGATTGTGACGGAGTGGTGGTAGACTGGAGCGGTGCCTTCATCTTGATTTGTGTGGGTGATGAGGTAACAGACGTGGCGGTAGTGCTCGTGCTGCTGGAGGATGAGCGCGAGAAGCTGAAGCTCCCTTTGGACTGGAGGGAACGCTGGGACTGCTCCGACATGCGAGAACTTGATCTTTGCCTGACCAGGCTGTCGTATGACTTTTTGCTGTGAGACGGCGCCCGGAGAGGAATCACCGGCGCCTCAGCTCGTGGTGCAGATGACGTAGTCGCTGTCTGTCCAGGGACTGTAAAATAGCAGGACAGGTGATTTGGTTCGGGTGATAGTGATGGTGACTCGGTATCCGGGCTTGTAGGAGGAGTAGATGCGGCGGTATGCGGCGTATGGTCGGAGTCGTCGTCCGATCTGTGAGACGAGCTGGTGGAGCTGGCAGTTCTTGGGATATCAGGAGCGTTATATGACAGCATATTTGTAGTGTATATAAGCTCCACCGGGGCAGAGATCTTGTGGCGAATCGATCCGGCGGCTTTTGTGGTGTTGCTGCGATGGGGTAGAACATCTGCCTCGGCCAGGGTGAGGCTCTGCTTGACCCGTCGGGTCGTGAACGCCCTTGCGATGGACATATTGGTGGCTGGAGGACTCGTAGCGAAAAGAGGTCTGCTCAAAATAGACTTCTTCGCTTTCTAGGGGCTACCCTGAAAACCGGAGGCGAATTGTTGGCTGCCTTTCAGTGCTCCACCGCTGTGAATGACTCGGGACTGCCCACTTCGAAAGCCGTTGTGTGGGGGGAGACGCAGTATGTAAAAGAAAGCGGCATCAAAAGATCAAAGCACCAGAGGCCGTGTCCTGAGTTGGGTGTGACGCTGCCGGCTGCGAGGCGGTACGTTTGCTGTGCCCTTTGTCTTGGCGGGCCTATCAAGCCTGTCTCAGGTGGATACTGGGTGAATCTCGAGATGTAACGCCGTGGTGTATTCGGGCGCAAGGAGCGGAAGCAAAATGAAGCTTTGAACTGCTGGAGCCGCGAGAAAGGTGGATGTGTATCCTAACTCGGCGAGTCCAAATATCCTGGTCGTCAACGATCAGGGCGCAAAGATGAATCGAATGGGCCAAGTAAAGGCTGGTGACTGGGAAGATGATTGAAGGGACGGTAGGTAGTGGTGGATCCAATTCCGCGTCGTATCCAGCGCTTTGTGACCTTCGCAAGGGTCACGGGTGAGGACTGGATGAAAGATATCGCTTGGTGTTCCTTGGTTCACAAAGCACCAGGCATCAGATGTGTTCCTGAACAACTTAGGAAGGAATGCGAGAAATGGATGAAATGAACGTGGAGATGCTCGGGTAGAGTCACAATGGCCCGCAAAGGAGAGTGACGGGCTTGCGGGAGCGAAAAAATGAAAATTTAAGCAAGGTCGTGCCTGGAGAGAGGGAGGGCACAACAATAAAAGACGGGGGAAGGTGGTGAATGGAAGGTGAGGGCCCTAGTTTCCTGAGCTGGGGGCGGAACGGGGGCAAAATCCGGGCCTTGTGGTGCCGGTACCGATGACTTCTGATCCCGCAGAAAAATGACCTGGAACCATGTGCAAAGACACCTGCTCGTCACCCAGAATGGGGCCGGCAAAAGTTGGTCCTTGCTGAATGTTGGGCCGTGATTTGCCCACTCACACCCGGATCGCGCGCCGTTGCTCTCCACGGCGGCTTGCACGTTCACGCTTGCACCCTTGCTCCACTTTATCCTCTCACTATGATTGGTCTCACCCAGCGGCACTGTAGCATCCCCCAATTAGCTTGCGATCTTTGCCCCGGACAGCGAGGCCACCTGCCCACCCTGCGCAAGCTCCCTTTTTTTTTGCCGCGAGCGAAGCAAAGGACGCCAGCTTGAAGATGTGAGTTGGTCGTACGGACTGCAGTTGAGCGCCTGTGTGAGCATCTTGATTTGAATCAGTGTTGGTCTTGACGCTGCTGAGCTGGCACACGCAGCAGTGCTCCGTCATCTCCCAGCGTCTTCTAGTTTGCTGCGCCGCTTACCACCCGATGCTGCCTGTCACTCCAACGACATCCCAACTTGTGGCTCACTTCTTGAGGCCGATCTGGATCCCCAGGATCAGGCGGGGTTGCTAGGGCCAGCCAAGGTACGTATCAAGGGGGGATGAAAAAGCAATCACTTGGTCGCAAATACATATCATCTACGTTCTATCTGGAACAAGTACGGAGCGAAATACAAGACAGATCGATATCGAGGCAAGTCGAGCACACCATGAGCTGAAAAATCCAGACATTCTCCCTTATTTTCCAAGTTTGCGATCGACATCAATAACCACTGCCATCGAAGTGAGATGTTTGATGTTTCGCAGCGGCAAAAGTCGCACAGACAGGACTGAACACCCACGCTCCGCCAGGATTGCATTTCTCCACCCAATCACATCTCGAGTTGAGGTCTGTTCCTGCGTGTGAAACGAGCTAAGCGAGCAGGGTTTGTAGTTGGTCTGCCACTGCAGCCAGTCGCTGCTTCCTGAAGAGCGACTTGAAACCGCCACATCCCACCAGTTGGGTGACCGATCTGGATGGCCTGTGCCTTCATCTCTGTTCCAAAACGGGAGGGGCTCTATCTTGGGGCTTCGCGATGCACCACGAAAGCGTCGGACTGACGCGCATCGCAAGCTGCCGGTTATTGGCCACGGCGCATGACATAGTAATACTGGCTTGTAGGGCCTCCACCGGGCGCTGTTCAAGTTTGCCGCTGGATATCACCGCTTGCCGGCATCTGCATGTTCGAGAAGCAAGGTGCAGCGGGGTGTAGATGGATCTTTGTGTGCACATCAGTTCGATCTCCGATGCCGATATCCAACCATAATTTAATGCATTTGACTCCGTCGCATTCCGCCTTCGTACTTCTTTCGCTCCGTCCCTGGATCAGGGCATGATGCGGCCCAAGATCTTCCCCGGAACTGGATTTGGGCGTCTGGATTTTCGCTCCACGGCCATATATCACTTTATGCGGTGGCGAGCCAGGCCCGCAGTGTGTCTATGAAAGACCGGCCCCGAACCCTGGCATGATCACTCACCATCTCCAGCGGGAGACGAAATGACGGCTGAGCCAATCTTAGGATGATGCAGTACACAGAGGCGGTATTGCCTCTGCGTGGCTCAAAGTACGGCGGTGCGTTATCGCCTTGCTAAGTGTCACCGAGTCACAACATCAGATTACAGTCCGCTTGTCATCTCCCTCTGCGCAAACAGCTGGACGTGGCTGAAGCGCCTATCGTCTCACCAACATGGTAAACTCGCCAGCGCGAGCGAGGAATCCGAATTTGGCATGGTGTGTTGCAACTTGCCGTATGCATTGTCTAGATACGCTAAGGGGTGTTCCTTCAATCCTCATCCTCGTCCATCGAGTGGGCAGCGTTTCTGTCATCGTCCTCGTCCTCGTCATCTTCAGAGCTGCTCTCATCATCAGCAACACCAACGAGGCGGTCCTCAACCTTTGGCTCCGTCGCAAGTGTGCTCGGCATCTTTTGTGCGAAGAACTTCCGGACGCCAGCGTTGGTGCTGGTATCCCAGATAGACACTGTTCCCTTACTGCCCGCAACGGCTAGTCTAAATGCAACCTCTGGGTCAGGGCCAAATGTTGTCGAGAAGACTCTCCCCACGTCAAAGTCACGCGAGACCACAAGAGAAGGCCCCTGAGGTCCGATGTTCCAGAGCTTGACAGTCTTGTCTGTAGACCCAGTCGCCATGAAGCCAGGTATGACGGTGTTCAGGTCGAAGGAGGACACCGACTCGTCGTGGGCCTGGAGCTTCCAGATGGACTTGCTCGCTGCAGGATCCTTGGAAGCGTTCCGGACGTCGTAATAGTGGACGATACCGTTCTCAGTCGACACGAAGAAGCAGTTAGGGTCGTGGGGATCCCACTTTACGTTCTCAACGTCGCTCTCGACTCCTACCCTTTGAGGTTGCTCGGTAGGAGCACGCATATCGGCAATAGCAGCGGTGCGATCATAACTGCCACTGAGCAGAACCGTGGACTCGACCAAGTGCCATGCCAAAGAGCATACCTTGTCGGTATGGTACGAGTATGACTTTGCGCACTTGGCTGTGTGCAGATCCCAGAGCTTGACCGTCTTGTCGGCAGAGGCCGACGCGAGCAGGTTCCGGTGTTTCCTGTTGGCGGCCAGGGACAACACCGCGTCAACGTGGTACTCCTCGTTCGCCTTCTTCGCCTTCTTCTTCTTTTTCTTCTTGCCCTCTTCGTCTGTGCTGCCGCCCTGGCCAAGAATGGCGTTCGGATACATGCAGTCCACCGTGTCCAGGTCCCAAATCTCGATATCTGGATCGAAAGTTCCGATAGCTACGAAGTTCGCGACCGAGTCCTTCTCCACGCTTGGCTTACTTACGGGAATGTCCAGCCATTCCACGCATAGCGGTATCGCAGGAAGCATGATGTCATGGTGGACGTAGAGGTTGTCGGAATCGTCCTCGTATACGAGGACCTCTAGATGTGCGAGCTCGTCCTCGATCTTCGTGGCCAGTACGAGGTTATCTGTCGCTAAGATCTGCAGCTCCTCCCTCTCGTCGTCGTCGTCCTCTCTCTCATCTTTCAAGGTGATGTACGGGTCGTCCTTGTTCGACTCGTAGTACGCCAGCGATTTGACATTACCAAACATGCCCATCTGCTGTGCCTCGCCTTGCGCCTCGTCGTCATCGTCGTCGTAGTGCTCCAAGTCATACTCCTTCAGATCATCGTCGATTTCGATGCTGGGGAAACGTCAGCGGTGAGCTCTGTGACGGCAATCAGGAAGAGGTACTCTTCAGGTTCATCAACTTTCATAACAGACTCGTCTTTTTCTTTTTTTGAGGATTTCTTCTTCTTCTTTGGGTCAGATTCTTGGCCTTGAGCCTCTTCGGCCTCTTTGGCCTCCTCGAGCTCCTCCTGGGCATCCTCCAGCTGCAGTTTTGCCAAGTTCGCGATGCGTTCGAATTCCTCCTCGTCGAAGTTGTACTTTGTGGGGAAGGGCGCCGCAAACCCTCGCGGCACCCATGTTGTCGACGTAATCATGGACATCGCGACGGCGAGCTGGTAGCGCCTTCTCGATAACTGTCTGGTGAATTTTCCAGGGTCGCGAGAGGGGTTCACAAGCCTTCAAAAATGAAGTTTGCGCATGCTAAACTTTTTAGTGGGACGGCGGGGCTTATCTTATCGCAGCCGCTGTGGAGACCTTTCAAGCCAAGTTGGAGATGGCTTTTCTGGGGCATGTCAACAACCGCGATTCCAACGGTTGACACACGACAACATCACTCTTGCCCAGAGCACCTGCGCCGACAAGATGGGCCACGGCGACGATAATGACCGGTCGAACAAAAGAAGAAAAATCGAGTTCAATCCTCTCCGTTCCGACGATCGCTTTGGCGATTTGCCCTCGCGCACCCAAGGCAGCGGCTTTAGGGGTTCAAACAACAACAATGGCGCATTCAACTCGCGAAGCTCGACTCCACGCTCAAAATTCACCGGCGCAGAGACGCCTCGAAGACAAGACCCTGATACGGGAGAGGTTGACCAAGTAGCTTCCAATGCTCTCGATCGCGACTGGTACGGCGGCGACGATGACCTCGGCGGACATACCTTCGGCGATGACTCGCACAACCCTTTCGGTGGCGAGAACAGCTGGGAAACCCAGGAGAGGGAGGCCGCGATGGTGGAAAAGAAGGTCGCACAGTTTTCGCGCGGTATGAATGCGAGGCAAATACAGAAACAGAAGGATGTCGACGCTTGGGAGACGAATCGGATGCTCACGTCGGGTGTGGCCCAGAGGAGGGATCTTGGTCGGGACTTTGAGGATGATATGGAGGCTACGAGGGTGCATCTTTTGGTGCATGATCTGCGTCCTCCATTTCTTGACGGCCGGACCGTCTTCACGAAGCAGCTGGAACCCGTTCCGGCGGTGCGTGATGTGCAGAGCGACATGGCTGTGTTCAGCCGGAAGGGGAGCAAAGTCGTCAGGGATAGGCGGCAGCAGAGGGAACGCGCAAGACAGGCGCAGTCGGCCACGAACGTGGCAGGCACTGCGCTGGGAAATTTGATGGGCGTGAAAGAGGAGGATACCGACAGTGCCCTTCCCATTGCGGTCGAGGAGAATCCCATGGCTCCTTCGAACAAATTTAGCGAGCACATGAAGAAGGCGGAGGGAGCGAGCAACTTCAGTCAGAGCAAATCGCTGAAGGAACAGCGGGAGTTTCTCCCAGCTTTTGCTGTGCGCGAGGACTTGCTGCGCGTCATTCGGGACAACCAGGTTGTGATCGTTGTGGGAGAAACGGGCTCGGGAAAGACGACTCAGCTCACGCAGTTTCTTTATGAGGATGGTTACGGGAAAACTGGTATGATCGGCTGTACACAGCCGAGGAGAGTGGCGGCCATGAGTGTGGCGAAACGTGTTGCTGAGGAGATGGAGGTGAAGCTTGGGTCGACCGTCGGTTACGCTATTCGATTCGAGGACTGCACCAGCGACGAAACAGTGATCAAGTATCTGACCGACGGTATTTTGCTCCGAGAGTCACTCAACGAGCCTGATTTGGACCGGTATTCTTGCGTTATCATGGATGAAGCGCACGAAAGAGCGCTAAACACCGATATCTTGATGGGCCTGTTCAAGAAGATCCTCCAAAGACGTCGCGATCTAAAATTGATTGTTACTTCTGCGACGATGAACTCCAAGAGGTTCTCTGACTTCTACGGAGGGGCGCCTGAGTTCATCATTCCTGGAAGGACATTTCCGGTCGACGTGATGTTTCACCGCTCACCGGTTGAAGACTACGTCGATCAAGCAGTCCAACAGGTCCTAGCCATTCACTGCGGCAAGCCAGCTGGTGATATCCTAGTCTTCATGACTGGCCAAGAGGATATCGAGGTGACCTGCGAGCTGGTTCGGGAGCGGCTAGACGCGCTCAATGACCCACCCAAACTCAGCATTCTTCCTATTTACAGTCAGATGCCTGCAGATTTACAGGCCAAGATTTTTGACCGCGCAGAGCCAGGAGTTCGAAAATGCATCGTGGCCACCAACATTGCCGAGACCAGCTTGACGGTGGACGGCATCATGTATGTGGTGGACGCTGGGTATTCCAAGCTCAAGGTGTATAACCCACGGATGGGCATGGACACGCTTCAAATCACACCAATATCGCAAGCCAATGCCAACCAACGCTCCGGCCGTGCGGGCCGTACCGGCCCCGGTCAGGCGTACCGCTTGTTTACGGAGAAGGCATTCAAGGATGAGATGTACATCCAGACGATTCCTGAGATTCAAAGGACGAATCTGGCCAACACCGTCTTGCTTTTGAAATCGCTGGGCGTCAGGGACCTGCTTGACTTTGACTTTATGGATCCACCACCGCAGGACACAATCACCACGTCACTGTTTGACCTCTGGGCGTTGGGCGCTCTCGACAATCTCGGGGAGTTGACGGAGCTCGGCCGCAAGATGAACGCATTTCCGATGGATCCCTCTCTCGCCAAGCTACTGATCATGTCTGAGACGTATGGCTGCAGCGAGGAGATGGTCACTATCGTCTCTATGTTGTCGGTTCCCAACGTCTTTTATCGGCCCAAGGAACGGCAGGAAGAGTCTGACGCAGCACGAGAGAAGTTCTTTGTGCCGGAATCCGACCACTTAACCTACCTGCACGTATACTCGCAGTGGAAGGCCAATGGATACAGCGATGGCTGGTGTGTGCGACATTTTCTGCACTCCAAGTCGCTGCGACGAGCTAAGGAGGTGCGGGACCAGCTTCTGGATATCATGAAAATGCAAAAGATGGAGATGATCAGCTCAGGCACGGACTGGGATGTGATCAGGAAGTGCATCTGCTCGGGATACTACCATCAGGCAGCCAAGGTCAAAGGCATCGGCGAGTACATCAACTTGCGCACCAGCGTTACGGTGCAGTTGCATCCCACCAGCGCCTTGTATGGGTTGGGATTCCTACCAGACTACCTGGTATACCATGAACTCATCTTGACCTCCAAGGAGTACATGTCGACGGTCACATCAGTGGACCCGCACTGGCTGGCCGATCTGGGAGGCGTGTTCTACTCGGTTAAGGAGAAAGGCTATTCTGCGCGGGAAAAGAGGATCACCGAGACGGAGTTTAACAGAAAGATGGAGATTGAAACGCAGATGGCGGCAGACAAGCAGAGGGAAGAAGAGAGGCTGAATGCCGAGGAGGAGCTCAAGCTCGTGAAGAAGGCGTCGACGGCGACGGGCAAAAAAGTAGTCAAATCTGGCTCCGTGGTAAAACCTGTGAGGAAACGGGCCGGTCGCGGCTTTTGAGAGCTGTCTGCACAAGGTTTCCAGCGGAGAATGATTGAATGATAACAGTCCACGATGTTTGCCATTGAGACCGAGATCGGGTGCTGAATCCAGGAGCTCCAGGCGATGCCAGGATGTCCCCAGCACACCCCCACCCGCTTCCCCGGCCAGTCTCGGCCCCGGTCGGGAACACATCCCTGGCATAAGCTCATCACGGAAACATCTTCCTCCCACCGCCTCCCAAAACTCAACTTTTCCTCGCAGTTGCGAGATTCCACATCATCTCACCTTTCCCAACCCAATTGACCTCACCATGCGACTTGCACGCACCCCCGCGGCGCGCACCGCCCTCCAAACCGCCCGCCGCATTCCCACCACCCACACCGCTACGTCATCTCCCGCCCTCCTGCTCCTCTCACGCCATCTCCATCTCTCAACCGCACCTCTCCGACCCGCCGCCCTCCGCACAATCAAGCCAACAACAGCCCTCCCCACCATCCGCCATGGCTCCTCTTCCTCCTCTTCGGATGGCCCCCTGGCCAAAACCCCCCTCTACGACCTCCACCTCGCCAACTCCGCCAAGATGGTCCCCTTTGGCGGCTTCCACATGCCCGTGCAGTACCCCTCGCTTTCCGTCTCGGCGTCGCACGTCTTCACCCGCGAGCACGCCTCCATCTTTGACGTGAGCCACATGGTGCAGCGCATCTTTTCCGGCCCCGGGGCAGCGGCGTTTCTGGAGAGGGTAACGCCCAGCGGGGTGGCTGCGCTTGAGCTCCACAGGAGCACGCTGAGCTGCTTGATGGGGCCGGATGGGAAGGGCGGGATTGTGGATGATACCATCATTACGAGGCTGCCGGGGGAGAAGTTTTATGTGGTGACCAACGCGGCGTGCAGGGAGAAGGATGACGGGTACTTTCAGGCGGAGATGGAGAAGTGGAATGGGGAGAAGGGAGAGGGGATGGAGGTGAGGCAGGAGCAGCTGGGGGGATGGGGGCTGGTGGCGCTGCAGGGGCCCGAGGCGGCGGAGGTATTGGGGAAGTGTCTGGATGAGGGGAGTGGAGTGGATTTGCGCAAGGTGCTGTTTGGGCAGTCGGTTTACGCGAGGGTGAAGATGCAGGGGATGGAGGTGAGCAGCGGGCTGCTGATTAGCCGCGGGGGTTATACGGGTGAGGATGGGTTTGAGATTTCAATTCCGGCCGAGGAGACGGTGGCGGTGACGGAGGCATTGTTGGCAGCGGGAGGGAAGGAGAAGGTGCAGCTTGCGGGTTTAGGGGCGAGGGATAGTTTGAGGTTGGAAGCGGGCATGTGTTTGTATGGGCATGATTTGGATGAGTCGACGACACCGGTGGAGGCCGGGCTAAGTTGGATCATCCCCAAAGAGAGGAGGACGGCAGACGCGGGGTATTATGGTGCGGAGGTGCTTGCCGGGCAGGTAGTGCTGCGAAGCAAGGGCGGAACCGGTGTTCGCCGGAGGCGGGTTGGGCTGATCGTGGAGGGTGCCCCGGCGAGAGAGGGCGCAGAGATCGTCAGCAGGCCCGAGGAAGGCGGGGAGGCGGTCAAGCTCGGAACGGTAACGAGCGGGTGCCCGAGTCCTACCCTCGGCAAGAACATCGCCATGGGCTACGTCAAGGATGGTTTCCATAAGGCCGGCACGGAGGTGGGTGTTGTGGTGCGTGGGAGGGTGAGGAAGGCTGTCGTGACCAAGATGCCTTTTGTGCCAACTAAGTACTGGAAGGGGGACTCGTAGAAGCGCACATGGATGCTGACGGGTCTGCATAGGCGGGGCTACGTTGATGTGGGTTATATGGTGATGGGAAAGGGGCGTGCTTTTATTGATTCAACACTGCATCATCTACCCCAGGCGTTGGGAAGGCGAAATGAAGAGATACGTCTAATTCAACAGGCAGATAGAGGGACTGGAAATAAAGGCCAGGAGTAAATGCGATGCTTTCGGCTTTTGTTCAAAGTCAAGCGTGGTGTTCCCCCTTTGCCCCGTGGTAAACTCCAGCTAGACATATATTAACAAGCTGACGGGAGGGCAGCATGAACACTCGGTATATCCATGTAGTGTAGCGGTCAAACATCACCGCCCGCAGGTTAAAAGAAGCAGGGGGTTTGTTCGACTTCCCAGAGATCTGCCGCCCTTCATCATATTTCTGCTATCTCTCCTGGGGCTCGTGGCGGCGACACTTATCTCATGCTGCTCCACGGAAGGCAAGGTCGAGAATAATCGGGGCAGCATACGTTGTTGAAAAACTTGTCTGTTTATTATATTTCTTCCTTGTGTTCTCTGCTAGGCAATAGTAGGACCACCCTTTCCCATTAGAATTCCGAACCGGGATCCAGAACCCGGCCAAGTACTTCGCCATGCCGCATGAGGTATCTCCAAAACCTAAACTTTGCCATCATAAGTCCATGTTGAATGATCGCCCCGTAAACCTCACCAAACTCCGAAGCGCCGCAGGCCAATGGCCACCTGCCAATGCAATGCATGCCAGTAAATGCTCATAAGTTCATTACTCATCCTGGGCCCATCTTCTCTCGCGAAGGGGCATCTCCTCCCCAGACTTCTCCCGGCTGCCCGATGACTCGGCGCGCCAGGCCCAGTACTCTCCCAATCTCGTCTCGGCGTAAGAGGCATAGTCAAAATCTATCTGGGAGATAGTGGCCTGAATTAGGGCCCAGATGCCCCAGTAGAAACCTGGCAGGCCACGGAAGATGTCAACTTCGACGAGGAGCTTCTCCACCTCGGCTGCCTCATCCACCGCGGCTGGCTTCTCTTGGAGCTGACTGAAATAGGCGTGGACGTATTCGGCAATGAACTCGCGGCGTTGGGCGCGGGTCGGGAGAACGCTGAAGTCGCAGTCAAAACCACCCCACTCGGCAAAGTGGTTCGCAATGTCGAAAGCCGCCGGCGAAGGTGTGGCGTACTCGTAGTCGATAAAGGTCACAGTCTCGGTGGTCTTGTCACTGGTTGTGCCAAGGGACTTGGGTACGACAATGACATTTCCGCTGAGGAGGTCGCAGTGAGCGAAGACGAGCTGGTTTTGCATCTTAGCCGTCAGTTCACTTGAAGCTTGGGTGAAGCACTGACCCCATTCTTGCCAAGTCCCGGCCGCTGGCTCAACTCAGCGACAAGCTTGGTGAGCTCCTTTTGCAGCTCGGATTGGCGGCTTCTCTGCTCCTCGGTGTCTGTCGGGAGCGCAAAGATCCATTTCTGCATCACACTCCAAACGTTGGGCGACGGCTTCCCTGGCGCAACGTGGTCAAGAACCTGCTGGAACTCGGCGTCCCCAAGCTTGTCCAGCGGCCCGCTGTATCCCTCCACCTTGGAGTTCTTGCGGCTGTGTCCCGTCCGTCCCGGAATGCAGGGCACCTCAGCATGCCACTGCGCCAGGCGGCGAGCCACGGCCTTGTAAATGACGGGTTTGCGCAAATCTTCGGGTTTGGTGACGGTGCCCTGAATAAACCGGTACATCATGCCGTTGTCGAAGCGGGCGATCAGCTCGGGGGCCAGGCCGTACTTGGCAAGCAGCTCGTGGTTCTGGGTCTCGCGGTGGCGGTCGATGATCAGGTCGGTGCCGTTGCCATACGCACGCAGCAGGATAGCCTCCTTATCCACATCATCCTTGGAGAGGCCAGGCTTCTTGTTGATCGCCTTCAAGAGCGTGTTGGTGATGCCATCGGTGAAGCGCACAAACTCGACGTGCTCCCAGTCGGGGCGGACAGTCAGGACGAGGCTCAGGGCCGACTCGTGGGAATCAGCGCTCGAGTACGAGAGAGGAATGTAGCGGATCCGGCGATCGGTGCTGTTGGGCTCGGTGGCGTGGCCGTCGGTTTCTCCCCCGACAGCCATGATACTGCGTCCTTGGCCTGATTTCTGTTCTGACAGATGCTGAGGGGCACAGGTTTGCTGTGATCGGAAAGTGTCCGCAGTCGGCCAGCAAAATGTCTCGCAAGAAATGTGGGCAGCAACGGCCTGAGGTCAAGAGCGGTGGGAATATGCAGCAGCGCCAAACACGGCAGTTCCCAAAGTGGGCACAAATTCGTGCTTGCCCCTGTGTAAACGACCTCGAGAAGCGGACAAGTGCGGACTCCAGGTTTTGTCTCGCCCAACTCACACGATCAGTTACCCCTTTCCGCGCCGCTAATAAATCGGGTCTGTCACGAGGAATGGAGAAAGTCGTCATTGCCACATCCATACCACATCTCCACCACATATCCCACCATCACGTTCATCCCAGCCCTGCAAAAACGTAATTATGTACGTCGACCAACCCTACGCGTTTGCCCCCCTCCTGAGCCAGCAACAGCCACAGTACCTTAATCGTGGGTGTTCTTTGGTGGGAGTTGAGGTACCGATGTTGCGCGGGGTTCATGGGTGCCTGGGAGTTGCGACACAGTAATTACGCACAGTGCATCCTGGCCCTGACAAGGGGACTGGACAGGGGTCCTCACTGGCTCTGGTCCATGATTTCCCAGACACCACAAAGACCCTAACGCAGGGACCGGGACTTGAGCCGCGTCAATGGAAGGCGCTGCACGCAGGTTAATACCGATGTCTTTGGCCATTGAATTTGACGCCGCGCAACGAGATCAAGTCGGCTGCTAAGCTGGGCCAGCGCGTTCTTCAGTGGCGCGCTCGCCGTCATGGCGCTCCCGGTTCTGCCCAGCCCATCCAACTTCCTGGGAGTTGCGCTTGTCATCAACCGCTCCCGGGACGGCCCGCGGTTTGTCTTCCACTATCCGCCTCAGATCGCCGCCGGGCCGCCCAAAACGGGTCGTGGGGCGGACGACGATATTGAAGACGACGACGACGATTCCTCGCTCGCCCGCCTGGGCGCCTTCGAGCCACACGCCGCGGAACTGGCCAAGTGGAACCATGACGACCACCTCGTGACCGAGAGCGGCACCCAATACGTGCCGTGGGAGCACGTCGCCGGGTTTCCCACCAAAGACCTGGAGAACATCCTGACGCCTGCCAGGGCCTATCACAAGAGGCTCTTCCAGGTGTCGTTGGACCCGCCGTACTGCGTTTCGTACCCCATCTACGTGCCTGAAAACGGCATATGGCGGCGGCGAAAGAAACCCCAGCGACAAGATATCGGCGCCTCGAGGAAGGATGACGACGGGACGCCAGCGGCAGACACAGATGCTGCTACAGGCGGTGCCCGCAGTGCTGCCGATAAGACGGCTTCTGACGCCGACCAGCTCGAGGGACGGGACCCAGCAGCCAAGCCGGCTTCCAAGGAGGAGGCCGAGGACAAGAAGAGCTCCATGACCATGTTTAACCTGGTCTTCTTTCTCCAGCCCAAGGAGCACGAAGTCAGGGACCTTGTTGACGTCATGTTTGTTCACATCATCAAAAAGATCAATAAGGCGTACAAGTACTGCCAACAACGAAGTGATTTTGTGTGGAAGGAGTCCAAAAGGATCCTGGCCCTCAAGGATAAGGGCCGCGAGGACAGTGGGGACCCCCCTTCTCAGCCGGTTGTGCTGCTCATCATCATGCTGTTCCGGTCGCTGACATGCTGCGTAGAGCGAAAGATGAGCATCCTGTGGGAGGAAATCCTATCGAGCTCTTCCCTGGCAGCCTCGATGCAGTACATCTACGATGCCGTGTCCCAGAATAAAATTGCTGCCATTCAGCTCGACACGGCCGAAGGCATGATCACGCATTCCGTCCAGATTCCTGTGCCTTTTCACGTATCCGATCTTCCACAAGAGGGCGAAAGTGACCAGTCAGGCCTCTGGCTGACGACGGCCAACTCGCTCCTGGCCGACGATGAAATTGAGGACCCCGGATTCCTCGACAAGAACTTTGCGCTTCTGTTGCTTGCTGATGAGAAGAAGATCACGGCTGAGCTGCAGAATGACATGGATGACACGGCCATGTCCATGGTCGAGTTCGTGCGGCATTGCAAGCCAACTCTCTCGTAGGCCAACCCTCCTTGCTCTTATCCAGTCAGAAAGCCAGCACTGACAGGTGTTGTAGCTTCTACCAAGTCGGCCAACAGTCCAGCAACATCCTCACGCCAGCTCAGGTCCGCAAGTACGCGCAGCACTTCATCTACTGGCGACGCGCCATTGCCATCCCCCCTTTACATGCCCGTGACATGTACATTGTCAATCCAAACTGCGACATGCGTAAGCTCCCGCAGGCTGCCGCGCGATGGGCACGTCAGTTTCCCCTGTTGCCTGCGTTGCCCAACTTCCTTGCCGAGCTGAGTGTCGCCCCGCGCCCCTACAAGCTGCACTGCCCCAGCAAAGCCCATCGCCCTGTGTACATGGCCATGCTAGCCTGGCTCATGCGTGGTGGATGGGTCACCCAGCTCTCTACCTTTGCCTATGTCGTCGTCTGGCCCGAAATCATCTACGAGGTTGAGTACACCCTCGAGGCGGAAGAAATCGCCCGCGCCAAGCGTGCCCAGGGCGTTGCCCGGGAGCCCCGAAGCTCCGACAGTAGCGATCGCTCCGGCGCAGCAGCCCTCGGCGATGTTGCCGTGGCCGGATTCGGCTCCGGCTTCCTTCCCTTGCTTGACGACGCCTCCGACCTGGCCGCCTCCACCGCCACCCTCCGCGATCTTTCCCTCTCCCAGTCATCCCTCGTCGATCCCCGCTCCCCCGAGTCAACCCCCTCCTCCCCCCCAACCGCCCGACCTGTCCCCTCTCGCACTGTGACCGAAGGCTCCTCCGCCTCCCAATCCACCCCTGCCGAGCAGGCCGCCGAGAAAGCCCGTCTCGAACGCATCGCTGATAAAGCAGCGCGCGAACTAGCCGAGCAAGCAACAGCCCACGCTCGCAAGGCCGTCCCTGAACGGACCACCCACCCCAGCATCAACAACGCCCGCCACCTGATCGGGATATCCCCCCACATCATCCTCGATGCCAAAAAAGCCACGGGCAAGAACAGCCTGTACCTCAGCGCCATCGGCCAGCGCCTCCGCGACAAAGCCGACGCCGCCGCTGCAGCCAGACAAGCAGCCGCTTCCACGCGAGGCCCGCACAGTGCCAGTGTGAGAGGGGGGCACAGTGTTGCCGCCGCAAGCTCACACAGAGACAGCAACGGGACCGCACACCGTGATGTCAAGGATTGGGATGAGAGGGTAGCCAACACGTGGCCGCTTTTTTTAAAGTACTTCAACGGGCGTTCTGCGTTGGAACGCATTGCTCTCCAAGAAGACATGAAACGAAAAGATGTGTGGAATCTCCTGACGGCTATGAGCGAGTATCTGCTCTGCATCCGTCACTGGTAATACAGTCAAGGGGATGAGCGGGCATGGCACCGCGGTTTCCGCCCTACTTCTGATGCATGGCTGGAGATTCTTGTACACAGACACAGCAGCGAGGGCGCAGCAAGACAAAACTCGTGAGTGAAGGTGCATTTATATGGAATGCCTAGGATTAAAATAAACAGCTGTGACTGGATTGACTGACTCGCAGTGCAATGCCACTTGTCCGAAGAAAACATGGTCTCTCTTCCAAGGGAGAATGCACGGATGCTTGTAGTATAATAACCAAAATCAAAAACCAGAATAAACAACCACGTTAACAATACGGAATGAAAATGTTCAAATACAGCCCCGATATCCCCAGTCCGCTTAAAACCCTCCAGGTATCATTCGCTTAGGAGAAGCCCGAAAATACAGAAAGGAAACATGTATAAACGCGCCGAATGTTGCCCCCATTGATTGATGAGTCTGCCCATCCATGCCTGCCATGCCCAAAGTCCAAACCCACGACTACCTAGTTACGCCACCGAAAGCCTGTCTGTTTCCCCTAACGACCCCTGAAATGCTGTCAAACGAAGCCCGTTGCAATAGGAGAATGAGAATAATGCAGGACAGCGGGCTGCAAGTCGAAAAAAGCCCGAGCCTCCTAGGAGCCAAAGAAGTGAAATCTGATGGCGCCGGTAACAGAAGAACTATCCGTGAAGAGAAGAGAAGAGAGTACGGAGAATCTGCCAAAAAAAAAAAAAAAAAAAACAAGGAACCAAAGTGGACGGTAGGCCGCCCGCTGCCCATGGAGGAAAAACCACTTATGTTTCATCCATGCGGCACTCCTCGTCCTTGAAGTTCATGTCTCCATCGGGATCGTCGTCGTAATCCAGGAACTCTCCTCCATCAAGCATGTCGCCACCGATCGCCGAAGTACCATCGCCGTCTGGACTCACGGAGATGTGGTCGCCCGAGTGGCCGTTACCATTCAAAGGCTCGCCCTTATAGTTGGTATGATGGGGAACGCGGAGGCCAGTTCCAGCAGTGCGAGTGTAGGAGAAGGTCTCCTGTCCCTTGCTCTCGGCCTGGACAATAGCTTCCATGAGTTCCGTCTGCATGCGTCGCTCGTCTTCCGTAATCTCAAACGGCACGGTCCCTCCTAGCTCGAGAAGGGCGTTGATGAGCTCTTCTTGTTGTCGCATCTTGAGACTGGTCATCCACATCAGATCCCGGGTCCAACCGACAGCACCATTGAGAATATCGCCCTTGTTAGGGCCCTTGTCTTTCTCTTCGATTGGCAAGCCGGTGGTGATATTACCAGCATTGCCAGCGGTGGCGCGCCGAGCACCCGGGCCAGCGAGGGCCGATGTTGCCTGCGTTGGGCTCGAAACCGCCGCGAGTGTTGGCGACAGGGGAGTTCCGTTCTGGATCGCTTTCCTGATCTTCTCATCCTCCAGGCGATGCAGGGGCACCAACTTGCTGAGATCCTGTATCCGCTCGTTGATGTTGTCTCGTCTACGTCGCTCCACTAGGTTGTGGGACTCGCGCCTTCGCTTGCGCTTTGCCTCCTGCGACGATACTGCGGTGGATGCCGCGCCAAGCTTTGCCGGCATCGATGTGCCTCCCTTCAATAAGATGTCGCTGATTTGAGCGTTGTGAAGGCCGGCCTGGTGTGGCGAAGAGAAGCCAGAGCCAGGAAAGGAGGAGAGGCTGTTTGGTGTCGGAGCCCATTGTCCAGAGTGTGACTTCTCATGGTGAGCACCGCCACTTCTGATGGGCTGCGCGCCGAAGGCCGACTCCGAATTCATCGAAAGACCAGCCATTGCTGCAGTCTTGGGGGTCAGTGGGCTCCTGGCGGCAGCAGGCGAGGGCTTGCCGCGCTGCACAGCCTGTGGTAACCGGGGTCGGGCAGCCTTCGCTCCCAGAAAGCCCTGTTCGCCGCCTTCATTCATATCCGAAGCGGCGAGAGGAGAGTTGCCGTACGAGAGCGGTGATTGCAAGGCCCCTCCAAAAGAATGCGGATGTTGTATTTGTCGATACTGCCCAAAGTTGGCGACAAATGGGCTTTGTATGGGATCGCCATCTGGCGTGCTTGAGAACCCGTTGACATTGTGCTCAATCGGCAAGCCATGATGGGAGCTGTAGACCGGTGCGAAGTTCATACTCACATCGTTCATTCCATTGAAGTCTTGTCCGTGACCCTGCATGCTGTGCGGAGGGAGACCATCCAGCAACTCATCGTCCTCGAAAAGCGCGTTGCCGGTTGAGAAGGCATTCGACGGGTTGCTGTGACCCGAGTAGTTGTTCTGAAAGGAGGACTGGTAGTTTCCCGACACAGAGAGATCATTCGGATCAATCCCATTCCCGCCATGGCCGCCCATTTGGAAGCCGTGTTGCGCCATTTGGGCGGGTCGTGATGTGTATGGGTTGGTGTGAAGCGAGGCCGCCTTTCGACGCCCGAAGGGAACGAATGGCAATGGCGCACCGTAATGAGGCAAAAGAATGTCGTTAAGGCTACAAAAGTCAGCTGCGCGCTTGATGAAGACGGCTCTAATAGCGCATGCATTTGAGGCCGCAGCCAAGAATCACGGGTAGAGGGAGAAGCGGTGGATGGATCGAGGATCGGGGTGAGTGCAAGGAAGCAGGGATTTTGGAAACACGAGGCGCGTTCGCCTGTGCGGAATGGGAAGGGAACAGTCGCAGAATAATGGTTGGAACACGTACCAGTCGGGCTATCAGAGAGCTTGGGCGAACAGGCGGTGATCAAATCGCCATCCGGTGGTAAGTTGCAAAAGTCTTGCGGAAGGGGGGCCAAGTTGGCTGTGACTCAATGCTGAGAAGTCGTCTGAAGATTGAGCTCGATACGAGAGAGGCGCAAGTGAATCGGATAGCACTCGAATAAACCGTGGTCACGCCGGAAGGCCGATGCAATTCGCGCAATAGTGGACAGTCTTTGTCTCCTCGTACGCTGAATCGTCGCGGGTGGAGGGGTGAGGTGGAATCGTAACAGGCGGTGCGTTGGAGAGCGGTGTTGAGAATGTGGGTGAAGGGCAGGGTGGCAGTCGGAGTCGGGCTTTGGGGTGCTGCAGCCGACTAACTCTGTTGGGAATGAGGGCGCAGAGAGGCGGGGGGGAAGAGCGCGACCAACAAGAGGCAAAATGTTTCGTGGCCCTTCAGCTGAGATTGAGCGGAAGGTGACCAACGAGAAGGCAATTGCGCAGGAGAAGATGTCAACGAGAGCAAAGGCGTGTAAAGCCCTCGCGTGCCACGGGGCCGGTTTTCGTCGGTATGAGACTGCGGGTTTTGCGAGCGAGGTCTCTGGGTTTGTTGGAGAAAGTGTGCAAGGTGCAGCGGCAGGGTTGTGATCGAGGAGCAGGGAGCTGGAGTTTAAGTTGCCAGGCGAGAATGGCGGGGAGCAGAAAGTTGGGGCAGTGAATGGGGGCGCGAGTGGAACCACCATCTGCGGCCCAGAAGAGCGGTAAAAGATTGCCCGAGCCTCGACGGGATACCCGCCGTTAATCGGGTTTGAAAGTTAGAAAAGTCGAAGCCAAAGCTAGCGCCTCGGCCAAGTAAACCTTGTTATCCAGCAGGCAGCGAGCTTGAGCAGGAAGGGGGTTGAGGGTGAGGATGATCGCCAAGCGACAGCGAACCTTAAAATGCGAAGATGATCAAGGCGAGGATCCGAGGGCTTCGGCCACCCTGGAAACTATTGTATTGGGGGGGACAGGGCCGCGGAACGAGCGGCTGAGGCTGAGGAAAGGGTCTCTTTGCAAGGAAGCAGCTCGTCAGGATATGGTGGAAGCAGCGCCAAATGTCGTCTCGTAGCAATGGACGTTGCAGGGAGTGGTGAGGATGGAGGCGAGAGGGACAACAGGCGGCGCGTGCGCGGGGGGTGAGAAAGTGCGGTACGGTGCTTCCGGAGCAGGCGGCGTGGGACGTGTGCTGTAATATAGGAACCGATGTAGGTAAGATTGGTAGTTGGACCTCTGTGATCACTTGGATCGTGGAGCTTCGTCCTGTGTAGCGTGAGATGTCAAGTTGTGGTTTGGTCGCTGGTGTCGGGTGCAGCCCAGTGGCAGATTTGTTGCTCTAGCACAGTCGCCCCTCTGACGCGGCGCAATCCTCCTCGGTCGAGCAGCTCTGAATACCCTTTCTGTCTCCTTTTCGCGCGCCTCTCTTGGCTTGGGCCCTACTTCCTCGCGGGCATATAGCACGGTTTGACGCTTTTCGCGATGCGTCTGGTTATCTCTGATCAAGATTCTGAGGGACCGTCCCGTTGTGGAAAGGTGGCTCTCAGTACCAGCCCTGACGTTCTTTTAATAGCGGCACAGTATCTGCAGGCTGCTGAAAAAAGTCGACCAGGCAATCAATCTTGTCTTCCCAGGTAGGCAGCTGCTGAAGAGCGCAAGAGCGCTACTATATGGCGGTTGGTTTGATATATTGCGGTCGGCACACAGAGGTCGGCGGCGACCAGCCAAGGGACGCGGGGATCTTTGTGTGAACCACAGCAAGGGTGGTGGAAACTTGGGGAAAGCCCCGCTGCCTCCAGCCTTTTCCTTGCAAGGCTAGGGACGGCTGTGATGGAAACCTGACAACACGCTTAGCCCCGATCTGGATTAGCACCGATCGCAGACACCCTGCCTTCCCTTTGCCCCGGAGCGCCGTTGTTGGGGAGTTGTTGGCTGGGTCTGGGCAACTAACGAACGACTCCGATAAACGGGTATCCCGTCGCCTAGCGACAGCCTAGGTTCCAGATAATCTTCCGCCGGGCGTGCAGTGGCGCCCGCAGCCTGAGACTGGCGGGGGATGGCTGGATATTCACGTCCAGAGATCCACGTTCTGGGCTTTGACGCGGCGTGGTAGTGCGACCTTTCGGAGAGCCTTCGTGTGTATGATTGGCCAACGCGCGCCTGTTTCACAAGATGACTTGCTTGTTGAGGCTCGTGCAATGTCGGGTACAGCAGAAAACAATGTCGACGGCTTGTGTGAGCGCGCTGAGCGGCCTAACGCGGAAAACGAACGAGAGGGAAGACGACGTGACAGAGTCAAAGTATATCGCGGGATTCCGGGACAAGAGGGTAGGACACGAGACGTGGGGTTTATATACCGGCGGAAACGCCCCGCAACCTGATGTGCTGCGAGGGGGGCGCCTTCTGGACTACGAGGCCCTCCTCTTCATGAGGACACAGCCATATTTTCTCCATGCCGCGTCTTCTGACTCAAGGCGGGCAGTTTGGTGTGTTGGTAGCAGGGAAAATGGGCTTAGTTGAGTGGGCTGAGACGGGGGTGGGTTTTCTCCGCCCATCTGAAGGCACCACCTAGCTTCACCGAGCGCCATCGAGAAAAAGGGCCTGCTCGGAACAGCCAGTTGGGTAGGTAGGTAAGTAGGTGAGGGAGGCGGGCATAGGGAGGGCACCAGACTTGGCAAAGTGAGACAGTCAGGCACACCAAAAGAAGAGACGCATCCGAAAAAAACTTGGCCGACTACAGTCTTACACAAAAATACGGTGCTCTAGCTATGCCGCACCCAGTCGACGGCAGGCTCGGCAAGCGAAGGAACCCGATCGATGCAACCGCCGTGCGGGCCGGGCCAAGACCTTGAAGGGATGCGTGAGTGGCATGAAGACCCGCTCGACACGAACTCCTTGGTTGCCGGCCAAAGTTTCTCCTTGGGGGACAGCAGGCTTCACCTTGTGTAGTTACCTAGCAAAGGCAAACCCGGTAAGCAAGTATACTGGCCGTACCTGGCCTTGTTCACCTCGGTCGGGCAGAGCAGCGACCCACGTCTGTCAGCGGCACCACTGGAGCTGAGGTCGCTTGGGGTCGAGCTATGGCATATGTGTAAGTGCTGTGGTAAAGACATCACGTGTACTCGGAAATCCCATGTTTTACTGAGCCACCACCTCCGTTGCAGTAGCCTGAAGTGTAGTGAGAGACCATTGAAGCGTGAGCAGCTGTGGGGGAAGGGAGTCTTCGGGAGGGTGTCGTCCCCCCTGTCGATGTGGTCCGTGACCAAATTGTGGAGCTACTAGCCAATCCGGACGAATCAGATGAGCTGGAGTAACTTGGTTGATGCCTTCCGACGCAGCCGTGTGCGCTCTTGCCAGCGACTGCCGCGAGGTTGGCGTACTGCCATCGCCGACGAGCAGTCTAAAGATCGACTACAAGACGACCTCGCGCAGAAGCGCCGCGCTTCGGAAGCCTTCGCAACTTGCTTGCCACACACCACCAGCGTCCCGTCTGCGAGCCGGCCTTCTCTGCACGCCAAAACGAAAACGGCACTTTGGATCAGACGCGCCGCGATCGCGCGAAGTTGGTTAGAAGGCCGAACGCTACCCTCAGGAAAATCATCTGAGCATCGCTGCTTGGCCCTCCTCCCCGAATATCAAGTCAGCGGTATGTGGGCATCCTGGCGCATGACTCCCGCCCCGTTCAAAGCAGAAACTGACAGTGTTTGTGTCGTGGGTTGCAGTCTGCCATCCCTTTGCGGCTCTTGCTCGCATCGCGCCAATCACCTGTCATCTGCGACCGCACCCTACACCCCCCTTTTCCCTGTAGCGCAATCACGAGCCCGCTGCCCCCAGTCTGTTTATTCATAGCCTGTAAGCTCAACTGGACGACAAGCTCCGGACTGCAAGGCACGCCTCGGGTGCAACGACGGGCACCTGCGAGCCTCAATCTTCTGGCCTCGCCGCACGCAGATTGGACCTCCCACCTCACAAACAAGAGAGCGGAAGAACGTCATGGCTTCGACATCATTCCGAGACTCTATCAACTCGCTCGGGTGGTCTCGTCGCGATGATGTTCCTGTCAACACTTCTCAGCAGAGCGGCCTTCTTACCTCGCTGAGCTCCCTCAATCCTTTCAGCGATCGCGGCTATGTCCAACTTCCGACCACCGAGGGCGCAGGCGCGCCGCTGCCAGCGCCCAGCCGCCGCGAGGAGGAAGAGAGCTGGTTTGTCTGTGAGTCATCACCTTCTCTGCCTTGTGATAACTCCGTGTTGTTCTCCTGGCCATGTTGTATTTTCCCCTTTCCAGCTGTCTGGCGCCCCTTGCAGCAATCCTCCGCGGTTGGCCATGTGCCGCATTCCCTTGCGCGTGTCTTAGCCACCTGCACATGGGCGTCGATTCCCTGGTCCCGATGTCTCAGTTCCTTCTCACCATTTCGACTTTCCACTTGGCTGCCAAATGACCTGCTGTCGCATGGATGACTGACTAGTGTTGAGCAGTGAGTCGGTGGGACCGCATGCTCATCTTCGGTGCCTGCAATGCTGGAGCTCTCGTCTGTTTCGTCATTTGCTTCTTCCTCTTCCCTGTTCTGTCTCTGAAGCCTCGGAAGCTTGTTGTTCTGTAAGTTGCCCGACCTCCTCCCCCACCCTTCCCCCATCTCTTCAACGTCCTCCCACGGACCCGGGAAGGCACCCCGGGTGCGTTGCGCTGCTACAATTCTGCGGCGTGACCTTAGGTGAAGTCTTGGGTTGGCTCATTCTCTTCATGTCCGATGTGCTGTTTATTGCGAGCACGTACCCGCCTCTTCCGCTGGGATCTGTCATGACAGGTGAACGCCCAAGGCTCCGTCTTTCAGCGACTAGTGGAAGGTGGCCTGCCATAAAGTCGACAATATCCACCGGCGCGCCAGAGATGAGAGGGTGGACGGCCGACCCCGGACAGGAAAGTTGCTAATGTGTCGATGCAGTTGGACGCTAGGCTCGATCTTGTTTTTGTCATCGTTCGCAGCGATGATGGGCCCGTGGGCATATGCACAACACTTGTTGTCGACCCCAAGACTGCCATTCACAGCTGCATACTTTGGGTCGCTGGCACTGACGATCTACTTCTCAATAGGGGTGAGTGGACCCAAGTTGTTTCTCGCACAGCGAGCTTGTGCTGACCGTCTCACAGTTGCACAGTACTATCCTCACCCTTTTCTCAGCCATCATCCAGCTCGCCTGCCTTATATGGTACTTGGTCAGCTACTTTCCCGGAGGCTCTAGTGGCCTTCAGCTCGCGACCACCTTCGGCGCACGCAGAGCAGCGTCTTGGATGACTGGTTGAAAACTACGACGTGTTGATGGCTTCTTGCGATTGTATTCATCCTCGCCGACTTCCCGGTTGTCTGGGACAAAAATTCTAAAGTATACCTACTCCTGTCGATGATGGCAGACGTTGTAGCGGTTACCAGTACCGCAGGTTCCCGTCAGTGTACCGGGCCAGCTCTCTGCCAATAGCCTAAAGTTCCACTGTATGACAATAGAAGAGGTCTACGCAGCGCTTGTTCCTCTCTCTCCTCGACTTTCTTTCTCGCATAAGCTGAGACCCAGCAATCATAGTCGAGACAGTCGGGCACGGGATTCGCGATAAGAAGAAGAGTGGAAATACCGCGGGACGTCTAGAATGGAGTCGGCAGCTTAGCCGGTTGCCATGTCTGGCCCATGCTGTTTCACTCGAGCGGTTCAGGGTCAGGAAGTGTTCCAGAACAGCTGCTGTACTGTCGTCACTGACAGGCGGGCTGAAGACGTGCACTAGCAGTCTGTCGATGTAGCAAGCTCCCACCCGCCATTGGCATGGGAAGCTAGCATGCGGGTGATAGAATTGGTTGGCATTGCTGTCCCAGTTACAGAGATGAACTTGCCCCTCTACAGGCCTAGTTGACGGTTGACGGCTCTGGCGACAGTAAAGAGCCCTTTTTACAATACAAATAGGCATCAACAAGAGAGGTATATAGATCCCCTCTATCGAGAAGACCGAGGCCCGTTAAAAACGTAATGTAAAGAGGCATAAACTACTTCAGACAGAGGTGTCGCGAAGACCAGCAAACTCATTTCTTCCACCAGGTGAGGCCCGATAGGAAATCGCCTGGGGCCTCACCGCAGTAGAAAAAAAGTTAACCAATTTTGTCACCAGGGGTTTATCGCGTCCACCGCATTGCATCCGATGGCCCGTACTTCGGCTAAGCGGCTGCACCAGAGACAAAGGATGCAGACGGAGTACTCGCACTCTTAGTCTGCGAGGCACATGCGGCGGCCTTCTGAAATCCGCCGTTAGCCTACCGAGGTCGTGGAGTATATGTGTGCAATATATTGCGGGTTGGCGCTCCTCCCGGTTCGGCACCGCGCGAACCAGACAGCGGAGGTGCCCTTGCCTTCTTGCGTTCCTGGAATGAGAGGAACTCGTGTGGGATCATTGTGCGCCGGCTGAACTTCGCCAACGGGCGTTTGGGAAGCACCCGGGCTTCCAGAAGCAGAAGCAAATGCCATCATTCCAGTCGGCCAAGACGCCCCCCCATTGAGCCGGTGTTTGGGTTGCAGAGACGTGGAAGGTGCACGCCCACAGACCTTGCCGCTATAAAAAGTGCAACCCATTACACCAAAAAGACATTCTGGGCACTCAAAGATTCCACAAGACCGGCAGTGGGCTCCGTCTCTCCCTGACAGGACGCTTTCGACGTCCATCGTCGCCCTTTCCTATCGGAGAGGGAGAGGGAATAATAAGGTACCAGCTGGCGTGCGGAGCTGCACGTAGTTGGGCCCCTTGATGTTGAACATATTGCCTTCTGGGCTGCCCCACATCTCACCAACTTGCGCCGCCAGGCATGATTGATCGGAAAGGTCGAGGCTCCAGGATTCTTCGGACCAACAAGTCGGGCAGAGTCAGGACAACGTAAACCTCCCACATCGCGTAGCCGACTTCTGCGTTTGGCTCGTTGTGCTGCCACAGTCCTGATCCCGCCGCTAGCTGGCTTTGGCTCGTTTACGTCGCCACGGGCGGATGGAGCGTTTCGAGATCGGGCTTTGCCTCCCGCAGTGACCGGGACCCTCAGGGCACCTTGGTTCTACAGTGCTTCTAGTCGGTTAGTCATGGAGCCCCCGCAGGGCGGGGAAAGCTAGGCAGCGCCACGGCATGCACCATGGTGTGGCGGCAAGACCCATGGGCAACAGTGCCCGGCGTGTTGCCGGCGTGGTGCACCACCGACCGGGAGCTCCCCGCCGCCCCACGCGCAGGTCATTGTGCGATGCAAAATGGGCACAGGCAGAGGCCGAGCACCTTGGATGCGTGGTGGATGGGAGGCTGCAACAAGTGCGGCAACCTGATGGTCGGGGCTGGGCGTGACTGGGCAGGACCTGGAAATCCGCACGCTGGCAATGCCAGAGGACGAAAGGACTCCGCGTATGAACAGCACTATGTGTCCTATAGCACCAGCATCCAACCGAGTAATATACCTGGGCGTTCAACCTCGGGAGGTGACCAGGTTCCCCTCTCCGCCATCGCTGGAGATTTTTCCAGTGAAGCCGGATCCGAGAGTTGTTGCCAAATCGAAATGAGGGTCCTCTCCTTCTAGGACATCCTTGGAAGGGACAAGGCTTCCTGCACACCTCCTTGGTAGCATCTGTTGACAGCACGAAGGAAGGGGCAAGCCTTAATAAACCCCGAAATAAATAGCAAGATACGCAACCTGCATGGAAATGCAAGGCCGGGCTTGCCACGCTGCATCTAGAAACCCCCCTCTCACAACCCAGGGAACGCCGTATCCGCACAAGCTCGCAACCCGACTTCACCTCTCGGGCACCTCTCACCTCATCATCCCAACGGCACAATGTGGCGGATGTGGGAAATCTGGTGGGCGATTGGCCGCTGCAAGCTTGTTAAAGACGTCAGAAGTGGCACAAACACCTTGTTGGTGAAGAGTGACCATGTTGTCATGTCTGGCACGATGCCGGCAAGCGGGCTGAGTTTATCCAGGTCATCTTGACAGTTTTGTGACTTCAGGGATGGGAAATCAATGGGCTGTTGCATCGCCCGCCGACCTACCATCCTAAAAGGCCGATTTATATTCGCGCAAACCCCACTGGCCTGGCCTGGGGGAGAAGAGGTGGGGTTGCACGCCCACCTGGCAGCCGGCTCCGTAGCACAGAAATCATAATTGTTTAGGTGCCTTCTTTCGGATCCCTAGCTGGCCGACCCATCTCCACCGCTGCAGCAGCAGAGTCTGAGGACCGAAGAAAAATTTATTCGCACACACACAAATCTTCCTTCACTCGTGCCTTGGTGAAGCACTTTCTTGTCCCTTCCCCTCCAGCACATTTTTTTCTTTTCCTTACACATCCTCCGACGATTCCGCACGTGTCCCCCGGTGCCTTCGAATCCCAGGTTTCCACAAAGAATTCCTGGGCAGCGAGGTTGTGCCTACGTATTTGGTCGCTCATTGCAAGTGCCCACCATACACTGGCATCTGCCCGTGCCGCGTCCAGATCTCGTTCTTTCCCCCAACCCGACGCCCGCCCACCGCTTCAACAAACGACTTAATATTCTCCTCGCGAACCCTCGAACGTTTGAGGTGCCGAGGCCGCGGTCACTTGTCTTCTCTGTCGCAACCCTAAGCACAATATCAGCGCGAGCACGTCTCCGCGAAATTGCGCCCCTCGCACAACCCGATTCTACCGCGACCGAGCAGCTTGATCTCACCTCGGTCTTCACCTTTGGCTGCTCAACCCTTTGAACTCGCGAGCTCACCAGTCTTTGCAGTCAAGGTTGCTGGACATCTCACCTAGCTAGGCCTCGCTCAATCCCGACCGAACCCGGCTTGGAAGCCCGCAACACCGCTTGTAGCAACAGCGTTGCGTTCGTGCGGAGAGGCGGTTTGACCTCTCCGGACACCGTCCCTCTAGGACAGGCATACCGAGCCCGCTCGATCGAGGAGTCACTATTCCGAAGACACCGACCTTTGGAGGTCCGTGTCTGCCAGTTCAGGTCAATTCCGTCTTCTTTGAGCAACGGATTCGCCCGCATTTCGAGCTCGGCGGCAACCCCCCCCCCCCTTCCCCACAGCGTCAACATGTCCACCGCAACAGTCCCATTTTCCTACGCGCAAGCCGCGAAAGGCCATGCAATTTCCCAGCCTAGTCCGCAGCTCACTTCGAGCACTGCAACCCCCTCCGTCAAGGACGAAATCCCCACTGCCGGCACATCGGTGACCGCGCCATCCGTCGCGTCGAATGAGGCCGATGCGCGTGACAATGACAAGAGGGTGAAGTCGGAGGTAGAAGGACCACCGTCGAAACAGGACTCGGAGGTTGCATCGGTTGGAGGCTCTTCCACAGCGTCGGTTAACGGACAGAGCGTGAGAACAGGCCAAGAAAGCGATGTCACTATGGTGGAGTCCCAGCAACTCAACGAGGAGAAGGGCTCCCGGTCTGCCAGCCGGACGTCTCAAGGCAACGAGCACAAGAAGGGTCGAAAGGGCAGGAAAGGTCGTGGAAACGACAAGGACGCGCAGACCGAGCAGAACCATGAGGATGAGAAGGAGGTCCCAAAGCCGGTTCTGCTTGAGGCACCGGTCCCAGCAGTGAACTACTGGACGAAGCGGCTAGAAGCCAATGCAAAGGCAAAGCAAACGTTCTCCCCGTCGGTGAACGGCACTCCTGGGTCGACACCTGTGAGCCAAGAGGCAAAGAAGCGTCAGCAATCAGACGCAAGAGCTGGCAACGGTGAGGTGGTTAACGGCGCCAACGGCGAGAAGTCGCATAAGAAGGCAACCGAATCCTCACAGGGGGCTGACCAGGGTCACCGCCGAAGTGCTCCCCGTGGGAGCCGGGCCAACGACAAAGACGATAAATCAGCCGCAGCTCTGCCATCAGTGGCAGACGCTTCTTTCTGGCCTGACCCCAAGTCGGCCGCCACGACAGCAACTGAGGAGAGCAGCCGAAAAATCCAAGAGAAACTCGAGGTCGCTGAGAAGGATGGCCAAGAGGAGACTGGAAGCAACAAGAAGAGGAACTGGGTCAATCTCGATATAGTTCCCACTGTTGTGTTCAACACACCACTGCCGCCTCGCGGTGGTGCCAAGACCCGTGGCGGCGCTCGTGGCGGACGCGAGGCTGGTTCCACGAGAGGTGGCCATGGGACAGCACCCAGCTTGTCCACATCTGGCCATGCGGCTGCTGATAGATCGGCAGTCACGAGCAGCTCCGCGCCCAAGCTACCCACAAGTCGACCGCGTGAGGGCAGCGTTCCGTCGCGCTCTGCATCTCAACCTCAGCCTGCTTTACCACAGGCCGCCAAGAGCGGTTCGCCCGATGCGGCTTCCAAGGACCAGCGTAAAACGACAAATCCCGAGCAGAGCCGGGAATCCGCACCGGAAATCTCGGTTGTAAGTCGAGTTGCCCATGTCGGTGTGATGGATGAATGCTGACGTTTCCCAACAGGCATCCAAGAGGGCCAGTTCCATGCGGGACATTCGAACTGACCCGGGAGCAAATTTTGAGCATTCGCATAGTCTGTCTCGAAACGGACAGGACCGACCTAACGGCACCCAACAGTACGCAGTACGGGAAGGCCGCCCCGACCGCGGTCGCGGCAATGGGTTTCGTGGTCGCGGAGGACACGCCAATGGGACCGGATCGCACATGCCTTCAGCGTCTTACAGCTCAAACGGCCAGCAGTATGCCGGCTACCCGCCCCGGCACAACTCGACTGCCCCTAGCCCCCCTCCATTCGGCGCACAGCTCCCTGTATTGTTTGGTCAGGGTCAGCCACATCGGGGGAGAGGCAATAAATGGTCGGGTTCGGGTCATTCTTCTGGCCGCAACGGTGCCAACGGATCTTATACCGTCAAGCCTGCACCTGCGGCCGAATTCCAGATGCCCCCGTACGGGTCGTACGCGTATCCGCCCCATGCCGACCCCCTCATCCCCGTCATCAAGCAGCAGATTGAGTATTATTTCTCCGTCGAGAACCTCTGCAAAGACACATATCTCCGCAAGCAGATGGATTCGCAGGGGTTTGTCAAGTTCAGCACGATTGCTGGCTTCAAGCGAATGCGTGAGCTCGTGAAGGATCATCACGAGATGATGAGGGCCGCGTGTTTGCTCTCCGACCACATCGACTATGTGCAAGGAGATGACAGCGTCGAAAGACTGCGCGCGCGCGAGGGGTGGCGTAACTGGATCCTATCATACGACATGAGAGACGAAGACGCCCGCAATGACGGCCCAGCTAATATAACGTTCTGGAATCAATACCAGCAGCCACATCCATACGGAGTTGCTCCTCTGGTCTACCCTGGTCCAGGATCTGCTGGTATGTACTCTGGATTCTCCGACGAGCGAATGTTCCAGCCAGTATACGGGAATGGAAACTACTTTGACCCCGTCATGAACGGGGCTGGTGACCCCAATGGTCATGTCTACGGCACCGGCTCGCAGCTCTCGGCTGCCGTGCAGGAATTCTCACCGCCCCAGTCTCCCGTGACGCTGGAGACGATGACGAATTTCACTGACGCCCAGGTGGAGAATATGATGGTGGTTTTGGGCTTTGACAACAATGACCCTTCAGGTCCCTCTGATGACAAGGTATACCTGACCGATAATGCTGCTCAAAACGGTGCGAATTTGGTTTCCAGTGTCGATGCTCCGAGGTATGTTTTGCTGCCCCCTTTCTTGCCTCAACGCCCCTTGCTAACAGTTATCAGCACCACCGGCGCGACTGCCAATAGCACTGATTCCGACTCCTCCGTGAAGCCGAAGCAACCCTCTCGCCGACCCTATGGAGAGATTAGACAGGAGGCGCTAGAGGCGAGGAAACACGCACAGCCCGGCGAGACGCCCGCCCCGATGCGTAACCTTTATCGTTTCTGGTCAGAGATGCTGGTCAAAGATTTCAACAGCCGCGTATACACTGAGTTCAAAGATCTTGCGTTTGCCGACGTCAATGGATCTGTTCCGGCCTTGACTGGCATCAAGCACTTGCTCGACTTCTACCGGAAGCTCATATACGACACCGAGGCGCCAAAGCTGTGGCCTCAGGGCCGAGCCATGCCTTCTATCCTCCAGCTTCATTTCTATGAAGCTATCGAGCTTGAGCGCGCGCGCGGCGTGCAGGTTGCTCCCTCGATCTGATCTCAGCTTTTCCGACTTAGAGGTGGCATGGGCTCGGATGTGGGCAGCCGACGCCATTTGAGACGACTCCATTCACCGACGGTCCCCATCTGACATGACAAGCAACATCTGTTTTGTTTCGAAGCACTCGGCGGGTTGTCCTCATGGAGCTCCCATCTTGAGTGTAGAGTGTCGCAGGTTACTTTGTGATCCTGCCTCAATGCTGCTCAGATGGAGGCCTTTTTCCCAGTGCCACATGCGGCAAGGCGCTGGACACTCGATACATTTCGCGCATGGTGCGGTTGTTTTAATTCTTCGACATCTGGTTTTGGGATGCAGCGATTTACAAAGAGAGCATCTAGCCATCCGCATTCGCATCCGCATCGATCACGGCTACTTTTGGCATCATGGAGTTACAGGGCATGCATTTGGCGAGGAAACGTCGACGAGCCAATGGCACATTTGCCGTTGAATGTCCACGCGAAGCCATACGGGTTTGTTGACCACTTTGGTGGCGTCACTGGCCCGGCGTATTCGCATGCTTGCCTCAGCCGCGTTGAGTCCACAGCTCAGTTTCAGCATTGCTGTCCGACATATTTGACGTCTGGACAAGCGCTTTGCGACGGCAAGATGAAATTTACCTTGACGAACTCGACATATCACCACTTGGGTCTTGGCGCGGCGGAATCACCTGGGCTGCTCTTACCTGTTTCCTTGTGGCCCTCAAAAATATGCGTCGCGTTGAAGTCTTGGTGTTCACGAGACATTGGTTCTCCTTTTATCTAATTTGCAGCTGGCAGTTGTCGGTGCGGGGATGGGAAAACTGGTCGGTCGTCTGGGCAGGGGTTTCGCATGTCTCGCCGTTGACTGATGGCTGTTACCCCATCCCTGGAAGCACCACGAGCTGCTCTTTATCCTATGCATTGCCGACCGGTTGGGAGGACGGGGGGAACCTGCATTTTGAAGGCGGCGGCGGAAACGGGGGCATGGGAGGCTCTTGATGGCCTTGTTAGACCTCTTTCTCAGCTCTTGAGAGTCTTGGCCAACACTGCCCTAAAACTCTCCTTCTCTCTACGGAAGACAAAAGCGGTTGTTGCTCTGACTTGTAATTGTATAATAGAAAGTACCCAAAATAAAGCGAAATTAGGAGTTATGCCTGTAGGATATGGCTTTGTAACTCACATTCCTTGGTTGGGTTGCGTCCTGGTGCTTTCCTTGGACTGAAAAGCTTTGATGACGTGGCTTAGCCCAAGATCACATGCATTGTACACCGTGGGAACGGTCGCGACAGCCACCAGAGCGACCCCCAACACACATCAAGGTCGCCATACCCGCGCACCCAGCGTTTTTATAGGTGGTTCCATCTTCTGCAAGTGCAAACTTTATCCTGCCAAGCACAGCCGATTGTTATCTGCTGGAAGGAGCATACGGAATTATTCCCCACGTTCAGGCCAGTATTACAGTGGAGGATTTCGGCTACCCCTACGTTACAAAAACAACCATCTTTTACACCACTCTGTCACTCTTCAAACGCTGTGACGCTTCAAAAATCCTTTTCTCAAAGATGCCAGCCCTTGAGCCTGAACCGTCTCCCGATGTGGACATCAAACAGGAGGACACCATAGCTAACGGCGACGATAAACCCCGACTTACCGAGGTCGAAAAGAAGGCTAATCACATTGCCTCGGGTAAGTTAGCCTTGTTGCTGCATGACATAGGAGTGTTGGCGCTGATAGATGAGCAGAACAAAAACGAAGACAGGCGATTCGGCAGGGTTTCGATCGGTTGACAGAGCTGGTACCAGGCCTGGAAGGACAGGGGCGCTCCGAGGGAATCGTGCTGTCGAAGACGGTGGATTTCATTAAGGAGCAGATTGAGGAGAGGAAGAGGCTGATAAAGGAGTTGGAAGAGAGAGGGGTCGTCGTGGATGACAAAGACAAGCTGTGAGCAGTCGTCATTTGTGCTGTAGTGGGGTACTGCGTGACTGACTGGGCATGTTGACAGGCCTAAGACACTGGGTAGAGGGAACGATGCGATGGCTTCTGGAGAAGCGACGCCGTGAGACGGGCAGAGCAACTGAAAGTTGGGAATACGCCAACTACCTCAGCAGGTGCAAGTCGAGATCATCGCCAAGCCATGCCTGGGTTAGGGTTAAGAGCGGCTCGGCTTCGTCCGCCCAAAAGACCCTGCGCCACTTCAAGTTACCCCTCGCTTGTGGCGGGCACGTGGTGGAACCGATAAGTTTACTGGTCTTCGCGACGCCTCGGTCTGAAGCAGCTTATGCGTTATTGCATTTTTGAAAGGCCTTGATATCCTAGACAGAGGGGATCGATATATTTCTTCACTGCCTTTTTACACTGTAAAGATGGCTCTTTTGTTTCGTTCCAGCCCTCGACCAGTCCTGTAGAGGGTCAAGCTCGTTTCTTCCGCCACGTGGTGGTGTAGTTTATGTGTCCCCTTGCGCCTCCCCTCTCTCCCCTGCGGCGGCCTCTCTCAACACATTTGTTCCATGCAGATAAATCTGCTATTTCGTTCGTTGACCAAGGTTGAAGCACCGCTGACTACAGGTCCACTGCATTTTCCCCTGCCAGCCCCCCCCCAGGTGGGAGGGCAATCTCAGCCCAATACGTCAAAACTTGCGTAGGCTGACCTTACGCAAGATGTGGAGGGTTGAACATCCTTGGGCTGTCTGTGCAATGGTTGTGTGGATGGTGCCTAACCGCAAATGTTACCAGTGCTCCGGGAACTCGCCCACCTGACCGCCGAATGGGAACGAGACGAGGGCGGCACCAGGCAGTTTCGCAGGGTCGCGGTCGGTCGGCACGGCAGGAAGAGGGCGGAGCGGTTGGACAGTGGGAAGTGGGTTGGGTTGGTTGTGTGGCCGCGGGGAGCCTGCAATGTCCTCTATTGGTCCGTCTGGGCCTTCATCCTCCACCAGCCAACCTGCCTGGTTGCGAGCCTGGTGAGAGATGTTTTTGTGCGCCCCGGACAAATGGCCAAGAATCACCGGTGGGCAGCCGTTGGGTTCCGTCCTGACGTATCGACCTCTATTTTGCCTCCTCACGATCCCCCGACTCCTCTCCTTCAACCTCCACGCGCCAGCCTTTCCTAGCCTTGTCTGTTCCCGCTCTGTCGGGCACGCAGTCCCCGAACTTGCTAAGGCGTCTGGGGTTTAGCGGCTGTCCCTCTGCAGGAGGCCGTCTGCAGACCTGACGCAACATTTCTTGGTGGTGGTCGTGCATTGTTGCACCGCCGCCTCGTCCCGGCACTCTCTGTTGTCTATCGCATATCGCATCTCGCCGAAATCACCCCTCCCTTCCACACCTTCCTTGATAAAACTACCCAACACCCACCCCCCGGGCATCTTTGAGTCCCAACTTTCTTCACACCTCTTTAACCTCTGCGATTTGTGCACCACATCTAGCGACAGGATATTTGGGCTCGTGAGTCTCGCCTGACGTTCGCCATTTGAAGCTGGGCGCTTTGACCCAGTGACCCCTCATCCCACCTCCAGACAAGGCTGTGGTTCGTGCTGCCATCCGAACCTGTGGGCTTTGCGCACCTTGCCAAACTCAATCACCATGTCGTCGTACGATCCTTATGACGCACCCCCACGGGAGCGCACATCCCGGGGCTACTATCGCGAGGAGCGGCGGGAACCCCGCTATGCCGAACCCCGCGACAACTACCTCAGTGTTTCGCACGATTTGGTGCCTCGCCACCGCGAGGACAGCGACCTCTCAGTGGAGGAGATTCGCCGCGACTTCCCACCTCCCGGATACTCCAACCGTGACATCCGGCGCGCGCGCTCGGCTGGTGGCCCTTACTATGATGACTATGATGATCGTCGGTCCCACCATGGCCGGGACCACTACGACGAGCCCCGCTCCCGGGGACACCATGACAGCTACTACGAGGAAGAGACCAGGAAGAAGGCCCGTGTAATCAGCAAGCAAGAGCAGATCATCGCCGCCATCACCGGCGCCGCCATTGCCATCGGTGGAAAGGAGCTCTATGACCGCCGCGATGCCAAGGAGCACGAAACAGAGATTCAGCGGAACGTCTTAGCATCGGCTGCTCTTGGAGCTGCAGGTGCCTTGGCCGGATACTCTGGCACCGAGCTCTACAATAAACACAAGGAGAAGGGGGAGAAGAAACGTGACCCCTATGCTCACCGGGGCCGTGGCGACGACTCGGACGACGACTCGGGCAGCGAGAAAAAGAGCGGCAAGAACTTTCTCGAGGCCGCCCTTGCTGCTGCCGGTCTCGGCGGCGCTGTCAAAGCCTTGACAGGCAAGGACGACAAGTCGGACACCAAAAGTCGTGCTGGTGGCAGTCGTTCCAGTTCCGGCTCTCGTGCCAAGGGCAAAGGAGAGGGTGCTAAGAAGATCCAACAAGCGGCCATGGCGTCCCTCATCGCCGGCGCAACCGAAGCCTTCCGTGTTTCCAAGGAGCCTGGAGGCTGGAAGGGCGAGAAGGCCAAGCGAATCCTGACTGCCGCTGCGGGTGCCGCTACCATTGACGCTGCCCAAAAGGGCGAAAAGGGCGGCAGCAAGCTTGGTCTCGCCGAATCCGTAATCGGTGGTCTCGTTGGAAATCGTGTTATCCACGGCTCCAAGAAGAACATCGAGGAAGATGAGAAGACGGGTCGGTCCCGCTCGAGATCGCGCGCTCGATCAAAGAGCGATGGCGGCAGCGGCGGCGTTAGTGGCCTTGCCGCTCTCGCCACGGCCGGTCTCGGTGCTTTTGGTGCCAAGAAGATCATGGACAACCGAGAGAGGTCTAAATCCCGGGGCCGGGATTCGGATAATGGCTCGCCCGACAGACGCCGTCGCAGCCGAAGCCGAAGCGTTGTCGACAAGGCCCGCTCAGGACTGGCAAGACTTGGAATCGGCAACGGACCGGCCGAAGATAGCGACGAAGATGATCGTGATCGCCGTCGCGATCGCTCGCGCTCTCATGGTGACCGTGATCGTCGCAGGCGTGACTTCGATGATGATTATGACGACTCCAAGAGCTCTCGTCGGCACCGCGATAGCTACGACGACTATGATCGCGACCGCGATCGGGACCGAAGACGGCGCGACGATGACGACTATGACGACCGGTCCCACCACGGCCGTGACCGCGATCGCAAGGAGCGGGGCACTGTAGCCAGGCGTGGATCGGCATCATCGACGGACCTTGGCGATTCGGATGAAGACGAGAGGCGGGCCAAAAAGATGAGAGGTAAGCAAATTCTCACCACGGGGCTGGCCTCTGTGGCGACCATCCACGCGGCCGCCAGCGTATACCAGAGCATGGAGAAGCGGAAGAAGCGACAAAAGGCTGTGAAGGAGGGCCGTTTGAGCCCCGAAGAGGCCAAGAAACTCAAATCCAAAGCCATCTTGCAAGATGCGGCATCAGTCGGCATCGCTGCGCTGGGCATCAAGAGTGCCATTTCGGAAATGAAAGAGGCCCATGAGTTGAGGCAAGAGGTGCGCGAGTGGAACGAGGAGAAGGAGATGAGAAAGGAGAGACGTCGCGACAGACTCCGGCGGAAGCTCTCAGAGAAGCTGCGTCCCTCCAGCGGCTCCAACAACAGCAGCAGCAGCAGCGACGAAGGGGGCGGCAGAAGAAGACGACGGGCCAGCAGCGAGTACGGCTACGGCAGGCGCAGGGCTGACAGTTATTATTCGGTAGCTCCGCCGAAGGCAGACCGGTACGACGACGGACCCCGTTATACTGACGGAAACCCGTACGCCGCGCTGCCACCTCCTAGCGGCCCGTCCGACAGGAGGTGAGGGGAGAGATGTCACCCATCTTCTCCTTGCCATGTATGCCCACCTACCGTCTCCTGACGTCCCATTCACACTTCCGATCGCTGCACACGCTCGAGCTCGCGCGCATCTCCTGCTACCCAACTCTCCTTGGGGGCCACTCTTCGGTCTCGTATTCCGTGTCGTTACACATCATGACATTTACGATGGTTATGACCAGCGCTGAAAAAAATATCTCTTCTTGGGGTTCATGTCGCACGGCGTTGCGGACGGGCTTTTTCACTTCTTTGCCTCAGACGACGAGGGAGGTGGGCACCGGGATGATGGACGCGAGGGGGCCAGTCACTCACCTGTCTCACACACTCTCGGGGTTTCTCTTCTCCTCATCATGCGCTGGCTATGACGTTGCGGACCAGAGAGGCCAGCATGCCGTTCTTGCTCACAAGGCGCATCTACGCCACAAATGCACTGGCATTTTTTTACTACTTACAAGAGCATTTCCTAATTAATACTTGTGTGACAGACCGCCGCCATTAGAGCAGACAGACCAAGGACCCCTCATCCCAACCGATCGGCACAGTACACCTGCCGGAGCTGGGATCGCTTTGTGTTTTGACAGTTTTAGTAACCACGCCCACATCCCTACACCCCCCCCTCTGCGGAGGAGGCTTCTTTTCGTCTCGGAGACAGGTTGCACGGCAGTAAGTCACTAAGCGAAAGATCACGCACGAGAGGGTCGGAAGCGGGCACTGGGGTTTGCTGCGGTGGTGGTGAAACGTGGGAACAGACAGGCAGGCAGGCAGGAACGATACCCTCGTTTTGGGACGAATGGACGAATGACAAGGCTAGTGATGATCATGCTGCATTTTTATACAATACGGTCGATCGGCTGGGTTGGAAGCGATAGTCACGTTTTCTATTTTTTTGCTCTCTAGCAAAATCATGATGTATGTTTTCCTTCGCTCCGTGGATTTCTTTTTCCAAATACGTTGGCCATGAGTTGGCGGGATACGACGGCGATACGGGATTGAAAGATGTTAGCTATCTATCGATGAAAAAGAGGTCTTTATGTCTTCGCGCTGTCACGTTTCAACCATGTTGAGCCCGTGCATTGGTGGATTTTGTAGTCATTGGTAGAGAGCGTGGGTGGCTTTCCGTCGAGACCTCTTCCTAGTTGTGCGTTGTTCAAATCCAATATTGACATCATGCAGGACCATGGAGCCGCACCTCCATATCGCCGAGAAGTGGAGCTTCAACCCAGGCTGAAGAAGTTGAATCCGCGATACCCGCTTTGGAAAGGCGGTGTTCTGGGTGTAGCAACTCAGGGGCTAGCAGCGATGACGTTGACTTGACTCTCCGCGCCAAGGAAAAGCTTAGCCCTCCGAAATAGGGGTGCAAGTCATCCAGGATCTCAGAGTACATGTACACATCTCCGAGTCAGTACGCTCACAGCGTTTCAAGAGGGGATTGCGTAACATCGGACACAGAAGTACACTGGGCTGGGGCATCACGTCACTTGCCAGGGCATCCGGGATCGAAGGGGTTCGTATCCAACAGTGACTGGTACTGGAGGTTTGGTGACGCCCGACTCCTTGCGGCTCTTGCTATGCTTATTTGCGCTTGATGCAACCAAGACCGGGAAACGGAGGTATAAGAAAAGGGGTCTACTACCCATATTGGATTGATAATAACAAGACATTTCTGTACACTAATCGCTGTGGCCAGCTCCGATCTGCGCAGCGGTGACGGATCCTCCGGTCTGCTTCCATGCGCTGGCCATGGCCAACAGGCTTGAGAGGTTCTTGTTTTGCTGGTCGTCGGCCGGGAACACGTAGTCGACATACTCCTCCCATGTGTCGTCGTCCAGCTTTCTCTTCTTCTTTGTCTTCCGGGGCATCTGCTTCTGGATCTTCTCAATGTCCTCTTCTGTCCCGTGCGTCTTTTCGAAGGCGAGCCATGCGTTTAGGAGGGATATGCGCTCGGCCTTGAGCTCGCGATCCTTCATGCTCTTGTGAGCACGCTCAAAGACCTTGCGGGCCCGTGCCTTGGCCTCCTCGCTGATGGGACGCTCCTCGTCTTCGCCTTCTGCGTTTTCGTCGTCCTCCTCGGGCACGTTGATCTCGAACTGCGCGTAACTGATCCAGACCTTGGGGTGGTCTGCCTTTTCCAGCAGGCGTTCGTACAGCACCCGCGTCTTTTCGTACTCTCCCTCCTCTTCCTCAAAGTCGATGTACGCCTTCCAGACTACCTCGGGCATGTCGAGGACGGGCTGGTTGATGGCGAGCTCGAATATGCTGCGGGTTCGGTCGAGGTCATCTAGTCCGCGCTCCAATTCGGCCCATTTGATCCAGGTTTGGCAATTGGCTGGGTTGTACATGATGTGCTTCTCGTATAACGTCCGGCACCTTTCAAACTCATAAAGCTTCTGCTCCAACAAGATGTATTCTCGGAACACCTTGTCCTTTGGGCACATGCCAATGGCACGGCCGAGTGTTTTCCTGGCAGCCGTGAGCTGACCCTGCCGGATCTCAAAGTGGGCCTTGGCCACCCAGACCTTGGCAAAGGTAAACTTTTTGTGAGGTATCAGGTTGAGACAAGTGTCGTATATTTGTCGAGCGCGCTCGACATCCTTCGCCTCCCTCTCCTCCCATATCGCGTAGAAGAGGAATAGAAAGATGTATCTGCGCCAATGGCGCTTCTCCTGTGTTGGGGGGACCTGGGCGATGGCTCTCTCGTACGTCTCGCGCACGCGGTCTGCGTCACCCCCGCTCTCCTCCAGGCGGGCGAAATCAAACCAGACGTCGTAGTTTTGTGGATTCTCCTTGACCTGTTCCTCGTAAAGTCTCCTCCGTTTCGTGAGAACAACGTCCTCGACACCTTCCTTGTCACCAAATTGTTTCTCGAAAGTGGTGTATTGTGCGTGAAGGGCCATGGACCGAGACCGGGGCAAGTTGTCCAGACCAAACTTGTAGATTGCGCGCGCTCTCTCGTACTCCCTCAGGCGCGCCTCGTATCGTGCGAAGGCGATAAAGATCTTCTCATCGACGGCGTCGTCCCCCAGCGTCTCGGCAATGGTCTGGATGGCCGTCTGGAAGACCTCGCGAACCAAATCACTCGTCCCATACTCCTCCTCAAACTTGGCCCACTTGAGCCATGTCCTCGGCTCGGGATGCACCGCAGTGAAGGCCCTGAAGACTTCCCTTGCCCTGTTGTACTCGCCGTACCGCTTCTCCAGCCGGATGTACGCACTCCAAGCCTGCTCATCCGGCTGCCACTTCATCCACCGATCAAACACCTGCCTGGTTCCCGGGATATCACCCAGCATCTCCATGACGTACAGGTACTGGTACCATAGCGACGACACCCGCGGCAGGCGCGTGACAGCCCGGTCCAGCAGGTTGCGCGCATGGTTGATGTTTCGATTCTTGATTTCGGCTTGGACGTATCGGATCCAGAGTTCTACATGAGAGAAGTTAGTACCAAGCGCGAGACAGCCCTGCAAGGGTGGGGACAGAGCGACATACGAGTGTTGTTCGGATGCACATCCAGAGCGCGTTCAAAGACAGAGCGGGCTCTCGCGAATTCCTTCTGCTCTAGCTCCCATTGTGCATACTGCAGCCAGTTGGCGAGGCGAACGCGGTTGCGGCGAACATAGTCCTCAAACTCGCGACGCTTGCGCCCCTGGTACTCCTTCAACTCTTCGAGGTCCTGGAAACGCTGTGTCGGTTTTTGGAGCGCAACTTCTTGCCGGTCGACAGCCTCCCGCAGGAGCTGTTCCGCCGAGATCTGCACCGGCGCGGCAGCCTTGTTCTTCACCCGCGGGGGGCCTCGCGACGACTCCATTTTGAAGGTGTTGAAGTAATGGTGTTGATTGTGAGTCGTTGTCGTTGTTGATGGGTGTGAACAACCCCTTGACGCCCCCGGAAAATAAGTGGGGCGACTCGGAGGCTGCGAAATTTAGCCTCCGTCACACCTTCAGCTGAAACTGTTGTTGAAATACCACTGAATTTGCAGCCAGCATGGGCGTTGTCATTTGAATGAATTCGACTTGGGACGCCAGATACGGAACTGGTTACGGAGCATGGCCAAGCCACGAACATGCGGTGCGCGTCGCCTCAATTCTTGGCGAGCCAACCTTGCATGCATTTATTTCTCCAGCTGCAACATAGGCTCGAAACATCACGGCTTTGCGCTGTGCGCTGCACCTACCTCATCTGCACTTCACAACCGGCAACACTAGACTAAGATGTCGACCCTCGCAGACGAGCTTCTCCAAGATTTTGAGGGCTCTGGCTCAGATGCTGGCGACGATGACTGCGACGATGACCTCTACGGCCTTTCCAACGGCGATCACGGGAGCGGCGACATGCTGATGGAGGAGTACAAGGACGATGACGACGAGCTCAACGCGGACGATGCTATGGGAGGAGTAGACGGCGACACTCTAGATGATGACGAGGATGCAAAAGCAAAGATCGAGAAAATGCAACTGGGCGCAGTTCGCGACGTCCGGACCGTCGCCAGCCTGATGAAAACATTAACACCAGTCCTCGAGGTTAGTCGGCCCTTTCCATCTCCCATCCCCCTCACTTCTGCATTAGAAAAGTGTTTACATCTCTCTTTGAGCGCTAGCTCTGACCGTTGTTTTCCGACCTTGCAGAAAATCGAACACTGCCAATCCAAGCCAGCCCAAGCCGCTGACATCGGCAACGTCGAGGACCACCCCGAATATCACTTGCTTACCCAGTCCAACAGCCTGTCTACTTCGATCGACAATGAGATAGTACTGGTGCACAAGTTCATCCGGGATCACTACTCGGTGCGGTTTCCAGAGTTAGAAACCCTCATCACCAACCCTCTCGAATATGCAAAGGTGGTCGCCATTCTCGGCAACGGGCCCATGGACTCGGAGAGCATCAAGGCGCTGCAGACATCCACGAATAATCCGCTGGGGGTTACCCTCAAATCGGTTCTGGATGGACCGTCTCTGATGATCGTCACAGTTGAGGCAACAACATCCAAGGGACAGGAAATGCCACAGGATGAGCTCCAACGCGTCACCCAGGCATGCGAGATGGTGATAGCTCTCGACAGGGCCAAGAAGATTCTCACAGAATACGTCCAGTCGCGCATGAATATCTTCGCACCGAACCTCACAGCACTCATAGGCTCTCTCACGGCTGCTCAGTTGCTCAACCAGGCCGGCGGTCTCACTGGTCTCTCCAAAACCCCAGCCTGCAATCTCGCAGCATGGGGACACAAGAAGCAAAACAGCTCGGCCCTAGCCACCAACGTCGGGTTCCGACAGCAAGGCTTTATCTACCAGTCTGACGTCATCAGGGGTATCCCCCACGATCTTCGAAAACAGGCCATCAAAATGTTCTCCAACAAGATTGTTATGTGCGCCCGCACCGACTGTTTCCACCAGTTCCGCGACGGCTCCGAAGGCGAACGCCTAAAGGACATGGTCCTCGATCGCCTCGACAAACTCCAGCAAAAGCCCCTGAGCAAGGGCGCCCGCGCTCTCCCCGCACCAGATGAGAAGCTGAGTCGCAAGCGAGGCGGTCGCCGCGCCCGCAAAGCCAAGGAGGCCACCGCCATGACAGAACTCCGCAAGGCACAAAACCGCATGGCCTTTGGGAAAGAAGAAAAGGAGGTTGGCTATGGCACTGGCGACAGCACAAAGGGTATGGGCATGATTGGTGCACGGGACGACGGCCGCTTGCGCGCAACTCAGATTGACCAGCGCACCCGTGCCAAGCTCAGCGCGAAGAGCAAAGGCTGGGGCGGCGCGAGCTCCCTCGCCAGTGGAGCCGCATCCTCGCTCAGGGGCTTCGCAGGTGCCGGAGCAGGAAATATCAGTCTTGCTGGCGGCAAGGGTCTCCGGACATCAGGCGTGGGTACCTCCGTGGGCAACCCCATGGCAGGTACCGTCTCGTCCCTGGCCTTCACGCCAATGCAGGGCCTAGAGCTTGTGGACCCCAAGGTACAGGCCGAGCTGAGCAGGAAGCGCAAGGCAGACGAGGACCGGTGGTTCAAAGGCGGAACATTCACGCAAGTCAATGATGGTTTCAAGAAACCCCAGCTTCCCCCTAGCAAAAAAGTTGATACTGGAGCAACCAAGTCAGCGACATAAGGGTCTACCCATCAACAATCCTCGGGGGCCGGGCAGTTCGGGGGGTGCGATGAGCGATAGGCGTAAATGGGCAATATTTTCGTACGGAGCATGGAGAACCGTGGTTTTTTGTTCTCTTAAAGATGTGCATGCTTTTGGCGTGGTGGCATGTCTTATGGGTCAACCGGCGGCGTTTTCGAGGTCTGGGACAAACCATGTGAAAGGTGGTTCCCCCATTTGTGTTTAGCTTGGTGGAATCCCAATTTAGACGAAAGCATTAATCATATGCTTTATCACCGTCGGTGTAATGGCTATCTGAACGTTGGGCCGAGTGCTCAAGCCATGCCGCCGCCGCCGTGTGCGGGTCGTGTTTCTCCTGGGCCCTAGCTCCTCCGAACACATGCAGGATGTGAGTCGAATGCGGAAGCTTACCTACCGTATTGACTCGCAATTTGGCCTTTACTCTTACCCCGTGCACGCCTTGAAAGCTTTGTCAAAGGGTATACGCAAAGCCGTAAGCTGGCCTGTGTCGACAGCGCAAAGGCCATACTTCATGAAGGAGGTGGCTACCTATATTATCGTGCAAGGGGCGCTCGGTGGCTTTACGAAAGGCCGCTGACAATGCTTTCAACGCGTGCACGGGGCAAGAGTAAAGGCCAATATTGCGCGTCAGTGCGGTGTCCACTCATCACATCATCCTGTTCTCCGCAGTCTGTCGCCATGACATGGAACTCCTGGCAAGCCCTATGGGGGCCCTCAGGCCGCCGGCCTTTCATGTGCCACCAACGTCCACACATTGGGGCAGGACTGCGAAACTTGCAGGCACAAGGCCGAGAAGTTTGGTTATGATAAATAAATAAAAACAAAGTTGATATATTTCCTGCCAGCCCCGCACCAAGGGGGTCGAAAAAAATGGCTGCCCCTTGTGACCCGAAGAAATCCGAGTGTGGCGGTTGTGAGGGTTGGGTGGTTGAAGCCCAAAGCTAGCTAGCCGGGATGGCATTTGTGGAAATGCCATGTTTCACAACCAAGAATACCATGCCAGCCGCGAAGAACGACCTGCCACCTTCTGACCGACGGCGCAAAGGGAGGAATATAAAGGAAGTTATTGGCAGGTCAGTGCTAAGTACCACACGGGACGTGGCCTTGTAGAAACACTTCGGTTCCGACAGAAGCTTGGGAAACCCAATTGCAATGCTTCTTGGATCACAGATGCAGCTGGTAATGGGAAACAAGCCAATTGGCACCAACTCATAACCTCCTTTTCCTTCCTGCCGCTCATCATATCCTATTCAAGTGCTGCGTCCTAGATTGACCGAATCACTGGCATCATGGGTTCGTCGGGAGGGGTAGGTGGGGTTGCAACTGCGCTTCCTCACCAATTGAATGCTCGATGCGGCGCACCATCTTTCTCGCGGATTCCCATACGAACTATCCATGATAAAGAATTCGACAGATGGATTCCCATCTGTGGTCCTGTGGTTTCTCGGAGGGAGGGGAAAAGCCTCCACCCCTTCCTTGGCCGTCCTTGGGAGGCGTGCCGTCCCATCCGCCGCTCGGTATCGATGCTCGACGTTCCCGGCGATGAGTCCTCAACGGATGCCAAAATGCCGCCAAGCCGGTGAGCTATCCAAGCCTGCCAGATGCCGCTCGCTGTCTCGCTGGCTAGCGCTACTTGTATCGGCAATTTTTGCTGAGCTGCGAGCGGCGAGAGTCTCGGACAGGCTGTCCACGGATGGCTGGGAAATCCGTCTGGCGGCGAAGAATGCCCGGGAAGAGTGCCGAACGTGTGATCTGGGGATTTATGACGCTTCTATGGTGTCAAGCTCGCAGCAGCTAAATATGCATGCCGATGTCCGAACACCGTTCTCCCCAAGGGCAGCATGCACGCACCTGTGGAGGTGAGGGTCCAAGAAGAGGACCCCGACATATTCCCAATCTTATGATTGCTGCAAGATTCACCGGCACCTCCATGGCGCTGCGGCCAATGGTGCGAGCGCAATGGCAGGAGCTAGTCTCATCCGAGCACCTGTTCGGGCAGGGCATTACCTTCCAGCAGCGTCAGCAAGGCACTGCGCACAACCGGCTCGCTGCTCACCTTGCAATGCCAATGTTTGGAGTTGGTGGTGGCAGCGCGCTGCTGCTAATACGGTTAACGGGCTACGCGATGATGGTCGTCGTCGGGCGCGATCGTGACAATCACCTTGTGCAACTCCGCTTCCAGGCGGGAGGGACATATTGGCCGCTTTGTATCGTGAAGCTCATTCATCCTTTCAGGGTCGCACAAGGCAAAGGGCTCGATGGGCTGACAGGGTCATGAAACCCTCGGCCACTGCTTCTGCAGGATGACTTGGAGGTATGTATCAGTACATGGCGGGCAAAGGACGAGCGCTTCGCGCTCCGGCCGGAGAAGCTGCTCCGGCTGGGCTTGCTGTGGGCTTATCGGGGGTGTATTGGGAAAAAAACCGTACAAAGATGGCAGAACAGGGAGGGAGGTACTTAGTTGCATCCTGAACTTGATCCCGTTTGTCTCTGGCGCACAGCCTACACTGGATGTCATCATAATGTACCAAGGGAAAGCGTGCAAAGGTTTTGCGACGCTGCAGGGTCCAGTCACACAGTAGCGCCCTGGTGATGCCACAACGGGCGAGCAGAAACCCCACCAGCGCATTGCTTCTCGAGGTGAGAATAAAAAGTCGCGTAACCACCACTCGTACTAGCACCCTCGGAGCCGCGAGCTGCAACCTCGAAAAAGTGAAGGCAAAGTGACAATGCCATGTATGTCTGTGGAGACGCTGTTGTTAGGCAGTCCCGCGCTGGCGCCCTGGTGCCGCAGGGGTTTGCTACAGCAAGTGGGGCCTCCCGCCCATTTACTTGGGGTGTCGTCCGCGAGACGCCTCGATCCAAACCCAAAATCACGATCGGCCCTCAGAATGAACGCACTCATGGCTCGCCCGTCAGTCACCTACAGAAGACCCTGACTTTCGATCTCCGATGAGTTGTCGTCATTTTTGCCCAGCGCAAAGCCCTCGGGGCCTTTTCCACTTCCAAGGCAGGCCGCGGCTAGCGGATTTGCAATTTCGCATCTGAGAAACCCTTGGAATCCCATCTCACTGCCACGCCCCGTTGGCAGTTCCATCCAGCCGCCTTAGGGCCAAGGCGTCCACCAGTTTCCCTGGGCGGCGTCCACCGTCAAGCGGCTCTCTTCGAGGTAAGCAGCCTGGTAGCTCTACCGGCAGCGCTGCTCACCCACGCCCCCGGAGCATTTGTTCCTCATTTGCTCGGCAGCTGTCGTGGTGTTGGCTTCGTCTGGTGTAGGGGTCCAACTACTTCCCGCGCTAGGGTTCCGAACGCCTCGCCCCCCCCCCAACGTCTGCAGCCTGGTCCCGCCAGTGTCCTTCAATTGCGGGCCTCAGGGGGTCGGAATGGCGGCAGCAGCTCTGTGTGTTCACGGCGCCCGCCCGAGCTGCTGGCTGCCTACGCGTCACCCAGCACATATGGCAGAGGCTCGTGGTAAATGGGAGTACAGGCGCTCTCCGAGGCGGTCAAGTACGCCGTCGTGGAGGCTCGCGATCTTGATGTGGCGCGAGTGGGGGGATCGATCAACCGTCATAAAGCAGAGCGGATCTTCGATGCAGGGCGCCGGTGCGGGTTCGGGGATCCAGCTCGGTGGCTGTCTAGTTGTGCGACTGAAGGACCCTGTCTGGAGTCTGTGTTTCTGTCACGGCCAGACGTACAAGACGCTACGCCTGACGTAGGTGCAGTCTACTAGAGTAGACTGACCCAACCGAGAACCTGCTTACTGTCGCCAACCCACGATGAGGCGCCCCGAGGAGGTGCCGCCCGACAGAAGCACTTGGGCTCACGAGATGTCCAACGTTTGAAGTAGAGCGCTGCATGAATGCCCAGGACCTGTCAATAGTTGCCTTGTGAGCTTGGTGATGAGAACTTGACGGCCGCGTGAGCAATGAGGGGCATGTACAGCATCGGCGATCGCAGATATCTCGTTCCAAGTCCAAGACTCCAGTCGGTGAGACCCTTGGACCCTGTGGGCTTCAGGAACACTTCTCCCGGCCCGCTAGCAATATAATGCTCGACATCATAGGTACCCTGCTTGTTTCCGCGGTGGTGCACGGATACCACAGTATGCTACGGGCGGAGCAGCTTGCCCTAGCGGAGGCACGCACGGCACGCTGGCTGGTGGTTCCGTGTTGGTTTTCCCTGCTTGAGCAGCCGCGACGAAACCTGGAGTCAAGCATTTCGGGAAAAGTCCCGCTGTTGGGGCCGGCTCCATTCCCCATCCAGGCACACGTGTCCAGGGTTCAGGAACAGCGATCGGGAGGTTTCCGATCATTGGCTGCGCGTTTCGACGCTGTCCGGATCTGAGCAGCTTTGATGAATCGGGCATCTTCAAAGCTGGAGTCATGCGAGAGAAGTGGTGCGAGTGGCTTTGGATTGTCGAGGACACCTTGAGCTGTGTCACGGTAACCAGCGGCCCGATTCGAGCATGCCTGGCGCCCTCGAGCCGCGATCACGGCCGGCGGCGGCCAGGACCTCGGATTTCGAGGCGCGATGACAGCTGCCCGGCGTCCCTTCGTGCATCTTGACCCTCGGTTTTGGCAGGGTGCGACCATTGTGTTCCGCGGCGATGACAGATGAAATGTCTGGGGATTATCGCTTTGTCTTGAAACCCTGCCTGCAGAAAGTCACCGAGCTGGGAGCTCTCCCAGGGCTGGGCTGGGGGAAGCTGGGGTGGGGTTCCTGGCCTCCACGCTCGTTGCCGCAACCCTCCATTGAGCCCAAGGAGGGGCAGCGATACCCCTGGTGAGCCTGGTTAAGGGAGTTTTGGGGTGCTGGGCGTTCAGAGCGCTACCCCTGCCGCCGCTGACGTCACTCTTCGTCCACCTCAGCGCTCTCTCCTTACCTCCGCGCCGTCGCTTGCTGTCTGCGATCGCAATGGCGTGTTCCTATTGCACATTTCGCGTAGGGCAGAGGCAGAGCTGGGTCGGAGGACGTTACACCTGGACAGACATCAAAGCACGTAGGGAGTGCCAAATAACCCCATCGCAGCTCTAGGTTTGAATCCTTGGGACCAATCGTTGCAATGCGCCAATCGGGTTGGCTTGCCCCGGCACCTCGCGGCACTGTGTCGGGCTGTCAGCCAGAGGGGCGTTCCTGATCAGCTCTGTGGGCTCCCAAAACGACATGCGAATTCGCATCATTGTTGATCTCTTTCTTGCAGTGCATGCCCAGCGGGTCAGCTCCACCGAGCACCGTTGGGCGTATAGACTTAAAAAGAGAAATGGAGATGACACGAGGTGCGCCAGACAACGAACCTCTAAACACGTTCTCTCCATGGTTCCATGTTGCATTCTAGCTTAACGCCAACCATCTCCAGAGCGACACAAGACACTGGTAGCGGTCAGCCAGTCGAAGGGGGTGAACGCGGGGTCGGGTTGGTGGGCTGTCGAAAATCTTTCGTCATCAGCCCAGACGGTTTGGGGGAACCGGAGGAGCGGTCGGTGCAGGGAATGGAAGGACAAGGCTAGCAGCAAGCGGTGGTGAGGAGCGATGTTGATGAGATGGTCTGCCATCCATGTTCCCATCTGCTGCGGGCGGCGCGGCGCCGTGTACTGTTACAAGCCAGAGCGGGAGCCAGTGTCGAGGGTCTGCAGGTGGGGACTTGGGCGATACCTTAGCTTGCCAAGTGCCCGTCTTAGTGCCTTCCCCACCTGCAGGGATTATCAAGGTCTGGCGTCTGCACCCTCTCGCCACCCCCTTCCTCATTGATGGTCCGCCCTCCGTCAAGGGGGGGCGTGGGTGCTCGATCCCTAGCAATGGAGCCTCTGCTGGTGCGAGACAATGAGCAAAGCTAGAGAGATGGGGTTTCATGCACTCCCGTCCACTTTCCCATGTTTTTCCAGAGAAGGGGTCTGCTATTCCCTTAATAAGTCGCGTCCCCAACCTTCCTCTCACCCTCCCGAAGGCTTGTACATATCCGCTTTGCTCCCAAACAATCAGAACTACCCTCTTTGAGATTCCAGACTGCACCTGCCTGGTCTTCCTCGTCTGGCCTCTGCCCTCCTAAGCACTAGATGCTGTTGTGAACGCACGTCGTCGTCATCCCGCCGCCATTGGTCGCCCTTTCCAACATCCCAGCTTATCACCTACCGAGTCGCAGTTATTTGCAAAGTGGTCGGCCTCCGAACTAGACGCGGAGACACCATCCGGAGCTATCCCATCCCCGGACCAAACCTCATTCACAGCTTGTCGCCATGTCGATGCACGCCCTCGATGCCAAGGGACGCCGCGTTTCTCTGTTGAACGACGACTTGAGCTCCCATGTTGCCTACACCATGCCATATCGTCCCGCAGTCGCCCCATCCTACCATCGATCGTCGTCGTCCAGGAGTATTTCGTCGTCACCAAACACGCCAGGCCTCCTTCGATCGGATTCCTACGACTCCCAGATGAGCGCTGACCCGGTATCGCCCCTGACGCCCCTTTACGACTACGGGAGAGGAGGATATGCGGCCAGCTCGGTCATCACATCACCCTATGAGGATTACATGGAATCGATGCCTTCCCACGCCGGCATGAAGCGTCCCAGCACCTTTAGCGACGGCTCTGGGTCCTACGACGATGATATCAATGCTGGCGCCGGTGCAGATCGGCCAGGAAAGCGCTACCCCTGCCGATACAAAGAATCCCACAACTGCCTCAAAACCTTCACCACCTCTGGTCACGCCTCCAGGCACTCCAAGATCCACACAGCCGAAAAAGCAGTCCCCTGCTCTTACCCGGGCTGCACCAAAAAATTCACCCGGGCCGATAACATGAAGCAACATCTAGACACACACTACAAGGACAAGTCTCGTTCCTCCACCTCGCGCCCATCCCTGACCTCGGGGGAGCGAAAGTCCAGCTCGTCCAGCTCGTCCAGCAAGTCTTCGTCGAGTCGAAGCAATACTTCGTCGTCTCGAAGCAACAATAGCTCCACCTTATCACACATGTCATCCCCGGACCGTTCCTGGCCCAACTTTGGGACGCTTGAACTCCCAGTTATCAACGGGCGACCGAGCACAGCCCGCACACCAAGCGGGCTCGACGCGTTAGCGATGGCCGTGGCCCACGCTCAGTCAGCACCAGGTTATCCCGAAGCGGCTGCACCCGGATACTCAGACGAAACAGGTTCCGACTGAGCTCATTGGATAGCCTGGGTGCATCCTTTCCCGACATCTCTCTACTCTGACTTATTCGCTGTCCTTATATCACGAAGTCCACGCTATATCATGAGACGGCGCTTTTCACGGTTTCTCTTCTCGGATCGGGGTCTAAAAGGATGCATGTACACGTGTTGCACCTTGGGGACAGACGGGTGCATATCTGGGGATGGTGTTACGGATATCTTCTTGCCATTTGGGAACGGTTCTTTGAGGGTTTTAATTCGGGCGAGTACGGGCCATGGCTGCGTGACTCTATCTCCAGCTGAAAGGACGGATACCACCGTGGTTGGTATTATTTCCGAAGGGGTTCCTTCGTATATAAGATTCAAGAGGGGGCGGTACACACGTGGGTTATGAAGACATACAGCAGCAAGTGTCTTCCCTATCTGGATATGGGTGGAATTTCATCTCTCGGCCATGCCTGTTGGCTGGCTCAGTTCTGTTTCATTGATACCAATTGGCAGCGAGTCCGGTCTGGACTGCGAGACCATCTTGCGAAACAATATAGCGCGCAAAAGAACGGCGACTGAGCATGATCCTCAAGACCCCGCCCCACCGGTGAAGCTATCCGCGTCTCGATTACCACGTGCGCAACGTGTGAAGTGATGTTGGACCCTGATGCGCACGTGTAAACGTTGAGGCTGCCTCCCTTGGTGAAGCCACTCAAAGTTTGTCTCTCCGTTGCACCTGGTTGGCAGGTACCAAGGCTATATTCGCCTTGCCGCAGCGCTCGCTCGCCCCGTACAGCCACATACGCAATCATCAACATCATTGCCAAAATTCCTCGTCCTCGGCGCACACCCTCGCCATCTCGAATTGCTCATCCGACGCACAAACCAGGACCCTGTGCTTTCCCCCTGCGCCGCTAATGTCCAGCACGACATCCTCCAGCTTCATCGTGTTTGCATCCTCATCCAGCGCGAACCCCAAGCAACTAATCTGCTGCAATACCGCGCGTCGTAGCTTGTCGCTCTTTTCTCCGATGCCACCCGCAAAGACAAGTGCATCGACATCCCCGCGTAGGGAGACGTAGTACGAACCGATGAAACCACATATTCGGTCTACCAGGAGGTCAAACGCAAGCTTCATAGGGGGATCGTTCGAGGCCGCGATGATGCCAAAATTGGTGGTGCCCGTCAATGCTTTCCAGCCGGCTTCCTTGTTGAGGATTTCTTCGGCTCGGGAGATGTGTAGTTCCTTGGTAGAAGCAGGTGATAGTCTCCCTACGTCACTGGCATAGTGAAAGACGAGGCTACGGTGCTTGTTAGGGTGGGATCGCGGGTTAGTAAAGGGGTGGTAGAGACTGACCTGGGGTCAACACTGCCGCTTCGGGTTGCACCAGGCAGCCCGGCCAGAGGGGTCAGTCCCATGCTGGTATCCCAACTTTTCCCGCCCTTTATCGCGCAGGCGCTCGCCCCGGAGCCCAGGTGGAGGGCGATCAGATTCAGCTCGTCTTGACTTTTCCCGAGGAAGTTGGCCGAAGCCCTGGCAATGAAGGAGTAGCTGATGCCGTGGAACCCATACTTTCGCAGTTTGTTGCTTTTGGCGATGTCAGGGTTGATAGGGTACGTCCGGATGTGTGGAGGAATGGTGGAATGAAACTGGCTATCGAAACAGGCGACATTGCGGGCGCTCGAAAGGTCTCGGATACACGCCTGGACGATGCCGAGGCTGTTGGAGTTGTGAAGGGGTGCCAAATCGTTGAGACCCTCCAGCACTCGGTACGTGTCTTGGGAGATGAGCTGCGCCTTGTTGTAGTCACCTCCGTGAACGATCCGATGGCAGACTATCCCAATATCATCCTTATGGCCTATCTGGGGAAGGTCGGCGTCCTCAACGAGAGTCTTGAGGAGAACTCTGAACGCATCCCGTTGGCTTACAGTCTTGTCGCTCAACTTGTCGCCTTTGGCAACCTTCTCGCCGCCCCGCGTGTAATCAAGGACTGCAGGAGGTGCTGTGAGCCCGCTGACTTGTGCCTCGGCGAGCTGGACGGGGGGATGGCCATATTCAGCGCTGTATACAGATACTTTTACCGAGGACGATCCGGCGTTGACAGAGAGGATGATGCTCTTCATTTCCAAGAAATTTAGTGACCTTGACAATTCCCTGGGACGTAATGTTCGCAATTGCAAGTCTTCGACGAACTCGTTGACCAAGTCACCAAAGATTTGGGGGGTGGGGAGCTGGTGATGGAGCGAAAAGTCCGATTGTCTTGAGAACCCATATACATGGGACGGGTTGGGCGGTGGCCTGACTGATCCCGTCGTTCATCCCATGACGTGAGGTGACAGATGCTGGTTGGCGAACCGGTTCGCGTGGCAGCGCACGGCAGGCTCATCCCATGCCTTTGACTGGGTAGTCTCGGTACCGCACCCCGCTGCGGAACCGGCAGTCTCCGGGTTTGGACCGTGCACGAGCTGCCAAGTCCGCCGCAACATCAGATCGCGCAAGTGCCTACCTAGGTAGAATCTAGGATGTGTTGCTTCAGGGTGTGTTCTCGGCATCCGAGTAGTTAGCAGGCTCTTCCACGGTTGGAAGGAGTTCGGGGGAGGGAAGTTCCGCCACGCCGTTGATGTAGTGGTTTTGCCCTGACGTGCCATTGATAACGGGTGATTCAAGCTCGGAGACACGGCTCGGTGGAGCATCAGACTGGCCGTCCAAATCGTGGGCGTAATTCCACAAGTCGATAAACCGGCGATAGTCGTCGCTCCCCGGTTGTGCGCGGTCGTTCCTTGTAAATTGGATGCCCAGGTAGCGTAGCTCACCTGTCGGCTGCCCTGCCGTCGAGGAAGGGCCGCCATTTCTTGGGCGAAAGATGGACGTGGCCGAGAAGCGTCGCTCGCGTCCATGCCCATGGCTACTTTCCGAAGCACTCGCTCTCCTCGCTCCGCGTGCGTTGATTTGAAGCCTTCGGTGTCTGTCATCTCTTTGCCGAAACTCGGCATCAAAGTCATGCACTGCGTACTCCTTCCATCGACGGCGATGGTTCGCATAGAAGGTCAGGTAGTGGAAGTTGGAGTATCGGTCTCGCCAAAGCTTCATCCTCTGAATGGTACCCAAGCCACGGACATTGCCGTAAGAATCTGTTCGCCGATGCGTGTCGGACCTTTGGATTATTTCAGTAGGTGGACCACGGTCTGGACACATTGGACCTACCAGGCGACATCAACGTCATACCAGTCCACAAGGTCTTTGCCTCTGAGATCCCCCTGAAACTGCATAGAGCAATCGATAGTCGTAAACTCGTACTTGACTTCAATGTACTCGTCATGAAACAGACCATCTATCGTGCTATACCTAACCCTGTGGGGTTCTCGAAAAGTGAGATAGAGCTCCATCTCGCGGGGATCACCAAATCGACGGTGCTGTGAATGCAGCGTGTAAGGGAATATGTCTGCAGCATACTCGGAAGGCACTAGACTTTGTCTCAGCACGGGATAGGAGCCGGCGCCAAATGCGAAGTCACCCCATCAGACGTTTAAACGGATGGAAGGGAGCCCTACAAAAGTGCTCGAGCACCTCGCCCGCATAGCTGCATTGCCATATCACGCGGCGCGACTCGGCATTGACCACATCCCAGGGGCCAAGAAACACAGTGGTTTCGTTTGCCGTTCGTTCATACAGCTTTCTAAGCCGGAATGAGGTTAGGAAATGACAAAAGCTCTGGCGAAGCGTGAAGCAGGTAAGGATCCCTGAGCTATAGGCTCTGGGATACGGAAGCTGGACAGGGAACTGACATGGTTGCATTATAGCCTGGGGGACCAAGATCCAAGGGGCCGAGGGGAGTTGCCGGAGCCGAGGTCTGGGAAGTCGCTGTCTGGGAGGTAGGTGTAAATGTCAGATCTACCGGGGGCGGCACAGAGGAGTTGAACGAGGATGAGGAGACGGAGCGTCTCGACCCTGCCATGCTGGGTTGCACAGACTGGCCCGGTAGCTATGTAGATGTGCGTAGGGAACCGCTCCGTGATGGGAGCTCGGCTGACGGAGGTAGCGGTAGGTTAGGTGCGTCCAGAAGTAACTGCCACACACCGCAGGGCAGCACATGGTCGGGACAGGGGTGTGATGTCTTCTCCTAGATAGATATAGGCGAGCCGTAGAATCCAGTGATCGCTTGTGCAGTTGAACTCAATCTTACGATCATTGTGTGCTCCGGTTCCAGAGCAACTAGTTCGGCAAGAAGGGGGAAAGTGGATTCCCGTAGCTCGGTAGAGGCTTGCAAATGTCGGCCCAGGGTCAGTAAGGCGCCGGCACACAACAACGCCTCGCAGAAGCAGAGGTTAGAACACAACGGGCGGATGCAACCAGTAGGGCTCGTGGCGTGTCAGGAAGGGGAGGACCGCGGGCGCGGGACAGGTGTCGGGCATTCGAACATGGCCGGTGCAGACTCGTAATGACCCAGAACCGCACCTCGTGGGCATGGAGCAAATTCGATGTGGTCGCGCTGGTACGGTGCGGGTGGCAGGACGGCCGACAGGGGCCGACGCAAGCGATTGGCGTAGCGTGTGCAGCTCGCAGCAAACCGCCGTAGGGGACTTGACCACGGGCCTGGACCTCAACTGCTCACTGGTGAGGCCATGCGGCTAAACGGCGGCATGCCTTGTTCGGGGGGACCGCAGCGTCTCCATCTGCCTGCACCTCCATGACATTGGCGCTCGACGTTCCCCGGCCGCGGGCTACACGGCAAAACACTGGCGTTAATGATGATAATACCAAGAGTTGTAGGCCAGCGTGGGAGGCAGCTGGGGTTCGTCGCAGAGCCGTCGAGATGCGTGGATATCAGTGAGGAGAAAATCATTGAGAACCTCGGCGATGGGTGATGAAAAGATGGGGAAAGGGACATGGATCCACCAAGCGAGCCAAGAGCAAGGCTAGCTACCCTAACCCTCGGCGCCAAGCCACAATGCGGGGTGGGACATCCACCCCAGACGTTCGGTGCGAGGTTCACCCCAAAGACCGCCTCAACAGTTGTACTGTGTACCGTGGAAGTATTGACAGATGACAAATCTCAGCCCACGATGACGGGGAAGCCTCTCAATGAGTTCCAGCGGGAAATCCTCAAAAAACTTCTGCAGATTCAGAAGCTGACAAACCACGACATTGCGTTTGTGCTGGAGGTCGATGAGCGGACAATCCGCAGAAGACGCTCCGAGTTCGCCGCCACTGGCAAGCTTGCCAAGAAGCGGGATGTTGGCAAGAATGCCGAGAAACTGAAACCTGAATATCTAGAGGTCTGTATCTTATATTTGTCACTTTGTCTGTGTGTATTTAATAGTTCTGCAGAAACTGCTTGAATGGCTCAAAGCACACGATGACGCGCCGCTGTTGGATGACTGTCAGCGATACCTTGAAAAGGACTTCGGCCTACACCTTAGCATCCCAACCATCAGCAGACACCTTAGAAAAGCGACTGGAGGATTTCGGCCCAGTAACAAGGCCCGGCGCGCCATTAATATTCCGCGGGATGCCGAAGGGCGTATGCTGGACCTGGGCCTAAGCTCGAGCGGGACGACACCTCAGGAGGAAGTGCTTGAACAGCTGAGGCAAAATGTCCAAAAGGGAGCAGCAGCACCGCAGACCCAGTAGATTCAGCACCAGCAGTTCCAAGGGCTCGAGCAGCGGTTCCAACAGCAGGGGTGGAGCGAGGCTGAGAAGCCCGGTTCGAAATCATGAATGCGGGCGATACATTATAGAGCATACGACTCTCATGGGGAAGCGAGGAGTCGATATGGCATTCGGGAAACATTGTAATGTGTCTATGGTGGAATCTGACATCTGTCACTCTGTTCTTTGTTTACTTGTAGCGGTGAGTACTTGTCTTAGAGAAAAGCACATAAGTAGCCGGCCTCTCGCCCTTAGAAGTTTGAAATGGAAAGACCTTTTGAAGCAATACTTAGCGATGGGCAAAACATCGAGGCGTAAAGGAGCACAAGAGATCAATTCTCAATGGTTTATGTTTAGCCTTTATTGGCTAGGCTAAGCCCCACAGAGCGTTGATAATGTTACAAACTCAAATGTGCCATCTCATTGATTACTTCTATAGGCCCAGTCGATCTTTACCCTGTCCCACATCCACACCACCCAAGCCCAGATGATTTCATTCCCTTGCTGACCTCTCCCATGCCCCAACACGGAATCCATGGCCCTCCGACTATCATATGTCGCTGAGCTTCTTCTATCCAGGGTTGCCTGATGGGAAGGCCCATTGACATCATAATTCGCGTCGAACACCTTGCCTATAAATATATCTTGATGTCATGTTGACAATGATGTTGGTTCTCAGGGGTTCAGGGGTTCCTGCCAAGCTTGAAGCCATGACGCCCAGGCGATCTACATGACGGGCCGCGAGACCCACTGCCCAGGAATCGAGCGACAGGACTGACTTACGCCAAATACAACGTCGGCGACGGAGATAACGGAGAAGAAAGCCGATCAAGTGCAAAGACAACAACATGGGATCAGAGCCTCGATCTCGAGACGAGTGGAACGTTGTGTTGTTCAACCTCCCATAGGAACCATAGGAAGTTGAGCCATCATATCTACTAGCAGTACAAACCGTCCAGAGAGCTCAGGTGGAGCTATCATGTCAGCCCACATCCTCCTGCATGCTTTTGCATAACATCGAATCATCAAATCCGGCATCTAACACAACCACCACATCCCACATCCGAGACTAACCAAGGACCCCCGTCAAAGAAAAAGAAAAGTGCCAGGGCCGCCGGCCTTCGAATCATTGGTATCTCCAAAAGAAAGCCCTTCACAATAAACCTCCGAAACCCTTTAAAGTTCGCTATTGATTCGCATCCCATCCAAGATCCATCGTCTCTATCGAGTTCATGGTTAGTATCGATCGTAATACACCTTGGGCTACTGGCGTCATGCCCGGCTGTGAAGATATGTCTTGCCAATCCGAACCAAGTGAGAAGTCGCCCGGTGTGTCGGGCATGCTGTATCGCTGCTGCGGAGCCAGGCCTGTTGAGACACCCGGTGGGACAGGATACGCTGACGGGCCGCCGAAGAAGTCTGTCATGGCGTTGATGTTCCTCTCCACTTCGCTCTGCGTCGTCGCATTCATGTCGAGGTTTGGTATCACGGGGCTGGCGTTGAACGAGGTCCTGCCGGAGCGGCTCACGTGAGCGGCGGCAGGTGCTAGATGATCAGAAGCCGCGCTGGAATTTGGCGTTGGCCGGCTGGATTGCCCGGCATCAGGAGAGGTCCCCGACATGTCGTTGCTGACCGTATCCATCTCGCTGGTACCATATGTTGCCATCATACTCTGTATGGGAACATACGAGGACCCGCTGCGGCGTTCGCGGCTTGGGAGACTGGCTGTTTGTTCAGGTCCCGACCAGCTCTGCGAGTGATGTCCGGTTGAGTTTGGCGTTTGTGAGACATTGTTGCTGTTGTCCAGATCTGGTTGGACAAGGTCAGGAGCGTTGGCTGGGTTCCCATCATCATCGGCGGTTTTCATAAAATTGCATTCGTTGCGGTATGGCATCATGCCACGCGCACCCTTCTCAGAAGGTTTTCCAGCCCCCGGTGCAGGCTAACATGAGTCAGTGAGCCTGTCCAAGAAAACTCAATCAGAGACCACCGGGAAACTTACACTCTCGTTGCTCCGTGGAAATGCCGACTTCAGTTTGGGAATCCGCAACCCCAGCGCTTCGAGATCTACGTCGAGCTGGACAAGGAATGACTCGGTCAGAGGGTTTCTCCTCCTCAAAGCGTTCATCGCAGCCAGCAGAAACCGCAGCGAATCAGCTGTTTGGCTGTCGTCTGGACGGCTCTTTAGGTACTGAACGAAGACCCTAGCAGAGACATAGAGGCAGAATGAGATGAATGGATTCATCTCGCCAGGATGTTAGCAGAGCCCGAAGTTCAATCGATACGCAGAAGCTTACCGCTGCGAGGTCCAGATGCGAAATCATCCTCATGATACTGGCGATCTCGTTGGCCGCAGTAATGCATCGGACCTTACTCTCTGAGCTCACTGATGCCGGAAGCCTATTCTTGTCCGCCTTGAAGATTGCCGCCTGGTGAAGGCAGATCGTTGATGTGTGAATGCACATGTTTGTGAAAACAATATTTGGGTTCCCCAGCCCGTTGGGTAATTTAAGATGGGAGGGCAAGCACAACGACGTGTTGAGCAGGATGTTATCCATGTTCCTGTGCCTCTTCCAGAACTCTCCGTTGAGGTCGTGGTCTCGGTCGTCCGCTCCTGGTCTGTGGAGATGGACAAGATTTCGTCCGAAAAGGCACGCCATGAGCACGACGCCACCGAAAGCCGACAGCTTTCCGGCACCGGCAGGGCTCATCGACTCCGAAAGCGGCGGCGTTGATTCGGGGCGGCTCATTTCAAAGGCATCGTCGGATGCCGGCAGGTTTGTGAGGATGTCCTTCTCGTCGATTGTCATCGGCCAGCCAGTCCCAATGCTGCCATACCGGTCCTGGCAGAATGCCATCCAGAAAGTCCGTCTCCGCTCCTCTCTTTCGGTCCAGTCCCGAGGAGGGGGCAGGCATTGCTTGACATCCAGACCAGAGCCATCGAGTCGGTGGAGCCCGATCCTACGAACCGTTCATGAGCGTCCAAGTTGCTTCTCGCATCCAGGGGCAGCGCTTACATTTGACATAGGCGTACCGCCGAACCAGTACTCATCCACGCCCGGGGAAAATACATCCACTTGAACTCGTATGACGCAAGCAGTACATGAGTCTGTGCGTGCGCCACGGAGATCATGTGCTCACCGTACCCCCTGATGTAATCCGACTCGACGTACTTTCGAGCTCGTTGGTAAAACAAATCTTTCAGATCAAGAAACTTCTCGGTAACTGAACACGCCAGCGTCCACATCGCATAGCGCAGACAGACTGGTGGCCGTTGATTTGGTGCCCTGTTCCGATGTCAGTTCGACATCACCTGACCCCAGGCAAGCCATGCACTCACAGATTCATCGCTGCCAGGTACCGAAACTTGTGGATCATGGGCACCGATGGATGAATCTTTTCAAAGTATATCTGATGCCTGTGCCGGGAAGCGGTTAGCACTCAACCCCTGGGGATCGGATGACGACTGATCCAAACTGGAGGGAGCTCTTACAGCTCGTCAATCGTTTCTTGCGGCGGCAGTGGCTCCTCCAGACCCAACCCTATCATTTCCCAGGTGAATGTGTTGTCGACGTTGCCCATGCCCATGTTGATGTTGCTGTTGAAGTTGAAGTCGTCGATTGCGCCGTTCGGCGAGTCCCCGTTGAAATGCCATCGGTCCATGTCCCGGCTGCTGGCGATGCCAATGGACGGGTCCGCGACGGTGAAGTTCGCCGTCGCGGCCGCGCGCTGGTTCGCCTGCGCTTTGGCCGGTCCGTCGACCGAGATGGGCAGTGCCTTGGTTCCATCGGGGCTGGTGGCCGCGCCGTCCTGGGTCTTGAGGAGAGTCTCTACCTGCTCTGCGCTTGGGGGTTAGCTGCTCCGCGCGCTGAAGTCGTTGCGAGTTCATACGTACTCAGTCGCTCCTCCAGAGCCTTCACGTAGCCTCTCTTGGGACCGCTCTTCCTCCTCACTTCGTCGTACGCGCAAGTGTGGCCGAGGCGTGAGCAGGTGCTGCAGCTCGGCTTGAGGCCGTCGCACTTCAGCTTCCGCTTCCTACAAATCATGCACGCGAGGCGCTTCGGCTTCGGGACGCTCGAATTGCCTCTTGCGGCGGGCTCGGTCGCCGTGTTATCGGCATCGAGGTGGTTGGTGGGGTCCGACACCATGATGGTGTCTGACGGCGAGTTCGACGACGACGACATGCTGGGCGTCTGCAAGGCCTGCGCACGGAAATGCTACGCCGTGTATCGGCCGAGTAGCGATGCGATTCCGGTCACGGGAGAAAGAGGCTTCGGATGGGAGGAGCACAACGGAGCCAGTCAGGTTGAGATGGTCGGCGGAGGCAGCAACACCACCGAAAGTCCGAGCGTCTCCGGGCACCCAAGTAAGCGGTGAGGTCTGCTTTCTCGGGTTCAGCGCCTGTTCGGGCCTGGGTACTTGACGGAGCGCATGCGATCAACGAGCAACGTAGGCGAGGCGAAAAATCACGGACTTCTTGCGGTGCCCAGGCGGAACTAGCAAGCGGGACGTATTTGGCTGGGATGGTGATTTCGGGATCCGAGGTCTTTCTTCCCTTGCACCTCAATCTGGCTCGCCCGACACAGGGAATACGCAGCGAGTTCTGGCCCGGCCCGAAAGAGCGCCGTGTGCCTGTAGGTCTGGTGCAGCGCGACTGCGATATGTGTGATTTGTGGCTGTGAGGCCCTCGTCTTTTACTTGGATGGTTGGACTGTCAGAGTGGAGAGTCGTCACCATGGCCTGCCTTACAAGGAGGCTGGCGTCAGATTGGAAAAGGGTCAACGCAAACGGGACAAGACCCCTCACCTTTCCAACCCCATCAGAGAAGTGCTCAAAGTGAACAAGGCAGCGGCACCAGACCCACAGCGCGCCCCGCGGATCCGGGCCAAACGCCAGCAATTTGAGCATCTCATGCCAAAAAGTGAGCAGAAGTTCCCAACCTCCATGCACTGCATTGTATTCCGTTCCATTCGCACGCGCTGTGGTATGCTCAGTGTTCCGTGGGGCTGTGTGCATCTGGTTACCGAGGTTTGGCGCATTGCATGCAGCAGACGATGGGATTCTCCAAGCTTCGCACTATTGATTGGTCATCAAGCAATTGAGAACAGATTATCACCTCCCCAACCCTCTCGCGTTGTGCGGCAGAGAGCTTAGGAAACGTCGCACCTTGTCCTTACCAGGCGAGGGCTGGGGATCACCGTTCTTTTTATTAATAGACGATATACCCTTCAGTCCGACGACGGCTCCGGGTGCGGTGTCAACGGTGAGCTGCCGCGCCAGAGCCACCACCTATAGCGCCGTGAGCGCACTGGGCCGGGAACGACACAGCCACACCATATAGGCCGATCCCTGTGGCCTGCACAACCGATTGGAACGGCGGAATGAAATCCGCCCGAGCTGATAAGTCTCGTGACCATCCGCCTGACATGCATATAGGGAAGTTGAATTGGAAGTGTACCGTCCCAGGGCATTCATGACATGTTGAAATGCATGCGGAACTAGAGGAACCGTTGGCCTTACTTCCTTTCCGCATCGACGCCGATGATCCGCAGAATTCCTAAATCGCTGTAAGCCAGACAATACCTTGTGGGGGCCCATGCCACCGCTTCGCAAGGTCCTGCCGTCTTGAACGTATGGACATATTCCCCGGTCTCAGTGTGCACAATCTCCAAGCCCGATCCTGGACCACATGTTAGTTTACTGTTGCGATGTTCCAGAGCCGAGGGGCTAATTACCATCTTCGCAGCCCCCTACGACGTAGCTGCCGTCCCAGGTGAAGCCTGCTCAAAAGTTAGCACCATTGCATCAGCGAAAGAAAGACAAATGGCCATACTTATACTCCTGACTGGACCCGATAGGCGTGTGATGGTTCTCTGGCAGAGCCAGTCTCTTGTGTCAAAGATGGCGACGATAGAATCTGCTCCTCCGGTTGCTAAATACTTCCCAGTCGGAGAGAGTTCCACTGTCAAGCATGCAGCCGTGTGCCCCTTCAGCATAAACTCAGCCGACTCGCCAGGCTCCGTCGCGTGGTTCAGGTGATAGATCGGCTCCAAATCAGGATAGGAAAGTATGCGTATCCTTCCATCTCGGATGGGGAGGAAGATTTTCTCGCCGCTCCAGCAAAACGCCATTTGAGTAGTCCCAGTCGGCTGTTTGTGCGCTGATATAGCTGCTGGCTGGGTTGGGGACAGCTGGAACAGCTCGCCGCTCTAAGTGCGACCCTGTCAATACTCGTACGCACAACGAGAGAAGCGCTTTAGCAGATAGTGACGTACCCTATTTCCGGCAAGAAGAGACGTGCCGTCAGGGGCCCAGGCGAGAGCATTTGCATCACCAAGACCCTTAATCTCGTTGACGCAAGCTTTCGTCCTGACATCCCAAATCTTTACAACGCCGTCATTGCTGATACTTGCGAGCTCGGCTTCTTTGACTGGGTTGAATGCCACCTTCTCAATGGCAGCAGAGTGACCCTTCAGCTCAGTAGAATGGCGGACGGTGTTTCTCTCAGGATTCCCTGAGATGCGGTCAGCCTGTCGACTGCCCTTGACAACTTCAGTGACACTTACAAACACGAAGTGTCTTATCGGCAGACCCCGTCGCAACTAGGGTTCCCAGCGGGCTCCATTCAATGGAGCGAAGACTGAATCAAAATGAGCATAGATTCGTCGGGGCTCAGCAATGGTTGGAGGATTTGGAAAATTACCTGTGATGACTTGCGGTAGGAACGCCTCTTGATGATGGGTTCGCGTCATTATAGGCTTGGCTTCTGAGAGGTTTGAAGTGTTCGGAAAATTTATCCTTCGCGAGGCTGCCTCTGGGGCGTAGAGCCGCAGCGGAAGATGGCGGCATCTTGAGAAATGGATCAAGGGGAGGCCAGGAGACGATGTGGGGTCAAAGAAGATGAGCGCATTAACGCCGTTCTTGTAAAGCAGTAAATTGGGGTGGGGGTTGCAGCATCAAGGTATCGAGGTCTTGTCGAGATCGAGGATTGTGTTTTGCCCTCTCCGTTCTTCAACTTTGATGTCGAGGGGTGCGACCCGGAAGCTGCGTGAGCTAAAGCCCAATTGCAGATGCAGGTACCGGTGTACTTCGGAGTACTTCGACTCAGCTGTTCCACTCGGGGCGGCGCTCGGAGCGCTTGTCTTGGTGGGATCAGGTACCGAGAGGTATCTCGCTAGGAATGCCCTTGACCAACCGCTTGAGCCAAGCTGCAAGCCACCGACGCTCCGAAATGGCACGTTGAACAAGGACAACCACCTCGCATCACCGTTTCTTAGGCCAAAGCTTGACAACACCGCTACATTGGCCTGCCCGTCGCCGTTCCTGGCCGGCGCAATCAGTGTCTCGGTATGAACTGACTGCGAGGCTGCCCATGCGCACGACGGGACGCGTGAAGGCGCCGGCTTTCCATCCCTGAGCCATGTACTGGCCCATTGGAACCCCACGCATCTATGCGGCAAGCAGCGACCGCCCGCCCGACCTTCGTCATTCCGTGTCCCACGATGGCCTTCCGCCTCCCAATCACCCCGGCCATTCCGGCCTTACCGGCGAGAATGCGCCCGGCAATTCCTCGCTCCTGTCCCCAACTTCTCCGACCGTTCACGACGCACTCGGTCCCCCGCCCACGTCGATCACGCCCGCGACACCAGCCACTCCGCTCACGCCGGGCATAAAATCCGTCGAGTACAGCGAACAATACGAGGGCGTGTTGGAACACAGCTCTTCAGGGCCTGGCTTGTCAGTCTTGCCTCCCCGGGAACCTATCCTTGCTCTCCAAGCAGCGCGCTCCGGTCACATCTTCGCGACCATCACTGCAACATCCGTCAACCTCTGGCAGACAAAGGTGTGCCCCCTATATGGTTTCCATGCCCCTTTCTTTGTCTAACTTCGGTGACCTCGCAGCCGACGGTATTGCTCGCCGTCGTCATACGGTCCGCAGCCTCGATCAAGGCCTACGGCACCAATATCAATCTGCTGCTCCGGCCTGACTGCGCCATTCTCGTCATCCACACAAGCCTGGGGTACCTGATTACCTACACCGTCGCAACCGATGCCAAATCGCAGGTCTACAAGCCGCATTTTAACAGCCATACCAATGTCCAGCGACGGCGCCAGAGCCATGCCGGAGGCCCAGGGCATCTCGCGCCGGAGCAGATTCTATGGGGGCCGGGTGAAGGGCAGGGGGTTCGAGACATCAGTGTTCGATTTCGAATGGTCATCAAGGTTGATGCAGGTATAGAATGCGCATTGGCGCTTGACGACGAGTTGGTGGTGGCTACGCGGAAACCGGCTGCTGTTCAGTGCATACGGTGGACGCCCGACAGCTCGGGCACCCAAACTAACACAGAGCTGATGAGTCGCATGAGCTGGGTCGGCAAGAAAGTGACAGTCAAGGAGATGACGCACGACAGGCCAATGAACTTGTCAACATGGGCCACAAGCGACGGAATGGCGTATGCCGTGCAACGGGTGTCTGGGAATCAACAGGACCGGGATGGCGACCAACTACCAGACCCCAAGAAGCTGTTCAGGGGGTACTGCTTTCACGTGCCCCAGTCCGAGGCTCAAAAAGCAAAGAGGTGTGTGATCAACGCGCGATTCTCACTGATTGCTGTTGGCTGTGCCGACGGAAGCATCCGTGTATATTCCGCCAGGGACTATTCCGGGAACATCCCCCCCTCACACATTCACGTTCTTCCTGCTTCCAGGGAGTCATGCGGAGAACTGAACACCCTCAGCTACTCTCCCGACGGCTATTGTCTCTTCGCCGGCTTTGAGAAAGGCTGGGCCACCTGGAGCGTGTACGGCAAGGCCGTGAGCAACAGCTTTGGTGGGGACCGCTCTGTCGCATCGCTGAACGAGGAAGAGTGGGTTTGCGGTGTACGGTCTGGAGTGTGGCTTGGGGGCGCCTGCGAGATCTTGCTGATTGGCAGAGCATATGAGAGCCTTTGGGTCTTGGAGATGGCTCGCAGCGCCGTCACAGGATGCTACAGCTCGGCCAACCTCTTCCGGACTGTTCTCCAGAGTACTTCTAGTGTGATGGTTTACAGGGGTTACGATCTTCCAGACCTTACATCCATCTCAGCCGAGCCATCTCTGTGGCACACGGCCAGCATCCCGTCCGTCTATCTCATGAACCAGTGGCCCATCAAGTGCACGGTCATATCAAAGGATGGAAGGTATGTTGCCGTGGCAGGAAAACGGGGTTTGGCGCATTATAGCGTTGGGAGCAGCAGATGGAAAACCTTCGCCAATGAAGCCATGGAAAACGAATTCCAGGTTCGCGGTGGCCTCTGCTGGTACCAGAACATCCTGGTCGCCGCTGTCGAAGCCAATAAATCGTTTGAGCTACGGCTCTACTCTCGGGAGGCTGCGCTGGACAGCTCAACGGTCATGTACGTCCATGAGATGCACGCCCCAGTCGTCCTGATAACGCCATCGGGCGAGGATTCCCTCTTGGTCTATACATACGACAACCTTCTCCATCACTTTGTTTTCGCACCAACCTCAGGGTCGGTCAAGCTTATCCAGGTCGGCCACATAGCCTTCCATGGCATTGTTCGGTCGCCAGCAAGAGTGAGAGGACTGAGCTGGATTTTGCCAGAAAGCCAGCTTCTGGAAGGCGACCCGTCGCAAGACGTCGCGCATGCCTCCGTTCTCTTTCTGGTTGACGGTAAGCTGGTCCTCCTCAGGCCATCTCTTCACGACGGTCACTTGAAATATGATATGCGAGTCATAGTGCACAACGTCGAGTACTACATGAGCATGAGAGACCAGCCAGTGATTGGCTCAAGCACACCGCCCCGGGGCCAGACAGCCGCCGAAAGCGCAGAGGCGAGCCTGCGAAACTCACTCTGGATCTTCGATGGCAACGAGCTCAAAGCATGGGTGGACACGGAACCAGTTCTCAAGGCCATATCCGGGGAGCTGACGAGAGAGCTTCCTCCCATGATCTCAATACCGGTTGACTTTTATCCCCTCTCTATCCTTCTCGGAAAGTGCATTGCGCTCGGCGTGGAAGCGGATCTTATTCAGCGGCGCGATGTCAGCTTCTCGTTCTTCCGCTTCTCCATCAGGGTAAGCCGTTCGAGATCGTCCCCTCGATGAACTCTTGCTGACAAATAATAGACACACCTCTTTCTTCCCGACATACTACGATCATACTTAAACGCTAACAAACCTGTCGAAGCGTTGCGGTTAGCACGTCAGTACGAAAACCTCGAGTACTTTGCCCACGGCCTTGAGATCCTTCTGCACCATGTGCTAGACGCGGAGGTGGACGCTAATCCACCGCCTGCCCCAGAGCACGCCGTCCTTCCGCGCGTTCTATCCCTTTTATCGTCGTTCAAACAATACCTTGATATCGTGGTGCAGTGCACTAGAAAAACCGAGGTCCGCTCATGGCGCACGCTCTTCGCGTATTTACCGCCTCCACAAGAACTTTTCGAAGAAAGTCTGCAGCGAGGAAGCCTAAAAACCGCTGGAGGATACCTCCTGATCCTCCATACCTTCGACGAGCTGGCGACGGCCAGTGAGCAGAGCGTCCGACTTCTGAGCCGGGCGATGCATGAAGAAGATTGGGAGTTGTGCAAGGAGCTTGCACGTTTCCTGGCAGCGCTTGACGAAACGGGAGAGACGCTCCGGGAAGCTATGGGAATGGTCAACGTTCGCATGGAGGAAGGGGCTGGTGAGTTTACACCGAGACTCGCAGTACCCCATAGGGGTCTCGGTGGGTCGCATTCTGACAGCTCATTAATCGGTCATCCCGTGAGGAGGCTGACGGGGAGCGACTCGGAGTTGGATACTCGCTCAGCCAGTGAGGCCGGCAGTGGATCAGAAACGAAGGATGATTGAATCACGACGGCATATCTTTGCGGATATTGGGATAAGGGCAAGGTGCATGTTTGGATACCGTTGAGGCAACAAGCGCGAAGGCTCGGGGGCCATGGAAGGCTGCGGATGAACAAGACAACAAAACAACAATCCATGCCGTCAGTCAGACTCCTTGGGCATTCGCGTTATACGGCTCCAAGGTGTGTGTCCAGCCAGATACCTACCTCATGAAGCCATATGGTCTTGGCCAGGTCGTCATTTGTTGACTTGCCCCTGAGTGCACTCTTCGTCGGCTCAGGCCATAGTAAGGGTACCCCCGTAACACAATCAGCGCGGTTCGTGGCAGCCAAGTTCACGGAGTACCTTGGTCTGCGCAGACACTTCGAATCCGCGGTTAAAGATTCGTATCCTTTATTATGTAGTATATCTGTAGCCAAATTTCTAGGATACTGGGGAAATAATCATTGTCCCATTGGGAGGGACGTCTTTGAAAGTCACTCGCAATCGCGTACGGCAAGGTGGTGTTCCACAGGTGGAAAACTGGGTGGGGCGCACAGGGGGCAGGTCCAGTCAGGCAGAGAGTGGCGTTCCCCCTCCCCCCACCAAAGCAACACCCACAACGACGACAAAAAGCACCATACAACGAGGGTGTCCCATCATCGCCGCTCGTCCCTGCGCCTGAAGTTTTGTCACCGCCAGGCCAAAAGCTTCGAGTTTTGTCTCTCGCGGAAATCTCGCCGGCTGCCCCTCTCGAGTCTCTCGGCGTGCAACCGGCACGACCCGTATCGCACCGCACCGGTCAACACCACCACACGCGCTTTCGACTCGACCGGCTTTCAGCGAGGCTGTTTGTTTCGCCCTCGACCGATATCATTGGGAACATAACGTATGACGTCAGCTTGACCTCGCCTGCGCGACCATGGAAGACTACGCGAGCGAGTCCGACAGCGACTACACCAGCTACTGGCGAGATTGGGTAGGTTGCACCGGACTGCGTTCCCATTATCGTTTTGGAGCCCCGCGATGTGATGGCCAGAGAGAACATGCGCCCACGTTGGCGGATCCGCGGCACCTTTTGGGAGCATTTTGCTGACGGCATTCTCTTCGCAGTTCATATCTTCCAGGGGGAACGAGTACTTTTGCGAGATCGACGAGGATTATCTGACGGATCGGTTTAACCTGACCGGCCTTAACACCGAGGTTCAGTACTACCAATATGCTCTCGACCTCGTCACCGATGTGTTTGATCTCGACTGCGATGATGATATGCGGGAGACGATAGAAAAGTCGGCACGCCACTTGTACGGGCTGGTACACGCTCGTTACATCGTCACTACGAGGGGCCTGGCAAAAATGGTGGGTTTCCCTCGTCTTCTCGCGACGGTGGGATGCGCGCTGACGAAATCTACAGCTGGAAAAATATAAGAAGGCCGACTTCGGAAAGTGTCCGCGTGTAATGTGCCACTCTCATCCTCTGCTGCCTATGGGTTTGTCAGATGTACCCTCATCGAAGCCGGTGAAGCTGTACTGCGCACGATGCGAGGATATATACAACCCCAAGTCCTCCCGTCACGCGGCTATTGACGGCGCATATTTTGGCACTTCCTTCCACAACATCATCTTCCAGGTCTATCCGGCGCTGATTCCCGCCAAGAGCGCCGAACGGTACGTTCCTCGCGTCTACGGCTTCAAAGTTCATGCCGCCGCGGCGCTGGTACGCTGGCAGAACAACAAGCGGGACGACATGCGCCAACGTCTACGCAAGATGGAGGTTGAGAGTGGATTTAAAGATGGCGAGGATTCCATCGAAGGGGATGAGGATGATGACATTGACGAGGATGAGGCAGAGTATTGCAATGCTCAGGCGGCAGCGGAGGCGGGAACTATCGCCTAGAGAGGGGGGAGTTTGCGCGTGTGACTGTTTCTTCTTCCCCCCTCTGGTTTTGTCGGCCGCAGAGGGTTGGCGCATTTGCAATTCTGGCGTTTGATATCAGGAAACATAGCGGGATAGGGGACGAAGGATCGAGGGCAACCAAGTTGCAGCGAACGGAAAGGGTATTACTGTGCTCATGTTCTGTTGAGAGCTGTGACGAGGGGCACCAGGTTGAGATGATACCAATGACATCGGTAAAGGGCAATGAATAGGAAGCCTCCCCAACGGAGTTATGGTTTCGAATAGCGTACCAGAGGTTATTGCAGTGTTGTCGATGCGAACCCTTTAATGATGTACTGCAAACCTGAAGGCCCTTTGAGCTTGAGTTAGTATGGTCTCGCCCCCCTTATGCCGTGACTGGACTCGACCTCGACCCATCCACAATTCCCGAGTAAACCAGGTTCGAGACCAGTACAATGCCCCTTTGTCTGGCTCTGACTTGCTTTAGTACGTGGTGCACACGGTGCAACACAAAGCTCCAGATGCCCAGAGACAGCAGTGACGCTGTAGGCAACCCCTAGTTACACGGAGAGAGAGCCGGCTTCACTTTCGCCGATATCTTGACTAGTAAGTTGCGATTCTTTCACCCTAGACGGGGTTCCATTGCCGCCCCAATTAAACTGATTTAAGAATACCAAGGGGCAGACTGGAAACATATTCAAACAAGCGAAGACATAACCGCGTCGCAAAACGCGTACCAGCAAGAGGCACGATAATCCAAACATGGCTGATGCTACTCGACGATTTTGGGCTGCGCGTCCGCCCTATTTTGGTCACCCATCAGCTGTATGATCCATCCCTAGACATAATGAAGAAAATCCATGGCACCGCCAACGCCGTTTACACCAAACATGAGTCAGCAACACATGCTACAGAACCACCCAACGCAACTATTTTGCATGAATAAGCAGCCCAGTCGCTCTGTCCGCATCCTAACTTCTGGAGCCTCCCCTGTATGCTGTGTCTTGCTCCTGTTCCCGCTCATCTTCAACAGTAGGTGACTTCCTCACCGACGGGGTTTGACCTGTTCCAATCCCGGTGCCAGTTGCGGTGTCACGTCGGTACGGGAAACTATCGGCTCTCTCGACAGCATCAAGGGCTTCCTCTTCGTCGCCCCCACGGTACACGCCGAGTGTGCGATCTGTTGCGTAACTGTAGCTCCCCACACCGCCCCAGAAGGCCTTGTCTGTGCTACGCGGACCCCAAGCCCAGCCAGCGCCTTGGCTAATGGGAAGATGATAGTAGCGGAAGGCGAATACAGCGGTCACGGTTCCAATGAGGAAACCAAACAAGATGTCGAAACCGTGGTGCCGGAAATCGAACCAGCGCGAACTGGCGATGAAGACGGCGCCAAAGAACGGAAGGACGGCGATGAATAATAGGTAAAGGGGTGGAGCTGCGGCCTGTCGGCGCACAGCGAGAACAGTCTGCCCGTGGTAAGCCAGCTGTTTCTGCAGCGCAGGGTCTACAGGCGACGCAGATGCCCCGCGGTTCTGCAGTTCGTATGACTCGGTCTTGGTGACGCCCGCACGGGTCCGAGAGGGGAAAGCAGCAAAAGCAGCATCGGTGTAACCTGCCGGGGCGAAGAACGGGATCGTGATGGCGAACTTGCTGGCGATGAAGAGCGAGAGATAAATGAGGCCTGGTGCACTGTCAGCTTGACTGAGACGAGAACTGGGGGTCAATTGCGCGGGACGTACCGGCGGCGGCAGAGCTAGAGTGTCCGCTGGGGTAGCTCCTGAAGCCGTCGTCGAGGATGTACTTGTCCGTGTTGGTGCAGATGCTGGCATATACTAAAACGCCTTCGGTGTTGGTGCTGTTGGCAATACCTCCCGCAATGTGCAAAGCAATGTTGGCGAGATCAGGCTGGCATCTATCGAGGAGGTCGGGCCGCGGCTTTCCAAACATGTTCTTCATGCCATTTGTGATGAGCCAAGTCGCAATGACAGACAGGCCCAACCCGAGCCAGCCCATGTGAAGCTCCCATAGCTTCCGCTTCCAAATAAGCTCCTTCGGAGTGCCCGGTGGGACTGTCGCCCCTGGCACGAAGATGAGGCAGATGAATGCGATGATGATAATCGGTGCGATGACGGAAGCGACAACCGCGATCCAAACAGGGACAGTTTCTTTGACGGTGAAGGGGAATCTACAAAAAGAGGAGAAGCAGTTAGTCGACAAACTAGTGCTGCGCTTCCCAGCCGAGGGAGCGAGGCTCGAGGCCGCGCTGGGATGTAAGGCTGAACTCGGAATGAACCTACGAAATGTCGGGGTTTTGTAGCGAGAAGGGCCTCATATTCGGCGAGACGTGGCCCATAATATATCCCACCACGCCGCCCACCACCAAGATGAACCAGTCAAATGCGTACGACAAGGCGAGAACCCAAGCTTTCCCCTTCTTTCGACCACCGCCGCCGCCAGCCAGCCGTGGGTCGTCCATATTCGCGTGGGTCGGGTACGATGGAGTTGGTCTGATTGAGGCCCTGTTGGAGAATGGCGGAATCAGAGGGACTACAGACTCGTCCGGCATTTGGGAATCCCAAGCGACAAATGTTGGATGTTGTCGCAGAGAAGGTGCTCGCAAAGGTGCGTGCGCTGGTGGAAGGCACGTTTGAAAATTACCTAGTGCAGGAGTGCGGAATTGGCGCTGAAGCAGAAGCGCAAGTGGTTAGGGGTTTGGGCCGGTACCACCAGACGCCGCCCGCCACGCCCGAAACAAACGCTGGAAATTCCAGCTGGCTTTGGCCAAGATCGGCTCGTTCTCTTCAGCAAGCCACGGGGGGGGGGGGGCAACGTAAGCGCAAAGGGGAGGGATAGGAGCCAGAAGGTCCGCCAAGACCGATTGGGCTCGGACTGAGGCAGGCAATTGGTCTCGTGTGTGAGGCTGAGCGCTAATGTCGCGGATCCGAAGGAGGTCTAATCCAAAAACGGGTAGCCAAATAACCGCTTTGGTTTGAGTGGATTGCAGGGACTGGATGGGAAACAAAGGTGGGCGGAAGCAGAAGGACAATTCAACAGAGCAAAAGCAATGCCTCGTGGTCGTGGGCTCGTATATAATAAGTAGCGGACGCCGGCGGCCAACAGGTCTGAATCGCTCACTGCCCCAAGACGAGCCACCGCAGCGCCGTCGTGCGGTTCTACTCCGTAGTTCTGTGCGAGAGACCGAGGGGGGCGAGGCGGGGGCTGAACAATTACACCCACCGAAAACTGTTGCACAGCTTTTTGATCCCATTGAGAAAGTCTGACAGCACAGCCACTCCCGATGTGCTCCCCAAAACCGAAGGATGCAGCGAATTACTGCCGGCCAGCTTAGTACGACCTCGTAATTTATCCGTATCCCATTGTCATCACGGCGGCGAGGTTATGATATAATGACATAGACTCGAGAAAAGTAATTGCTGTGTGTGGGGATTTCGAGAGGAATTGAAACACTCGAACCCGCATCTCAAACACCAAGATCAAATGCCAAGCGAACATCACCGACCTGCCAGTTGCCACACGGGATTCTCACGCCAAAAATAAATGATCATCACTTGACACCTACTGTCAACGTCAGATAAGTAGGGCGGAATCTCTTCTAGTGGTCAAGTCGCACTGCGCCCAGCATGTGGTGTTTTGACTGGGCCACTTGCCAGACATGTCCCCAACTCGGTAGGCCCCGGCAGGTGAACGAACTCAGCGAAGTCGAGCGAACCTACCAGGCGGATATTGATGTCCCCGGCATGTTCCGTGCAAAGGGGAAGGCTCTTAAGCAAGAGGAGTCTCGACTTTTTGCACCGAGGCAACAGAAACGGCGCCCCCTCACTTGGCTGACCACTAAACATTGTGCTGCGTGAAGCAGCAGCTGGTGCCTCATTCCCACAATACCTGTAGCCGAGTCCTCAACAGAATCGAAGAGTTCCAACCACCCAAATGGTCTTGTCAGATACTAGCATAAATAGCAACGAGTTTGCGCAGGTGACCCTTCTTCAATATCTTTTTCTGCATGCGTCTATGCCATGCTTGGAGATAGGGGGCGAGTTCCTCACCCACAGGCTAGGTAAACCTTGCCTATCCCACAAGCTTCACTACAGTAATTATACACGGTATATCGGGAGCTCGAAATGAGCTTCTGGGCCTTGTCTACGAGGATTTCTTGTTCCTGCGCTTGCCCATGTTGCGGATTCGGGGAGTGACGACCCATTTGTTGACGTTGTGCTTTCTCCGTGTCTTGTAACCAGACTTGGCCTGCATATGGGATCAGCATGCGGCTCGCCCTTCGAGGACTGATGGATGGCAATGGATGACTTACCGGTTTACCCCAGGGACTGGAAGGATGCCTATTTCCCTTGGACTTACCACGACCACCACCGTGGGGATGCTCGACTGGGTTCATGTCAATACTGCTTTTGGGAAACCGGGAAAGGTTGATGGACATCGTAACTTACATGCATTCATGGCCAGACCCCGCACGGTAGGCCGGATGTTCAGCCAGCGGCTTCTTCCAGCCTTACCCAGCTGTCTGAACTGATGGTGGATATTGCTGGCAACGCCAATCGTTGCGCAGGCATCCTTGCTGATCTTCCTGATTTCTCCGCTCTGTAACCGCACATTGACGAACTTTCCAGTCATGACCTTTGTGCCGTCCTCGCGGGTCTCTTCCTCCTTGGACACAATGACCGCGTAGGTGCCGGCGCTGCGGCAAAAGACAGCAGGCCCGCCAGGTCGCGAACCCACATTGAAGATGTTCGTCCCGAGGGGGATCATATGTACCGGCAGGCAGTTCCCTCGCCAGCACGTCTTCGCCGCTAGAACGCCAGGATCGACAACGCCACCCATACTGTCGAGGAGATCTTTGGGAATGCCCGCACGGTAGCTCTGCACCACATCTCCTGCCCTCATGCCATCCGCGGCAACAATGTAACTCTTCCGGCCCGTTGCCTCCTGGGTGATGAGGGCGATGTGGGCACTCCGTCCTGGATCATACTCAATACGCTCAACAAGGTGAGGACCCGGAGTCATTCTGTCGAAGTCGACCGTTCGAATTCTTCGCTTGGCGCCACCTCCGCGATGCCTGACGGTGATGACACCGGTGTTGTTTCTGCCTCCTTTCCCATGACCTTTCTTGGGGAAAGTCAGGGGCAAAAATGGCCTCCCCTTCCACAGGTGGTCATTGATAGGCCTCCGGAGATGCCGAACGCCGGGGGTTCGTGGCTTGTATGTTCGCATCAAGACCGACGAGCCTTCTGCGGCCTTTGCTGAGCCGGCTGCAGCGTCATTGGGCTCCGTCTTCTTGTCTCGGTTGCGTCGGGTCGCATATCCCCTCGCGATGCTGGGTAGAAGGGCGCTTTGGCAAAGAGCGGCCGTCCGCGAGACCAGCGGCTGGAGTCGAGGTTGCAGCATGGCCGACTGGGTTGTTGGCTCTTCTCAGAGCCGGCGCAATGGTGTTCGGGTGCAGTTACTATGGGCACATCGAGAGCGGGAAGATCAAAATGTCCCCCAGGCAACGTGTTGGTGTACGAGGCGACCAATTGGCCGGGTGACTGGGCTGGCAGGTAGTGGTATCGCCGGCGACAGTTGTGTCGAGCTCGACCGACCCTTGGGATCACTCGGTCAGATCCACACGCAGTCGATTTTTGCGGGCTTTGGAAATTTGTTTGGACCGAGCTCCCATTGGAAGGTTCAGATGTGGCTGGAGCCAAGTTCCTGAGGCTTGCTCACGCGTTGTGCCACAGTTCCGGCGCGAAAAACGCGGCACGGCATCAAGCAGGGGCCTCAGACCGTTGCTAAGGCATGTGGGGCAGCTGTTGCCAATCAGTGCAGCGTTGCCCCGCGGTTGCTACTGTTGATTGTGGGTTTTGCCAGGGAGTGGGACTTGGCTCGACGTTCCTCAATCGCGTCCCCCCAGTCCGCGTCTGTACCTTTTGCTTGCACGAAGTCAACATCAAGTTCTGCGCAGCTGAGTTTTTGCCCTTCTGCACCAGTGGGTTTTCACTTGCTTTCAGCATCCGAGACGAAACCTAGAAAGAACTGAGGTAAGAATTTGCATTGCTATTCATTTTGAGTTGCTCCTCGGCAACAAATTCACCTTGGGACGCGTCTGCCGCGGGATTGCACGGCGCCCGCACATTCACATACTCTCCATATCGCGCTAGCGTCTGGTACTTGCTGCTAGCCCGCCACGTCCGAGTTGGTACCTGGGTTGTCCCACACACGTCTTCTCCTCCCACACTCCTCCTCCACCACACCTCTTAAAAACAAGAGCTTCCTCATTTCGACACCCTCCTCCCATCCAGACCCAAGACGCTCCCGACCCTGCAACTCCCTGATCAGTGGTACTCACGATCACTGGCGACAAACCTTTGTCGTGAGCAGCCCATCCTGATCTTGCGAGGACGCGTCTTGCTCTTTCACCGCGGTTCCGCTGGCTCATCATACCATCGAACGCGTTGCAGCTAACGGCACCATTTAGCCCGGCCTAGCATTTTCCGGTATACACCTCACATCTTACAGGACCACGCAAAATGCCTGTCGTAAGTCGATTCCAAACCCCCACCCGCCGTCTTTTTGACGCCTCTGCAATTGTTTTCAGAGCGCGATTTACTATGGCATATGGGTCCCACTTTCGTGCTAACAAGGCATACAGCGAACAAGAAACCCGCGTTCCTTGACGAACGAAAATGACGAGAACAGCAACACTGCATCGACGCGTCTGACGCGGGCCAAGGCCGCGACGCTTAATGTCGACGAGCTCTCCATGCCTGCGAAGGGTCTTCTGTCAAAACGGGCCGCTCCCGCCGCCAATCCGACGCGAAAGCGCGCCGCTCTCGGTGATCTCAGCAACGTCACCAAGGTCGAAGGTACAGATGGCAAGAAGGTTGCTGGCAAGGCAGGCATGGTCTCGAAGGCCGCTCAGCCCAGCGGTATTCAGAAGAGAACTACCGCCACAACGCGCGCCGCCCCACTCGGTGCCAAGGACCTCAACAAGAAGGCCCCCGACAGGAAGGGCAGCGGCTCTGGCTCTCTTGGCCCCGTGAAGCGTAAGAAGGACTCCATCACGAATGCCGACGCCAAGGAGAACGTTCCAGAGGAGGGTGAGCCGGTTCGCAAGAAGACTCAAATCGTCGAGGAGAAGAAGGCCAGGACTTCGTCGAAGGCGGCCCCTGCACCCCCAGTTGAGGAGGTTATCGTTGAGGAGGCTGCAGCCCCTACCGCTGATCATGTCTATCCCCCTGGAGTACAGGATCTGGACAGCGAGGATCTCGATGATCCCCTCATGGTCGCCGAGTATGCGACCGAGATCTTTGACTATCTCCGAGACTTGGAGGTCAAGTCGGTCCCCAACCCCTCCTACATGGACCATCAGGACGATCTCGAATGGAAGACTCGTGGCATCCTCATCGACTGGCTCATCGAGGTCCACACCCGCTTCCACCTTCTGCCCGAGACCCTATTCCTTGCCGTCAACATCATCGATCGCTTCCTTTCCGAGAAGGTTGTCCAGCTTGATCGCCTTCAGCTCGTAGGCATTACGGCCATGTTCATCGCCTCCAAGTACGAAGAGGTTCTGTCGCCTCATATCGCCAACTTCCGTCACGTTGCCGATGATGGATTCAGCGAGCAAGAGATTCTCAGCGCTGAGCGATTCATTCTTTCAACCCTCAACTACGACCTCAGCTACCCCAACCCGATGAACTTCCTTCGACGCATCTCCAAGGCCGATAACTATGATATTCAGTCCCGTACGATTGGCAAGTACTTGATGGAGATCAGCCTGCTTGATCACCGCTTCATGACCTACCGCCCGAGTCACGTTGCCGCTGGCGCTATGTACCTGTCGAGACTGATCCTGGACCGGGGTGAATGGGTATGTAGCACGTTAAGCACCCCAAGTGGCCATAGCTAACAATCGACAGGACGAGACTCTTGAGTACTATGCTGGATACTCGGAGGAAGAGATTGAGCCGGTTTTCCTGCTCATGGTCGACTACCTGGCGCGACCTATGGTTCACGACGCCTTCGTCAAGAAGTACGCCAGCAAGAAATTCCTGAAGGGTAAGCCGACATCACACACAGTATGCTATGGACGTGGTAACTGACTCGTTGCAGCATCCATCATCACTCGCCAATGGGCCAAGAAGAACGCCCACCACTATGGTATCGTTGATACCGATCTCTCCCTGGATCAGATCTCATAGAGATCCGGACCTGATCTCCGCGTAATGTCTCGGTCACAGCCTGGTGTCCGGGTCTCGTAGAGTCTCAGGATACTGCATGGTGTCGTTGGATTCGCAGGCCCTATGACGATTCATGAATCACTTCATCAACGACCCGTCTCTCAACCACGACTTTTTGGGACCACGCACCGGCCCTCATCGCCGCATGCATTTGGGCGTCTATTTGCTAGGAGCTGGTGCGGATCTGGTCTTCGCTGGCTGGCGAACTGTCTGGGATTGGCAGCCTGGCTTGTTATTTTGTGGCATTGGCAGGTTTTCATTGTTTGTTTATTTTTACATGTCGCGGGGCGCCCGGTGTACGGGCCTTGGTATGAGGCGTCTGAGGTTTGCTTATTGATGGGCTTGAGGACCTACAGGATCTCCGGGGGCTCCCAGTGTCGGTTTGATATTGCCATTGAGCTTGTTGTCTTCCCCACGGGGCGACCTTTCTTGGGAGCTGCATAATGTCGGACTGGATTATGGTGGCTGTGTCGGGTAAAAGTCGAGGGGGCGGCTGACACAATGTACATATTATTGTCGAGTAGATGACGACAGATTTGGGAATGAATCCATGGCACAGACTTGTTGTGTTTCGGTGCTTTTTTGTTTTCTTGCATTCGGAGCTGGTTCTCCAAATATAGCTACACAACCTCGACAGCCTGGTTCAGATCCCCAGAGCAGTCAAATATGTACGAGAAGATGATGTATTATACACGAGAGAGCCATAAGCCTGGGGGTATCGTCCGCGAGTACAAAGGAAGCAAAGCGGTGACCAAAACGCCATAACAAAATGCCGACCACCACTCCTGCTAGGCATTCCTCCGCCCCAAGGTCCGACTCATCTTCCACACCCTCTATCCACTGACCGCCTGACGAGATCCCCGTATCAACAGCCCCTCTTGACGGCCGGTATAAGCGCATCTACCAGCTCGCATCGTCGGTTTCGTCGTAGATCCAAGGATCCGGTATGTCGAATCGCAAATCGGCAGCAGCATCTACGCTGGCGTTGATCCGGCAGATACATGACGCCTAAGTCCCGACAACAACACACTTCGTCCCTCGACCTTTCCCCAGCCCCATTCCCAGTCCCAAGCTGCCTTTTTCCCTCGCCAAATCGCTTCTTCTCGTCCCCATCGCAGCACCGCAGCGCCTCTTCATGGCCGCGATGGGTCGCATCGCCGCTTGGAGGACTCTCCTTGAAGCTGCGCTGGGAGAGGACTGGGCGCGCATGCGCCGACCGTTGGCCCGGACGTCGCTGGGGCTGTACGTGCGTATTTTCGAGGTTGAGGTGGGAGAGATGATGAAGAAGTCGGTCGAGGGGTCGTATATGACTTCGGCTGCGTAGGAAGATCGGGATTCCTGCATGCGTGGACGCTTGGGTGGTTTTTGGCGGAGGCTGGATGAGGAGAAGACGGAGGAGAGCTTGGTGGATAGGCGGCGCTTGGGCGAAGTGGCGGTGTGGGTGGTTGTTGGTGGCACCTCGGAGGTGGGCGAGGTAGGCAGGACGTCGGACTCGGCGGCAAGACAGGCGTTGGATATGGTTAGGATGCGGTTGGTTCCGTGTTGAAAGGGGCATTGCTCGATAGTGACGCACATGTCGTCGTCAAAGGCCAGGGCCGAGTCGATGTCATCGTAGTCGTCGGTTTCGCCGTAGAGCGGGTGGGGGTTTGGGACCGCGGAGTCGGAGAGGGTGGTGCGGAAGGAGCCGCAGCGGTATGGAGGGGCGGTGGTTGACCGGAGGGCGGGGAGGACCCGTCGGAAGGGCATCTCGGCTCCTGCTTCGTCTTCTCCAAGGTGGAGGCTAAGAGTGAGAGGATTTGTCAGCTGGTGGGAGAAGGAAGGGAAGCAGGGCAGCGGAGGGAGGAGGAGGATAAATAGCAAGGCCTTTCGTTCGCAAAATTGAGATCAATAGGTCAACATAAGTGAGTGGAATAGAGGCCCGAATAAACTTGTCATTCAAGTCACTCAGCAGACCTTGACCCAGGAAGGCGATTAGATGAAAGCTCACTCTGCGCAGGTGAGCAATACCCATCTTACCTCGAATACCTCTCTCTCCTTGACGGCGGCACCGCTCCAGTTGTGTCATATCTCCATCTTCGCGAGGTTCGAAAGATATACCATATTCTTGCCATTTCCTTGAGCTATCACTTTTTGCTTGAGTCGTTGTGCCGGGTGAAGCATTACGGAGAATGAATGGGACAGGGCATGTTGAAGAAAGTGTCTGGGTTTGAAGGCGTCTCCATAGGTGCAAAGAAGTGAAGTGGCAGCAAAGTTTTGCGGCCATTCGTCTTGCCTTTGCTGCCCGACGGACCGCCATGTCAGCCAGACTAGCAGCTGACGGAATGCTGCTTGCTGTCAGAAAAAAAAGTCGCCCAAGTGAGCACTCTAACTCTTCTCATTGCATAAGACATCACTGTTGAGTGAAAAACGGCCACATGTCCTTCCCCAACAAAAAGTGTGAGGTCAGGTAAGGTAAGGTCAGGTTGCGATGTGCTGGCGGTGCCAAGGCTGGTCGTCAGCTTTTGGCCAAGGTGGGGCACCCACCGGCTCGGGCCGGTCTTACACTACATAAGCTGGGAGTCGGGACCCAAGTGTCACGTTTTGTGGCGTAAGCCAATGAGCGTTCTGAAACACAGCTGAGACGGCTACCCATCCCCGCAAGAAACCTCACGAAGCTTCACATCATTTCAATGACAACTCGTAGAACGAAAAGATTACTTTCCATTTTCTCCCCTTTGTCGGTGCCGCAGCATCCAGACTTCTCACTACGGAGTCTAAATTCATTCCAAGCGATTGTGCACATAAACTCCCCAATATTTGCCATGATAGGCCCTGTAAACGCCATTTGCCCCCTGCCTTCCGTCCCAACGGCGAGGCATTCAAAATAGTTGGTAGTCCGGCCGTCCCATGTTGTGTTGTGCGCCAGCGTGTTGCGTCCACATTAGTCGTAGTTGTCATACTCCCAGTCTCTTCCCGGCCCGGTGAAAAAAATCGGGGAACTAGCGTTTTGTAAAAGTGTTGCTCCGAGCCGACAAAAGAAGATGCCGTCCCAGGCGAAGAATCGAAGCGACCCCGGCCACCACGGATGGAGGGGTCATTGTCACCGTCCATCTCTACTAAGATGGTGATGAGCTTAGAACGACCCCATGCGCTCTTCCAGGCTGCAAAAGGCCAGCTCTGGCCTCGGCTCGAGGATGTTGAGCTCGCGGCGCTCCTCCTCGTCGTCGAGGTTCATCATCGACTTCTGCCGGAAGATGATGCTGTTGATGGTGCTGACTGGGGAGCTAGCCGTCGAGATGAAAGAGTCCCTGTCCGTGCTGGTGCTGGCCCGCGACGATGCCGAGGACGACCTCCGGAAAGAGGTGCGAATGTTGTGCGGCGAGAAGCGCGCGCGGATGGTGTGGAATCGGGAGGGCTGCATGGTGAATGTTGGGTGGTAGTGATATGTAAAGATGAGTGTGTCGAAGTGAATGTGTGTATGAGGTCCAGCCTAGCAAAGATGGTTTGTTTCCCGTGACCAGCGAATGACGGTGCGTCGAGATATAGCGAAGGTAGAATCTGAAAAAGACTGGACGATCTGGCCTGGTGAAGGTCGAGATGCAGAGAGGCTCGCAACAGCAATGCGGTCGGTAAACAACGCCGTGTTAAGACTTAAGGGTGGAGCTCGGGCTGAAGGGCAAGCAAAAAAAGGACGGTAGCCGATCATAGACGGGCAAGACGATGCCTTAAGTAATGCATGTTGTGCCGGCGAGAAGGAGGGGCCTTCGCCAAACGAGGGTTGAGGGGCCAGGGGACGGACGGGGCTGTTCAACACGGGAGGGAGGTTTTCCTGCGGAGGTGGAAACAAGGAGTGCAGGAGCAGCAACTGCACTGCTCAGACAGGGAGCGAGCCCACTGGGCCTAAACGGGAAGGGAATTACATACCTGCAAGAAAAACACGAGAATCCAGACCCATGGGGATTCGTTCGCACAGCCAGCAAAAGGGCCCCGCTGAACATCGCTCATGCGCCTGTGGGTTCTTGAGGGTGGAACGGAAGGGGGTCCCCTTGACGAGCCCGTGGTATGCACAGGGGAGGGAGGGGTATGGATGATGCGCAGGGAGCCGGATCTCCCAGTTCATGCCTGCTGCACTCGCCAAGGGTGCACCCCTCCAAGTGCGTGTCAAGACGTTGCCTTTGACGGGGGCAGAACTGTGCGGCACTGACGTGCTGCGTCTGTTTTGGGCGAGAGTTGGGGGTTTTTGGTTTTGAAAGTGGAGTCGGCCGGAGTAGTGGTGAAACGTGCGTTGCCTGGCACTTTCTCGTTGAAACAACGCCTCGGTTTCTCAACCGAGTGCAACAAGGAGAGAAAAGAATTGAGACGACTGACAACAAAATGGCAGCCTGTCTTACCTGTGGCTCGGTGGATTGTCAATGGCGCCAGAATCGAGCTGGATGTGATTTTTGGTGGTTCCCTGGAAACGGTGTGCAGTGTGTGGCCTGCTTGGTTAGCTGCGCCCACCGTCACCAAGCCTTCCGGCCTCGCTGTGCCTGCATTGGCCGGGCCAAGTGCGACCGGCGATGGTGACGAACTTCCAGCCAGACGGGCGAGGGTAAAAGGGGGCGGTGGCCTCGGGTCCCGCTGCATTGTGTGTGATCGCCCTCCAGTTGGGACGAGTCACCTGGCTGGGCAACCGCGCTATCTCCGCCTCTGCGGGATGCGATGTGAAGCTGTTAGTACACCGCCAAGGCCTCCCAGCTTCGTGGAGGGTGCGGGTTGCGGTGAAAGGTTGCGCGTTTCACGTCAATGCCCTAGCCCTGCCAATATAACGAAGACAATCTTGTGACGAGTCGAAGTCGTCAGTGGAGAAAAAATGGTCGAGATTCATGCTCATCGCTGTGGAAGCTTCTTCGAAGGTCTTCGACCGCGGAAACAAAGCAGCGGCATGACGAATTGCTTGGTAGCGATCAACATGAACTCTGACTGCCTCGAGAAGACAGGCTGTGGATACGAAAAGGGGCGGGATTCAAGTGTCCGTAAACAACGCCATGCATCGTGAGACTGAACTACGACATAGGTACCTAGGGTATCTTACCTACTGAGGGTCTGCCCCTACGACCTCTCGCCAGAGCAGGGCAACAACAACCGACACCGCTCCCGAGCATAAACTCCACCGATCACTCACAAACCATCGCCACCGCATCAGTCCCTCGCGTACCCGGCTGGCAACGGCATCTGCAGACGATCATATCATGCGGCGGCGCACGATAGCGAGTGCTACCTTGCTTGCCCGCATTGCCTAGTGTAAGAAGAGAGCCCTTAAACCTTGAGGTCAGTGTCCCTCCCCTCTGCAGACATTGACACCAAAAATATCAGATGATCGCGTTTCACCCGCTTTCGGTGTGGTGCGCTAGGAGCTCTTTTCTTCTCCTTGGGTGGAATCCGCGTAGCCTATCGCATCAAGATATCCCAAAGGTACAGGTTTGCTTGCGAGGTGCTTAGGGAGGTGGTAGAAGGGCAGGTCATCACGGGACGTGCCAAGGGGGGAGACTCGCAGTTGAGAACAAGAAGGAGTCTAGATAAAGCCACCTACAGCGTTGGACGGTAATGCTCACGACTGCGGTGCGTACCCCAATCCTAGCGGTGACAAGCAAGGGCCCTGGGGACCAACTTCATGGGTTTCGATTTGGCTGCGAAAGAATCTTGTAATGACGGTTTCGACCCTGGGAGCGTGGCGTAGCGAAAGTCGCAAATTTGCCTTTGTCAGGTCAGACAGTTGCCAACATTATCATGGAGTACTGTATGTGCTGCTGCGCACCATGCCTTTGATACGCTATAGTAGCGGCAGGTAGGTATTCATCATCGCTCATGTAGTTGTGTGTATGTATGTAAGGTATGTACGTAGCAGTATACTCCTGAATTCTTCAGCTCCGAGGCAATCCGCCAAGCCATTAGCCCCTCTTCGATGCACCCAAAACGCCGCCCCCCTTCGTCACAAACCAAAACCTGTAAAAACGCCCGCTCAACCAACGGACCACTAAGCCAACCCGAAAAGCCAATAATACACCACCTGGAACTGCAACTGTCCCGCGCCACCACCATTACCCCCTATGTGCTGTTTGCAGTTCAGAAACTCCCCTGCCCTCCTCCCCAGTTATTCCTTTTCATCGTGGCGCTCCTCCTGATGGACGCCATCCACACCGAATCATCCAACATTTCCCTCACCTGTGCCGGACTGACCGACGAGCCGCGGTGCTCGTCCCTCGAGCCCGACGCTGCCGACCCTGACCCCTGACTTCTTCTGCTGTCCGGGGGGTCATCGGTGGGTTCGTGGACCTCGAAACTGAACGCACTGGGTTGGTTCCTGTGACCTGGCGAACCAGCCCCCGTGCTACGGGGGCTGGCCAGCGGATGTCCATATGTGGTATCAAATGAAGACAGGTCGGCGCTGACGCCAGACCAGCTACGATGGTGGGCGTGCGCATCGTTGGCGGATAGAAAGTCGCCGGCGCCGCCAGGGGAAAGGGGGGCCGTGCCGCTTCCGCTGCCGCTGCCACTCTTGCCGGCCTTGCGGTCGGCGCGTTCTTCTTCGTTGTCGACGAGGATTTCAGGGACGTCCAGCTGAGGGATGGCCGTCATGCGAGCCGAGTTCTTGTGTTCCATGCGGCGCTTGAAGATGCGCGAGTAGTAGAGCATGTCGAAGAAGCCTAAGACGATGCGGCGACGGACTTCCTCTTCGACGCGCTGGAGACGGGCGCGACGGCGGAGGAACTCTTCGAGTCTGCGGGAAGTTAATTCTGTCCGAAAAGCAGTGGGAACTGTATAAACCTACCGTAGACTCTTGCTATCGCTGATGATGTTGTAATGCGCCAGAATCATCAGAACCGTCGTAAAGGAGATACCCCTTTCGGGATCCGCGGAGACCATGACCTCCTCGAAGAAGATGTTGAACCGGCGTCGCCGTTCCCGCACCTTGGCAACATCGATCTTTGCCAGCCGCTCGTTCAGTTTCTTCAGGTCGATGCCAGTAGAGGACTGGCTGGTGCTCATCATTGACTGATGCCTCACGCTGGTTCCGTCGCCACCTCCACGCACATCGTCCAGAATGGAATGCACCGAGTCGTTGGCGTCGTAGATGCGCATCTCAAACACGCCTGACAGTTCACCAAGAAGCCGCGGGAATGCCTCCTTGCTGATGAACCCTGTCCCTGAGGGATCAACGCTGCGCCAGGCCTCCTTGAACCGTCGGATCTCATCGCGGTCCACCACCGCCAGACCACTGGTCCGCTGATACACATACGAGAAGCTCTCATAGATCAGTGACACAAACAAGCTGACGAAGAGGTACATGCTGATAATATTCCAGGCAACAAATAAGACCCGGGCCCACGCGGTGCTGCCGCAGTCGCTGTCGAAAAAGTTACCGTCGCCCTCGACGCAAAATGGCGGCTTGATCTGAGCGAAATCTTCCATGACCTCGTTCCACCCTTCTCCGCAGCTGAACCTAAAGAGGAGGATAAGGGCCTGTGGCACCGTGCGGAAGTTGATGTTGGCATCCTCCTCGCCTCCAAACCGCGTGAGACTGAAGGTCTGCGTTAAGGCGATGGCGAAGACCAGGAAGAAGACGAGCCAGGTAGCCAGGAGGCTTCCAATGGTCCGGAGACTGGCGGCTGCCGTCTTGAAGAGTTGGTCGAGGGCGTCGTTCCGTGGAATCAGCAGCAGCACGAGCGCCACCAAGAAGAACTTATGCAGTTGGTTGTACGTATCTTGCTGCGGGTCCGTGAGGAAGAGCACCGATGTGGCGAAGGCGCCTACGACGGCCACCAGCGAGAACAAGTCCCACGAACTCTTCCGGAAACGGGTCCATCCTAGGCCAAATATGCGGATAATGATATTGGCGATGTAGATCAAGGTGAATACAAGGAACAGCACATCCCTGGCGCGTGTCCACCAAAGAGGCTCGTCGTAGAATTCGGAAAGGAGAAGGACAAGGTGGAGAACAAGAACTGCGGTGATTGCCATGTACCACTTCCCGCGCTTCTCAATGGCGCGCTTGTGGCACCACTTCTTCCACCGGTTCTTCTTGTCGTCGTAGGCGCTCTTCGACGGAGAGATCTGGCGAAGAAGCTTGCGGAGTTCAAGCCACGATCTCTGCTCGGCAGTCAAAAAGGCAACACCGGTCTGTTCCGTGTAGTTCCTCATGAACACGGAGATGAAGAGCGTCAGGACGAAGACTGTGGCCATGAGATTGAAGATAACGAAGAATAGAGCGTTTCCTTGGTTGCTGAAAGGGGGACCACCTTGAGGTTGGAGACCTTTTCCGGTGATGGACTGTACGGCAAAAGAAACATCCACCCAAGCCTCCTGACTGACGATCTGGAAGAGGATGAAGAGGGAAGACCCAAAGTCGTCAAAGTTGAAGAATGGGTTGGCTGCGGTCCGGGGAGACAGCACCGGCCAATCGCCGTTGAACGGGGTGCTGAAGTACTCGCCGGTGCAATCTTCAAGACGCACAATGTTGCCGGAACCATCGTTGCAAGCAGCGAGCTTTCCGTTGAAAAGGTTCAAGGCGTAGAGCGCGAAGGGGATCAGGAGCGACATGGAGACGAAAGCAGCCTAGGGGAACTGGGGTCAGCAAACTACGCTTCGGCGTCACTACGTTAGTACGGGAAGCCACTCACGCTGAGAATTTTCCATCCACCCACGATAAGGAGCGAGTGGAACGTCTCTCTGGCGCTGTCGCTGACGTTGAGAAGGCGCAACGCTCTCAGTGCCTTGAAGGCTCCCACCGCCCGGGAGACAGCGCCATCTCGGGTAAAGAGGGTGACGACATTGATCCAAAGGGTGATGAGAACGATGGCGTCGATGACACCCCACGTGCTTCGGAAGTACGCGTTCGGGGTCCAGAAGAAGCCATCAGCAACGATCTTGATAAGCGCCTCGAGCGTAAAGACCATGGCAAAGGCCGTATCGGTCCAGACGAACCAGTTCATGATGCTGAACTCATTGGTCTTGAAATACTCCTTCTGATACAGAGGTGTGGTGATACAAGCGAGAACCACCATGGCGACGATGGCGGCATAAATGACGGCTGAGAAGGTATACCAGGCATACTTGTTTGGTTGCACGCCGTCAAAGCGCTCAGATCCGCGAGCAGGGCCCACAATCTGCTGGCAAAGCCTCCTAATGGGATTCCGGGGCTTGAAGATGAACAGCGAGTTGTTGTAGGTCGGGTGTCGCATGAGGTATTCTCTCTGGGCCTTGCGGCGCGCCGACGTGGCGTGAACCGCCTGACGAGCCATCTGTCGAGGGTCCAAGGTATCGCCAGGGCCGTCGAAGCGGACATTGGAATAAAAGGGGTTGGGCTCTCGGCTGCTGACAGCCGCAACGATCTTCCCCCAAGCCGAGGACAGCAAGCCGAGCTTGACCTCGGAGTTCCCACCCATCTGGGCCGGTGACTGACTGCCGTTGGGCGATTCCTGGAGAGGGTCCATCGACTCATCCAGAAACTCGCGGACGACGGCCTCCTTCAGCAGCATCTCTGCCATGGCTGGCCCATAGTCCAAAGGATCTTGGCGCGCCTTTGACTTTCCAAAGTTGAACACCTTGGACAGAGCGAGATTCCCAGAGGTGCCCAACTCCTTGCGCTGCAAGAAAGCCTTGACCTGCTCAAGACGCTTCATATCCTCACCGACATCAAAGTTCTCTTGAATGACGGCAATGAACATGTTGATCAGAATAAAGTACGAGAGGATGAACCAGCCTATCAAAAAGATGGCGCCAATCCAGGCGGTGCTGAGCGCCGTCGTGAAGGAGGTGACGGTATAGAGAATCGATGTCCAGTCCTCGCTCGAGAGGATTTGATACATGCCTAAAAAGGAGTTGTATATCGTGTTGAATGGGATCCTGATGTCCTCCCCGTCTGCATCCTGGGCAGGGATCTGCCCGCGGAACAGCTGCGTGGCAAAGATTGCCATCAAGAAGGTGATGAGAAAGACGAAGAGCATCAAGTTGCCGATACCCGTCACGTTGCCCAGCACCAGTTGGATGAGCTTCCTAGTCATCGGAATGGCGAGGACCACACGGTACGCGCGCAGGATTTGGAAGACAGTAAGCCATTCGTAAGGCTGACCGGAATTGCGGATCGCGGGGAGGAGAATGATCGTGGTGACGACGCCAAGAAAGAGGTCGAATAGATTGCGCCCTTTGCGGTGAAAACCCTTGGGGTCTGCAACGAACCTGATGAGTATCTCGACATCCAAGAAGATGGTTACAATCAGCTCCGACGTGTTGATGAAGGCTTCCCGGCTCGGTGGCATCCTGGAGCTGCGAAAAGCCATGACCAGGAGATCGTACGTAATGGCGATGACCCAGATCCAGTAGACTCTCTTGTAGATGCGTTGCAATGCCGATGGCCGTCGCAGGCTCTCCTCCTTTTGCGTTGGGGGGTAGGCCGGCTCATCGGCAGCGAAGGCGCTGGCCTTGGACTCCTCTCTGATGACTTGGAAGGACGCCGTGATGACGGCGATAAGCAAGTTGGTCATCCAAAGCATCATGATGATGATGCCAGCACCAAAGAAGAGAGCCGCCGGGAGGAAATCCGAGCTGACTGTGTAATACATGAGGTCGGAGAAGGTGTTGGCGCTCATGATTACGAAGACCAGCTCGAGAGAGTGCCCGATGTCGTCGAAGTTTACCGTCCCGTTGTACGGGTTCTCCTGCTGAAGGCATATCGATCCCTTTGGACACAGAAAGCCTTTTGCGGTACGGGCACCAGGCTTCAAGTCGGACAAGTCACCGGTAGGGGCCGACACCCAAGGTTTCGTCTCGCCCGTCTCAGCATCAAGAAAACCACCGCAGAACGAGAAGCTGGGCGAGAATGTAGCACTGAAGTTCGTCGGGTCCGCTGGATCGATCCAAGTACATTGCCGGCTCAAGCTGGATTTGAAGCTCTGTACCCCAACGATGGCGAATATGAGCCAGAAAAAGCCCATTAGAAACGAGACCCTGACAAGAAGAGGAGCGGCCTTCTTGAGACTTCGGAGAATGATCTACGTAACTGGTCAGAGTGTGCCGAAATTCAAGTTTTGGGAGAGAGAGGCTAACAAGATTGCCCTTGGTGAGAGCAAGGAGTCGAACAATTCGTAGGCAACTCAGCATGCGAAAGACGTAGATGTGGTGTTTGCCCTCTAGACTGGTAATGCTGAGGCTGAATGAGATCCAAAATGCAACGACTGCCACAAAGTCAAGCCTGTTGAAGCCGTGTCTCAAGAACGCTCTGCGGGCAAGGTGCTGTCGCAGCTGGTCCTCTAAGGTACCCACACCATTCTGATTCGGCTTCATGGTGAAAGATCTTGCGAACGTTGTCGGGGCGAAGTGTTCCGGCCGGGGTTGCCGGACTGATCTGTGGCGTTGAGGCTGGAAAATAATTCGGTACTGCTCTGCTATCCTTTCCCTGATGCGACGCTTGCTCTTGGCGGGTGCGTATTCAGGAGCGTTGATGACCAGCCCCGAGACGATGATCCTAGCTATGAGTTCCACGGTAAAGACAACAAAAAGTCCAAAGATAGCCCAGTTAATAGGTGTGCCGCTCCAACCTTCTGGACGTGCGTTTCCGTCTTGGAAGACATCTGGTGCGGCCTCGACGGCCAAGAGGACGGCCTGCAACACGATCAAGATCAGGATGAGGGGCTCCACCCATGGGCTGACCAAGATATCGCAGAGCCGTCTTCGTAGAGCGTTTTCCGGGGAGAAGATGCCCAGAGACTTTCCCTTGAGCGGGTTCGGAAGCGGGATACGGGATCGTGGGGTAAACGTAAACTCTTCTGTTTGTCGTATTGATTCGCGTGCTTCCTCCTTTTCTGAGGGCATCCGGAATAATTGGGACGGATATTCCGTATCAACTAGCATGGGCGCCGAGACATGGCCTGGCCGACGACCGTCAACGCTTGGTGAGCGCGAACGCTCCCTCCGTGTCTGCTGCTCCACCAAATCAGTTTCGCCACTGATCATGACCACACGTTGCGACATGGCCCTCATAATAGAGCCGGCCCTTGACAGGGCCCCGCTCGTCGAGGGAGACCGAGACCTGCGATTACTGTCTCCCGGCGCCAGAGTGTTGCCGTAGCTGTGTGGACGATTTGATCCGAACCCTGGTTCCAGATCATAGCCAAGCATCTGCGTGTTTCTCGCCCCCCGAGCAGGGCTGTTTCCCATGTCGGACACGGTCTGGAAACTATCCCGCGGTGCTGATTCTGCATCGGGGGGCTCCAGGCCCCCCATAGCCTGCGCCAAAGGTTTCAGAGGCGCCCTATCCGACTCGACAGAATCAGTATCGGCTCGCTCCTCGTAGTAGGGGTTAGGTATTTGGTACGGTTCGCTGGAGTGGATATCGGGAGGGAGCGCAAACTGAAGAGCCATGTGGTCTATCGGGGACGTATTTCCGCTGATGTCGTGGAGGGGGGCGGGATACGCGTGTTCCCAGTATGTCGAAAGGCCAGGGAGGTTGGAGGACATGGGGATCGGTGCTGGCGAGGGCTCTCGCCCCCTGCCGCTCTGCTGCCCATCGTGCTGCTGCTGTTGCGACGAGCCGGCTCCCAATTCAATGCCCGCCGTATGCTCCCCGTGAGAGGGCTCGAGCCCGTCGGAGGAGCGGTGGAGATCGCGGAGCGGTATAGACTGCGACGGAGAGGCGGCGGGGTTCGAGACTCGGCGGGGGTCGGGCGGCGTGTGGCCGCTCATGTTGTCAAATCAAGACAGTGCTGCTGCCGGGCACTGAAGAGACGTTGCGCGCAATGCGCTAGCGCATTCGTTCGTAGGCTCGGTACATGAGCATTATAAGCAGGTATTCGTGTTTTGCGAGGAGACAAGATTGAAATTTCGGTCGTAAACGGGGCGGTGGTTGCTGAACCGACGATTGAAACGCGCGATCTATCGCTTACTCTCCGGCGTCGTATTCCGTCCTGATGTGGTCCGTTCAGAAGCAATATCCCCGACCGTAATGGGCAAAATGCTCAGCGAGTTGATTGCAACGCTGGGCTTTCTTCAGGTGCCGGATAAGTTCGAACCGTCAGATTGACTGTGCCGCAACTCGAGATCTGGTTGGTCTTTTGGGGCTTGGAAGGGTGAAAGATGTTGACTTTCAGCTCAGCCCCCGCGAGCGCAACCTGTCAGAACAACGGCTCCTGTACGCAGCACAGTGCGCTGATACACCTCGAAGCTCGACGCGACACCGATTTTGCCCTGGCTCCCTGGCGCGGAAAGACAGTGCGAAACCAGCTTGGCTGATTGATTGGACACAATCCTGGCTGATCCACTGGGCCAACCTGCAACAACGGCGTCCGCTAAGCTCTTGGCGTTCTATTCAGGGGTAACTGGAGCAGGAAGACGGGACGGCACCACCCTCCAAGTTCAGCCAGCAAGTACCGAGAGAGCAGCAGTCCGCTACGGTAAATAATGGTGCCTATCCTAGCGATCGGGCCTCGCTTTCCTAAGACCCGGGCTACCTCGGAAATCTGTTCAACAGTTAAAAATCTACGGTAGGACTAGGTCTTTCCCTCATCAACCGCCACTTTCAGATGGGTCCTCCATTCCAGGCTCACACCCATCTGAAACATCATCTTTGGGGACACTTGGGGGTTGCCGTCACGTGCTCGTCAAGTCCACAGCTGCTCGAAGAGCACTCAAAGACGGGTCCAGAGCACATAATCACGTGACACCCCTCTTTGAGTACTGTGCAAGGACGGGAAGACGGAATGCTGGAACAGGAGGTTGCTCGCGCGTCCATTCCAGGCCGGTGCAACACCTGCGAGCCGAGCAAGCTTGCTTGGGAGCGTTTGGTGGTCCCCACCTCCAGCGCGCGTAAGGGTCTAACAAGACTGAGCGCACGCAATGCGGGAGCACCACGAATGATGGTAGAGAATCAAAGCTGGATATTGGAGCACGACATGAGCCGTACTTTCGCGTACATAATCTTGGAGTGCAATGAGGCTTTCGGGGTGAGGCTCTGATGTGTGGTCGTGCCAGAGCGGGGACCCCGGTCTGAAATTGTAGTGGGGCGCTTGAGCTCGTAGGGCCGCGCCAATTGTCGCGTCCTGCCGCGCCAAAACCAAGCTGTCATCGCGCTCGAACTTTCCGATCATCACGTCAAGGACTCGTTCACCCGCAAACTCGGCCGCGCCCACCACGACTTTGCCTCATTTACAACATTTCTTACTCTCTAGCTTTCACACCCCTAGCGCGACGACGTATTGCTATGAATTGCCCTCTAGCTACCGCGTATGCCCAAAGCGCTTGAACAGCGTTGTACATTTCCTCCGTTTGCTGCACCGCACCGTCGCACCGCCCCGAGATACACTTGCACAGACTCGACAACATGCCCGCTGCGCGCAAACGCTCCCTGCGAGAGGTTGAGGCGGACACCGTCCAACCTCCAGCACCTCCCTCAATGCTTCATCGGATCCGGAACATGTGGCAATTTGCCAATCTTTTCCAGTTCATTCTGTTGTTCGGCAAGGCTCTCAAAATGGACGACAATCTAGACATCGAGGTATGCCTTGGTCGCAGCAACTTATAGAGCGGCGAGCTTCGCTGTTGGTCTGTGGAACATCTCTGACGTGCTGGCCATTGCAGGATCTCGAAACGGAATGCCTGAAGCCCGGCGCTACGGCTTTGCAAGACATTGGCCTTACCTTCCTCAAATTCATCTCCTCACATCGCGGCTTGACGTGCGTGCTCTTCGCCCACCGCGGCGACAGCTGAGCTGACATCGCACAGGCACGACCTCTTCGATGAGTATTGCAGAAGGCAGTTTTTGGCCAAGGCGCCAGAAAAGAACCCCTTTGGAACCGAAGAAATTCCCGCCAAGTTTGCCGACTTTGACGTCTTTACCAAGGTGAGTACCACGCCGACAGTCGGCATGTGAACAATATCTAACTTGCCGTGCGACGTCTAGATTCGCGTTCTGCAGGCAATGACACAGATCATCATGATGAACCCAGAGAAGCTCAGGGAGAGGACAGAGGAGCAGAAAGACCAAGACCAAACGAACTGGGTTAGTGCGCTTCGTGCCCACAGGCATTGAATAACATATGTTGACCCTCAACAGAGAATTGAACCTTATGGGTGGGACCAAGACGATCGGACCTACTTCGTTCTCGACGACAATCGCATCTACTGCCTGACCGAAGCCCCGCCCCCAGCGCCTAAGCCGAAGAAGAATACCAAAAAGGCTCAAGCAGCCCGGCGGTCCAGCAAGAGACGACGCGTGTCTGCTGCAGTATCCAGCGATGCTGAAGACGCGGGCGATGAAGAGTCCGAGCACGGCGCCGCGGCCGAGCCAGAAGACGACGGCCTTGGGGGGATGAAATGGGAGTGCATCGCGGTTACCCTCGATGAGGTGCAGCAATTCGTTGCCAGCCTGAAAAAATCCAAAGATGACAACGAGAAGGTCCTGAGGAATCAGATCACGAACCACCTCGTTCCCATTCTGGAAAAGCAGGAGGAATCAAGAAAGAGGAAACAACTTCAGCGAGAGAAGGAGTTACTCAATCTAGAGAAACTAGCACACGCAAAGAGGTCCAGTCGACTAGCAGGCAAGGCCGAACAGCAAAAGGCCATTGAACAGGCTCGCGAGGAAGAGCGCAAGCGACAAGAAGAGGAGGCGGCAAGACGGAAAGAGGAGGCGCAGCGTCTGAAAATGGAGCGCGAGAGGGATAAGCGGCTGTTGTCCCGAGAGCAGCGGTTAAGAGAGAGAGAAGTTCGGCGTCTTCAGCATGAGGAGGAGCTAGCCCAGCTGTCAGAGGACAGCAAGTCCATGGGCACTGGTCCGGGTCGCATGTCAGAACGGCGTCGGCTTGTCGAGATAGAGAAGGCCAAGCAGGCATTGAAGGAGATTGAGGAAGAAGAGGGGGACTGGATCTTCGACTGCGTCTGTGGATTTTATGGCCAAGTCGACGACGGCACCCACAGCGTGTCCTGTGAGAGATGCAACGTTTGGCAGCACAGCAAGTGCCTTGACATAAAGGAAGAGGAGGCTGAGAAGGACGACTTCCACTTCATATGTGCGCCTTGTCGCAAGCACGAACAGGCCATGAAAGAACAACAAGAGCAGCGACCGCGCATCATTAAGATCAAAGTCAACAAACACGACTCGTCGCCAGCGTCCCGCCCACCAGACAACTCGAATACCGCAGCCGAACCCTCGATCCTCGCACCCATGGGCCCAATCCGCCCTCCTAAGAGCCAAACCACGAACGGCTCCCAATATGGCCTCCAGGCCGAGTCATCGGAGGGAGCAGAGCCGGATCGTCAGTTGAACGGCGCCGGACGGCTTGTCGCCGATGTCGCGTCGACCAAATTATCACCCAGCGGGATTGATAAGCATCCGTTCTCGTCGCCACACCCTACACTGTCTCCTCCGATGTCGTTCGATAAGTCGAGGACTGGACATGCCGGAAACGGAAATGGGATCTCGCCGTCGAAGCAACTTCTGCGGCTGGCGTCGCCTCCGTCAACAAAGAACGCCGAGATCGAGGCGGGAGAAGCGGGGCTCTCTGCCCCGGCGACTTTGCCACACATGACTCCAGCCCACCCCACTTCTTTGGAGGGTCGTGGCAACGGCTCACCACTCCTACCTCCCAGCGCGGGACTGTCGCCGACAAAGCACCAGCAGCCCCCCACTCCACAGCACCAGGCGACGAGCAATGCGGGTAGCTTCACGACACCCTCAGCGGCAAGTAGCTTCTCGGCAACCGTGTTTCCTCCTGTGGCGGCCTTGTCTCCATCCCCGCACCCGCAGATTTTGACACCACCTGTCAAGCATTCAGAGCCTCCCAAGACAATGTCTGTGGAGAAGGTGTAAGTGCTACAGCCCCAACATGGGGGAGGCAGCTGTTTGCCGCGAGGTGTTTTTTTGGGTGGGTTTTACATGGCATTCTACGTTCGGCTCTCTGAGCCTTGTTTGCTGTCGCTAGGTTTGGGAGAGAATTGAGGTATCAGACGGGATAGACAGGTTGACCCCACCCTGTCAGGAGGAAGAGTCTGGTTAGGCGTTGGTTGGTTTTACACGCTCAGGATGGGCCGCCTGTAGAAGGCTCAAGCTGCTTAGATAGCTGTGTATGGACGTCCGTAACAAGCATCATGGTGGTTTCATTGCCCATGACCTTAGACACCCGCGGGATCAGCCTCAAACAAGCTCAACCCATCGTCAGTGCAGTTGACCGACGAAACGAAGCTACGGTAGCTCATCTCCCCAACCTCAAAACTAAACAACGCCAACGCGAAATGGCGGCGCGAAGTGCACAAAAAAAGACAAGACCAAATCTGACAACTGAGACGTCACTTGGTCTCTCAAACAACTGCACAGGAACTACTGGCTCAAGTTTGAGACACAGCCAATCCATGATGCCAAGGAGATGCCGGATCAAATCAGACCAACCCAAAGCTGGGAGGGATAAGCGGGTGTTGAGAGTTTGAGAGATGGGCGGCTGCAGGCGACGCCGCCAGCAACACGGCGCAAATGGGGTAAGGCTTCTCCCTCCCGGTTCCTGGTTTTCATTCATTGATGGCTTCCATGGTAGCCATCAATGAAGTCGCAGTAAGTCGGGGACGCCGGATAATTTCACAAAGCAAACCCGTTTTTGTAGCCGCGAGTGTCTTCTTCGATGGTAGCGGACAAGAGGAGCTTCCCTTTCACCCCTGAATCGATTCGTCTCGTCACGTTCGCCCCTTTCTTGGGCATCCTTCTAGAAATTCAGTGACTGTGGCGTAAACAACTATAAAGGCCAGTGGGCAGCAGCAAGCAGGTGAGACAAGCCCAGGCACCAGGTGCTCATAGGATTCGTCGATGTCGTCGTGCAACAGACGTTCAAACAGTCGCGGGCTAATGCAGCCATCCGTTGCGCTTGCATATGACGACCCACTACAACCATGACGACGACCAACCCGATGGCTGACTGCTCCTACGGAGCGCAGCGCATTTGTTGACATTGCCTGACGGGTTGAGTTTGCATGTCGGGCAGACACCCACATCAGCTTGGAGTCATGTGTGCGCACAACGGTGAAGGGTGAAGCAATACGGGGAAAGAACGAGGGGAAGGGAAGGGCCAACACTATAACCGATCAGAAGATACATCCTAGCTTGATTCTTACCGACAATCCGGATCGGGCTCCGCGTTGGCTTCGTTGCTTGGCACAGCGGAACGTTGGCCTCGTGGTGGATAGGTGGTTTTGGCCCATGCCAGCTGTGTGGGCAAGACCTGTTTCCGGGAGCAACCGACCACATTCCAGTGATAAGCCCCCCTCGGGTACCACCAGACCTCCACCATGCCACTTTTACCATGACAATCTACCTTTACAGGTACTTACGAGTCTCATATGGCCGTTCGAAAAGGCGGCGGCTCAACGGTAGGGCTCGGGTGTGTGCGCGAACATGTGGGGGCGTCGAGCGGCAAACCACAAGCTGCCAGGACGCGTCCGGATGCATGCAGTGTCTGACAGCTACCCATGCATCTGCCGGCAAGCCGCCGCCTCCGACTGCCCGGAGTTGGGTGCTCACCCGTGCCACGACGGTTTGCTCCCCCCAGCAGACGCAGCGAAGGCATGCTTCTGTCCCGAACCGAACCGTGGGGGAGCGAGGGAGTTTGGTGTGTGTGGTGCGTGGTTTCCCTCTCTCGCATTCCCTGTTGCCCCCAGAGCCCGAACCCGAGACGTGAGCCAGGGCGGTTCTCCTGTACTGTGTGCTAGGCCGATGATGCTGGAGACGGCTGCTTCGAGCATGGAAGATGCTCCCGGCACGCCCTCAACCACGCCCGCTTCCGAAAACGGCGGCTCCTCTGACGGCGGAAGCCTCAACTGCAGGCACTCCAGGCCGGGAAGGGCGAATAAAGAACAACCACAAATACATAGCCATGCCCTTCGCCTTCTTTTTCCCACGAGCCATCCAGATCTTGTCTCAGACAAAGATTTACCTATCGTATCTCTCATTCACGAAGGGCAAAGCCAATCTCTGCCCACCGCCCGCTTGCCCACCACACAAACTTCCCTTCTCTGCGCCCCCTCCTCTCCCCGCGCTGTTGTTGCTGGGGCCAGGACAAAGGAAAGGAACAGGAGGTCAGGAAACCCCCTCAGCACTAGGCCAGCGGCCTGGGCTATCTCGGGGCGCCCGCTGCGTGGCAACCTGGAAGAAACAGTTCAGAGCGTGTCTGCCCAGTCGGACAACGACTCAACCCCGTACTGCTCCGTCTTGGGCTGCGACCGACAACACGACACATCCTTGCCGCCATCTGCAAGGCATCTTCCCCCTTTGCAAAGAAGTGTGGCCTGAGCATCGCCGACAGCTGAAGAGCTGCAGCCGACAAGAGACACCGCAGGTTACCCTGACACCGCTTGCAAACCGCCCCAGTCCTCAGCCGCCTCACACACGCGAAGCCCGCCTGCTGCCAATCCAGCCTCACTACTCGCTATCCTTCCAGAAGCGTTGCGGTGAGAAGGTTGCGCTTGGCAGCCTGCTTCACGTTCACGTCGCCCCAGGCCTGATCGTGCCCGTCCTGTGATAGCTCCAGCAAGCAAGCAAGCCTGGTGCTCGACGTGGCACCGACTTTTCCCTCCCCGTTGTCGCAGAATTGGCCATATACTAGCTCCTCGCATCTTCCCTGTCAAGCTGCCTTGTGTCCCAAAGCACTATCCTGCCTGACCTTGATCCAGGGGGGCTATTTGAAGAGCCACAACGCCTCAGCTTTCGACACATCGCATCAAGGACCGTCTGGCTACCGGAGCGCCGAGCAGCGCGTCGTCCTGGACAATCCCCCACTGAGAGTCAACAATCCTGCCCTTCAGAAAATATGGAACACAGCGCACCTCCATCGCCGGCGCCGTCCAAGTCAGAGTCCATGGTACAAGATCTCCATGCATTGTTGCATCACAACACAAGCGGATCGTATTCCCAAGAGTCCCTGGCTATGGGACACGCGCAAGCCCACGCGCAATCGCAGCCAACTTCGAGATACGGGACTCCCGTGCCACAATCGTTCCAATCTCAGGGGTACGACAACACAGCATTCCCGTACCAGCAGCGTGGTGGAGGAGGTCCGCTGGTGAGCTGATGCTGCGCTCCTGAGTCGTTGAGGTTGGCCAGCTGACAATGACTCCAGCAGCAAGGTTACCACGCATCCTTGTACGCCCAAGAGAGCAGCCCATACGGTCCCATCCCCGACGTGAGTTTCCAGCGCTAGGAAGAAGGGTGGCCGTTTGCAGCTGACATCCCTCCAAAGGCACCTCAACCGTACAGCACGCCTGCAACGTCGCCGCCGACACCTTCGCGCGCTTCCGATGTCCTGGACACAAGAACCGGCGCGTCGCTCCAAAAGGGGGCCGTGTCGCGAGCGCTAGGACCCAAGAGCACCAAGATCGAGAAGTCGACGCCGCCAAAGAAGAAGAAGGACCGTACCAAGGCGGCTAAGAACCTGCCAACGCTCGAGCGTCCCATGAGTGAGTTGACCAAAGAGTCCCAAATTCCTGTTGCCGACATCGAGACATACGTGAACCGGTCGACCGAGATTCGCCGAGCCGAGATAGAGTCTGGCAAGAACCCCGGCCGCGTCAAGAGGCCCATGAACGCTTTCATGCTCTACCGCAAGGCATACCAACAGCGGGCAAAGGAGTGGGCGTCCCAACATAACCATCAGGTCGTCTCTCGTGTTTGCGGCATGAGCTGGCCCCTTGAGCCCGAGACCATCCGAAGCCAGTTCAAGCAGTGGGCCGATCTGGAGCGTGACAACCACCAAAAAGCCCACCCCGACTACAAGTTCACCCCCTCGAAACCTCAGAAACAGAAGTTCGGCTCGGCCAAGTTCGACGAGAGCGAAGAGTCGGACCTCGAGGGTTACCAGTGGAACACCCCCCGCGACTCCCGTGGTCGGTCGGCCACCAAGACACCCAATTATGATCCGGACGGAGACTACATCCCACCCCGCTCCCTTTATTCGCAGTACCACCAGCAGTACCGAGGGCAACAAAGCTTGGCGCCACCGACAAACCGATCCGCGTACGAGTTCAGCAATCCTGGGAAGCCGATGCCAGCCCCGTACGACCATCGTGAGCTGTCGAGCATGTATTATGAGACGCAGATCCACAACCAGAGAAACGCCCACGGGAACCTTACCGAGGATCTGATCATGAGGAAGACGCCGTCTCCCACATTTGCATACCAGCAGCACTTGGGGCTTTCTCAGTACAGCCCCAGCCAGTATCACAACCAAACCCCGCCTCCAGCCGCCGAATCCCTCCGCTTGCCCCAGTCTTCCAGATTCGACGACAGCCAACTGTTGCAAATGCATCACCAACCTGTTCGTCACACCGTACATCAACAAGCCCACCGCCACTACGAACAACCCATCGACCCTACCTTGCCCTCATACGATACGGGCAACATGGCCGCCTACTATGACAACCCTGCCCCTGGGACCAATCACGCGTGGCAACAGGGACACCACGGGCAACATGCCATTGGAGAAGACGGCGAGGGCGGCCAATTCACCGATGCCTTCAACATGGGCATCCAGGCCTCTGGTCTTTCAGAAACCCTCTCGATAGAGCCGAGTATGTCGATAGAGCAGCGCGCGCAATTCCTTCAACATGCGGGCGATTGGCACATCGAGGATGTGGGTGATGAACACGGGTGGGGAGACTTGGGTAAAGCTGAGGCTTCTTGATCGGGGCGGGTGATGAGCTGGTCGTGTTAGTGAAAGAGGCCACCATGGGCAGAGAGGGAGATTTCCATACGAAGTGGATTTAGGGAGCCCGGATACCACGGGATACATACGTACTCTCATGGGAAAAAGAGTATAGCTATTGGGAGAAAGGCGCAAGGAGTAGTCATTCGGGTGCGATGCTGGCGGTTGGTCGCAGTCATTGCCGGTGTTTTGTTTGGATTAGACTTTGACCGGGAGAACAACTTTTTCGTACTTATTGACACTTTTCAGCTGTCGATAGCTTTTAGGTATTCTATTGTATTTCTTGTCCATGTTGTCATATTGGCGTCGTCTGTACAAATTGGGTCGAGACGCGCGGGCAACAAAGCGATTATGCGCGATTTCTGGGGGTACATGCTGTTGGTGATTGTGCGAGGTTTCAGCATGCAGGGAGCCGTTACCAAGGGAGTACAAAAGGATAGGGGTTGCGGCTTGGAGCTGTCGCTGGTCAGGAACAAAACACTGCTCGCCCCTGTGCAACGGATAAGTTTGCTTTCGTCTCCCTTGTTTAGGGGTACGTGGAGGTCAAGGATCGGGGGACTGATGGACTTTTGATGAAGTTTCAAGTGCTATACATGGCAAAAAGGAATATGACGAATTTTTGGTTTGCTCTCGTGCATCGGCTCCAAACATTATTGTTTGGTATCTAGAACATCCAAGTTCAGGACGAGCTTGTTGTCGACCCCTGCAGCGACCGTTGCTTCCGGTCGGGATCCACAGGCTCTGATTGGCCGAACCGAAAAACGGGCCGCAGATCACTCGAGAGCCGCATCCGTCGCGATCGACATCAATCAGAAGCCACACGTTCCTTCAACGTCACACGCCGCAGTCCCCATCGCAAAAATGACCTGGATATCCAAAACAATAACAGCCCTGGGCGGCATCTTGCTCGCGCATGCGTAGGTACCCTAAAATCCGTCCCGCAAGGGTCACTGCGAGCTGACATTTCAACAATAGTTGTTACTCTGCCCAAGAGCATTCCTCGCTCCAATCCTTCCGCACCACCGCAGCAACATTGGCTTCGTCCTCCATACCCACCGCCGCATCCCTGCCAATTGACATCGCCATAGAAACCGTCGTTGCGACATTCATCATCGTCCTGGGCCTCGTCTCGGGAACACGACCGCTCCGGCCTATTCAGTGGCGCGTTTGGGCGGGCAAGTTGGAGCGGGAGGGAGCGGAGGGCTTCATGGACAATGAAGGGGAGGTGAATAAGGATTATGTCGGGAATCCGTTTAGGAATTTGGAGGCCAGGCCGGGGTTTGTGGATGTGAGGAGGCAGAGGAGGGAGTTTACAGAGTGGGTGAAGAGCGGGGGAAAGAAGTGAGGGTGTCTAGCTGGAATGACAGAAGAATGGAGGTATGGAAGAACAAACACAGCCTTCAAAGCTTTTACGGGGGATGGAGTGCTTCTGGGAGCTGTTAAATCCGAAGGTGGGTGCACGTGAGGCTGTTCAGGGGCGAAGCTTAGGCGAGATAGCGTCTAGGTCGCCCCTTCCTCAGTTAGTTCTCCAGATAACCCCCTTCAAGGGGCAGGAGCAACTCTCCTACCATCTAACTACGGGATGGCTTCGGGTAACCTCTCGGTGGGAATTCTAGAAAGTCTGCGACAGCAACATTCAAAGACCCTAGCAACCAACCAACCGTTCATGCACTTCAACCAGCGTCATCGAGCATTTGATATGAATAGCGGCGGCGATGTACCCCCGTAGCAATCCTCGAAGTGTGTACTCCACTGGGTCGCATTTGCTTTCCCCGACAAGTATCGAGCGAGACTCGTCGACACACGATGGATCGACCTCTCGCTCCTTATCCTCCTCGCCATCTGGCGGCCACTCGCAACCTCGCTCCCGGTCTTCAAGCTCGACACAGACATCGCGCAATCGTCCGCACTCTGGCATCAACTCTTCACAAAACCATGGATCGTCGTCACGTTGGTCGCGGCCGTCGCGACTAGCCGGACGACAAGCCACACCGTTTGCTCCCCTTAGACGTCAAAGTTCCACCTCTACCCCTCATGGGCCTTCAAGTCCGCTCTATGCGCCATCTTCAGCTACACGGGCACCTCAACTCGTCCCGCCGCCATACCAAGGCCCACGAACGCCCCAGCGACTTCATCGCTCTTCTTCGCGATCTGAGCAACGGGGCCCCGCGGAATCAGATGGTCGTCTATCGGCAAGATATGGGCACACAACTACTGGTCAAGAATACAGCGCTGATCACGATACCTACAGCGAGATCATCATGGGTATCGATGTGAACAAGGATGGAAACGTGGGCTGCGCGTACTACATCGCAATCGACGAGACTCTTCACATTGAAGAGGATATCGCGCTTGGTGGACTCGAGGCTGTGGAAACGCTCCTTCTTCGAATACAACCAACCACTGTCATTGTTCCTAACCGAGCACCCGGGGCACTGGTCGAGTTGCTAGAGAAGGATTCCCAACGGCTGGACGACGAGGCATCAAATCCTGAACGGGGTTCATATATACTTCGACACATTGTATCGGCCGCGTTTGACTTCGAGAATGGGAGAGATACTCTGGCCAACTTAGATCTTGAACCACCAACCCCGGATCATGTGGAGGTGACACCAGCTGAGGACGATATGATAATGTCACTTTACTCTTCTGACCACATGAAGCTCGTGCGGCTGGCCCAAATGATCAACTTAGACAGTCACCTTTCCATTGGGTGTGCTGGAGCCGTACTGGGAGACATCGAACGCCGCAGGATTGCCGAAGTCTCCTATCTCGGCTCCGAGGAGCGTGGTCCATTTCAAGTGCTGTCTGTCAAAATGAGCACGCCCGAGGATACCATGTTGGTGAGCGCGGACACTTTGGTGTCACTCCAGATCGTCCAGTCTGAGCTCCACCCCAACCCACAGCTCCAATACTCGGGGAACATGGGGTCGAAGTCGAAGGAAAGCCTGTCAGTCTATGGCCTGCTTCAAGCTCTAGCCTGTACGGCGCAGGGGAAGCTCAGGCTCCGCCAAATGCTGTTCCGTCCGACGACCGATATTGACATTATCGAAAAGCGACAACAGGCCATATCTGTGTTTCTCCTTCAAGAAAACCAAGAAACCGTTGCGACTATCCGGAAACTGCTGAGGAAGGTGAAAAATACCAAGTCGCTGCTTCGATATGTGAAGCTGGGCGTCGACAGGATCAGGGGTCAGCTGTCCGTCAGGACTGGTGAATGGAGGGCGCTGGTCCGTTTTGTGATGGCTTCTGTCCAGATACGAGAGGCTATTCTATTGCTCTCGGGGTACTCAAAGGTGGATGTATTGGAAAGGGTTAGTATGCGGCGCGAACTCTTACTCGGTTCTTCTTGGGGCTTAGAAAGCGTTGACGCTGATTCTGGCAGGTAATCAACTCGATTGACCCGCGAGAATTCCTATCTATTGGAGAGTCCGTTCTCAAGACCATTGACTTCAAACTGTCAAAGGAAAACGGCAAGACTGAACTTCGACCAGGAGCGAGTAAGGTGTTGGATGAGCTCCGACAGGCTTTCTCAAGAGTATGTAGAATGCTTCCCGCGGTGGAAGATGCCGTGAGAAGCGAGGTTCCCTTATGGGCTGCACGTCATATACACTACTGCACCATCATGCTCCAGATGGGTTTCCTTGTCGCAATTACGCTGAATGAGGAAACCGGAGAGGGTGTCTACAGCGGGGATGATACCATGGACGAGAACTGGCAGATATTTTTCGTCCATGAAAACCTCGCATTCTACAAGAGCAACAGAATGCTCGACTTGGACCACCACTATGGGGACTTGCCAGTACAGATTTCAGGTGAGCCAATGTGCTGGTTTACCCGGGGTTGAGGTGACTGACCAGCTGACATTTTGCAGACGAGGAGATCAACGTGATGTTGAACTTGGCGGCAGAGATCATGGTACATGAAACCTGCTTGATGGCTGTGTCGGAACTATTTGGGGAGCTGGATAGCATACTTGCACTTGCGGCGGCTGCTGAAAAATATCGATGGGCCGCACCTCGCATGACGAGTTCCAACATCGTTGCGATTGCCGATGGACGCCACCCTCTCCAGGAGCTGCTCGTCCCATCCTTCATCCCCAACGATTGTTTCCTGGAAGGGGGGGCTGGGCTCGATGACTCAGACGCCGGAAACTGTGTGGATGAGATGGATGACGACGACCCGGAAGAAGACGAAAATGTGACAGTCACACATGAAGCAAGACAAAGAGAAGAACTCACAGAGGATGCCTTCACAGAGGACTCCTGCACAGTAAGAGGCGACAGCGTTGTTAGCGAGGACCGAATGGAGGGACCATCGATGCTTATTCTTACAGGTCCAAACAACTCAGGGAAGAGCGTCTATATGAAGCAGATTGCCGTCATTGTGTACTTGGCTCATATTGGGAGCTACGTGCCTGCCACGAGCGCTGTCATAGGCATCACTGATTGCATCTTGACCCGGATTGCAACTCGAGAGACTGTGATTGTCGACGAAAGCGCGTTCCTGGTCGACATCAAGCAAGCTGCATTCACACTTAACTTTGCGACTCGCCGCAGTTTGATCCTGGCGGATGAGTTCGGCAAGGGCACATCAACCGAGGACGGTTCGGCTCTTTTCACGGCCTATCTGGTACACCTTCTCGACATGGGACCTGAACGGCCGAGGGTCATTGTCGGGACGCACTTTCATGATATCTTTGAGAACGGGCTGCTTGAAGAGAGGGAGGGGGTGGGGTTCGCTCATATGGATGTCAAGCTCAACGAAGAGGCTGAGGAAATGGAGGACGAGATTACATATCTGCATAAGCTTCTCCCGGGCCGAGGCGAGTCGAGTTTGGCATCTTCGTGCGCTGCCCAGAATGGTGTCGACCCGGAAATCATCGAGAGAGCCGACGATTTGATCGCATATCAGGAGACCAACGAGGACCTCGAGGTTGTGTGTGTAGGGCTGACTGAGAAGGAGCAACAACATGTAGGCGTGACGAGGTTGAGGACTCAACGATTTTTGGAATTGGAGATTCCCGGGCAGAATGCCAGTGCGAAGGAGCTCGATCCACTTAGGAATATGTTGGGGGGCGTTATTTACCAAGAGAAGGACGGGATGGACGAGATCGATGGAGGGGGGTTCGATCTCGACCCCTGAGTGAAAGTCATGTAGGAGAATATGTACTCGTGCAGTAGTGCTGGACTATTTACACTACAATCCGTTTACTGCTGCACTGACCTGGAATCATGCTACCTCAGCAGCTTCATCCCTCATGCACTTACTCAACGCTATGCTGGTATCTTTCACATCGTCCCGGGCGTCGCCGAGTGTGGTCGATCATCGTATCGTCACAACGTATGGAGTTCAAAGCAGGCCCGCACATGTCGTGGACAGCGATCAACTACCTCGTTCAAAGTATGATTCAGGGGTGGCAAATGGGCTGGCTACGTCAGAAAGTCAAGGCTTTCACTGCCAATAGAGTCAACCAAGTACAAGCAAGTAGGCTCGCGTGTAGGGGCAACACGGGATATGGTGCAAGTAGACTTTTTCTTGAGCACGCACAAATGAGCCGAGCAGATTTGATGAATGATGTCATTACTCGTCGGTATACTAATAATTATGAACAGCTTGACAGGTGTCAAGACTTTAACCATGCTTTCATACACTCATCTAACTGCATCCCGAGATGCGATCTCGTTCACGAGCCCCTAGCCCCTAGCCCCTAACCCCTAGCCCCATCCAATTTCCAGCCTTTAGACATCGATCCTTCCCCGGGCTCAAAATGCCGCTGCCCCGAACACCGAAGCCGGCGCCGTCCCGTCTTTCGAGTGACGGGTTCTCATGCTTGGGACTGCCTGTGAATCCCGCTCGCGACCTAACCTCTGAATGTCGAACACTCCAATCACTGCCTGTCACCTGAACGCCAGTCTAATCAAGAATAATAGGGGTCGGATCAGCCAGGGAACGTCAACCCGCGAGCTGGAGGATTCGAGTGTCGCAAACGGGGACGAGTCCGTGGGAACCCCTTGGGACCCGCCCTGGGTGGTCGTTATGGTTGCATCTGGTGGCACAGTGAGAGTAGATGTTGGTGGCCGTCCGGGTACTAGCACTGGTGTCGTAGGCCGTATTGGTGGAGAGGGCTCAGGCTCGGAGGACGGCAGTGCCCGGAGTGAGCTGCTACTCCTCGAGAAGGAGGATGATGTCTTGACCGTCGTCGCTGTTGTTTTTGCCGGCGTAGGTACCGGCAAGGGGCGAGTCATCGTGGGTGCGGTGGTCTTTGGAAGTTTTGCGATGAGGCTGCTTGCTGTCTTCTTTGCCTGGTCGATTTCCTTCTTCGGAATAGCCCTCTTGTCGGCCTCGCACTCGGTCTTGACGAGATTCAGGAAGACGCTGTCGACACCATGGAGCTCGTCTTTGCAATGGTAGTACATGCACGTGACGACTGTCTCGAGGAAGTCGTCCTTGGCAGCCTTACAGACACATTTCGTGTCTTTGGACTCGCACCCGGAGCTTGCGACGCAGGCGGCGACGCATTCTGACAGTGCGAGGGGCGCCGCATCGGCCTGGCTCGTCAGAGCGAGGAGCAGCACCGCGCCGGCGAGCAGGAGCTGTTGGTGAAGCATTGTCGGCAAGGAAGACGTGGTTCGGCGCCGGGATGGATCAAAAGAAGGTCTCAGCTGGAATGAACCATCATCAGTTGTCGCGACACTTGTGGCGAGGAGCTGCTCAACTCGTTGCCTAAGGGAAGAAGAGCCACAGGCGCACAGCTGAGTGTGCTATTTCGCAGGAAACTGGGCGCCGTGAGCTGGGAACTGGGAAAGGGGGCTGTTCCGGGCGGGCGGGGTGGCCGCTTGTTGGTTCGGAGCGCGGCCTCCTCAAAAGCAGGGCTGAGTGTTCAGACGAGCTGGGGGGGCAAGCGATGCCGGGATGTTAGTGGTCTAAAACGTGCCCATTCAGCCGGGGCTTGCACCCCACCCTTCTCCTTTTTAATCTCGTTATGCGCCTCCAGCCAATCGTTCCCGGCGATCTTCATGTGCTAGCAAGGGGACAGCCGTTGTTACAGCAGAGGCATCCGGGGTCAGCCTTACCGTTTTTGGATTCGTCATGGCGTTGAGGTGCTTGAGCCTCGCGGCAAATGGCGGCGTGGGCGGCTGGAGGCGCTCACTACTCGACACAGACGAGTTTGGGAGGCAAATGAACACCGTGAAGCTGCTCATGCTTTCTGCAAGTATTCGGGACACAGGGGAAGCACAGTGCAAGAGAAGTCCTGCGCGTTGTGGAAATTGACTTTTGTGAGCGTGGCAAGCATGGATGGTGACGGTGCGCCGCTCAAAGTTGGGGGACGAATAGGAGCTTGGGGAAGATAAGCTATCGATAAGCTAAATCTACCACACTGCAAAAAAATAACGGTCAACCTCGCCATCCAGCGTCTCTTCCAGGTTGCCTCCAAACAACACAACCAGATCGCAGCTATTTTTCTGCGCCTTCCCAGTGAGAATGGCACCAACTAAACCAAAAGACAAGTCGAAAAAAGGCCGCACCAAGGAACGTCTTCGAGCTTCGACACACAAATCGACAGCAAATGTGAGGGAACTACTGGCCAAGGCGGCAGAGCTCCTCGAGGCTGGCGAGCCCGAGAGCGCGGCGAAGGCCGCTCGCATTGCGTACGAGAGCATAGGCGAAAAAGGACGACAGGCAGGTGCCGCTCTTAGCGTTCTCGGTCAGATCCATATTGAGCTTGGTGACATCGACGAAGCCCGCAACTTCTTCGCTGCTGCCGTGGCTGTCGACGAGGATGGATTACTTCCGGAGGATGTCGGCGGAGGCCCGGAAAAGTTCCTTTGGCTCGCACAACTCAGCGAAGAGGGCGGTCGGGACAGCGTTACATGGTACGAACGGGGCGCCGCTGCCTTGCGCGCCGAAATCCAGACTCTCACGGAGAAACTCACGTCACTTCCCCGGACACGGGATGAGCAGGAGGCAGTCATCAGCGAAAAGCGCCATAAACTAGCCGAAACCCTCTGCGCCGTCGCAGAGGTGTATATGACGGACTTGAGCTGGGAGGAAGACGCCGAACAACGATGCGAGGCGCTGATCACTGAGGCAACAATGCTGGCCCCCGAGGTGGCTGAGATATGGCAAACAGTTGCCAGCGTACGGATATCTCAGACGCGCACGGAGGAGGCGAGAGAGGCTTTGAAGAGGAGTTTGAGTCTGTGGGTCGACCTGCTTCCTCAAGACCCAAGAATTCCGCCTTTCCCAACGCGGGTGAGCCTTGTACGCCTGCTCACCGAGGTCGACATGCTTGATAACGCCATTGATGTTGCTGAACGTCTGGTCGACGAGGACGACCAAAGCGTGGAGGCTTGGTATCTTGGCGGGTTTGGCAAGTACCTCTTGGGCGAGAAGCTGAAGGGGGAATCGCAGCCCTCGAAAGCAGAGAGCTGGCAAAAGATATGGCGATCATCACGAAAATGGCTAATCCAATGCCTGGCCATCTATGAAGCCGAGGAGTACGAAGATGAGAGGCTAAAGGAGCACGCGATGGAACTTCTTGGGTCACTTAAGAGCGAGCTTGGAGAGGTCGCAGAGGGCGATGACGAGATCTGGGAAGATACTGATGACGACGACGATGACGATAGTGACGAAGATATGCAGTGATGGAGCGGCATACCGTGCGCTTTCTCATGCGCCGTACTGTCTATCTGTATTTGGCTGGTTTCACGGTTCTATTTGTTGCATGGAGTCCCGGAAGGAAAAAAATGGAATGGCCAGGTTGATAGAGCATAGTAAATTTCGGGGCGTGACGAGGTACCCCCTCAACCAGGTCTGCAATGTAGCGGATATCCGACCCTTTTCGTAATTCCACCCATGCTGCGTCTGCCTTAGCCACCTTTGTCAATTCTCCTCCAGCTTGAGCTTGCGAATATCCTCTACTGAGATCCCGTCGTCGTCGCCCTCCTCTTCGACGGCGCCGGTTGCAAGACCGCGCTCCCACAGCTGCCTGCCTGTGAGCTTCACAGGCTCCTTTATCCTGGCCTTCTTCAACTCTGCGAGCCTTTCCTCTTCCTCTTTGATGCGAATTTCTTCCATCTCTTTCAAAAATGATGCTCTCCAGGCGATGAAGGTTTCGGGTGTGACCGGTGTGCCGTGAAACTTCTTGTTTTCCTCGCGCTCAGCTGCAAGAACGGCCTCTTCGTGTGCATCTGCAGCTGCCTTCTTCCGATCGACCACCAGTTGCTCCGCGGCGTCCTTCAAGGCCGAGACTAGCGTAAACACCATTGCCATTCCAAGGTTTTCTTCGATCGTTGCCTCCAACCCCTGAAGTAGTTCGTCCTTGTCCTCGGCCAAGTTCAGATAGGTGTGAGGCGTCGCATTCTGTGGAGCTGAAACCTCCAAGACTGGCGCTTTATCGGGATAGTCCTCGGGATAGCGAACTGTGAGCAACATGACTGGGGGTTCTTCCTCGTCATCGGGGATATCCAGTGTGATTGATATCCTATATTCGGTCTCGGAGATGTCTGTCTTGTGTCAGAATTGCATTGCGCCATGAGGTGTTCTGGATTTGCGGGTGGTCAAACCTGTGATTTCATCAGGAAAAATGGAGTCGAGCACCTCCCGCTCCTCAACTTGGTCTTCCCGTCCCATTTTGAAAGCGTAATGATACTAATCCGGGTTGATTCTGTCTCTGGGGTCTCAAACATTCGGGCTGGAGGGGCAAGGCTCGAATGTGGGGTAATCACGCCCCCCCCCCCCATTTGCCTGCAAGCTCTCGCTCACCGCCGGCAGAACTCAAACTCAATCGCCTGGACCCGCTAAAAAATTCAGTTGGCGAGGATCTTTCAGCAGATTTTCTGGGTTGGAGTTACACCTCTCTGGTCGAAACCACGAGATATTCTTCCACGACGTCTGTGCCTAGAATTACTCGAGATGACACCCAAGTCATTCTCCACCGCCTCTGGAGGGAAGAGGAAGGCCTCTTCCGGCGATAAGAGCAATGGTGACAGCCGAACGAAGAAGCCAAGGATCGTCTCGACCTCCCACAAGCGTCGCCCATTTGAAGAGGAGGCTGCGTCTGACAGCTCAAGCGACGCGCTCTCAGATGGCGGTGAGGGCGGCGTTGAGCTGACCTCGAGGCCGAAGCATGTGAATGGCGGGCAGAAGCAGGCGCTATCGAACAATGCCGGTGCTAGAGAATCGGGCGACAAGAGTTTGTTCCCTCGTCACATCCTTGCAGAATCCCTCTGACACGCATTGCAGCACAAAGCTCTAGAGAATCTCATGCCAAGCAGAAGCAGCTTGCACAAGAACGGAAGGCGGCGAAACCTTTGGCAGACGAAGTCCACCGAACGAAGAAGCTGTGGGAGAAGTTACGCCGGAAGTCGCATGTGCCGAAGGAGGAACGTCAACAATTGGTCGATGAGCTCTACGGTATCATCACCGGAAAGGTCAAGGACTTTGTTCTCAAGCATGATGCCGTACGAGCCGTCCAGACCGCCATCAAGTATTCGACCCCTGCCCAGCGGAACCAGATCGCCAAGGAGCTCGCTGGGACATATGCTCAACTTGCGGAGAGCAGATACGCCAAGTTTCTCATTGGAAAGCTTCTCGTCCAGAACGACGACGAAATCCGAGACCTGATCGTCCCTGAGTTTTACGGCAAGGTGCGGAAGCTAATTCACCACGCCGAGGCATCCTGGATTTTGGACGACGTATATCGTGGTGTCGCTACAAAGGAGCAAAAAGCCAACCTTCTGCGCGAGTGGTACGGGCCCGAGTTTGCCCTCTTCAGACAAGGCAACAACGCCGGGACAGCTGACCTGTCGGAAATCCTGGCCAACGAGCCGAGCAAAAGGGTGACAGTGATGAGGTATTTGTTCGACATGATCAACGGCCTCATCCAGAAGAAGCTCACAGGCTTCACAATGCTCCATGATGCCATGTTGCAGTACTTCCTCAACCTCAACCCACAGAGTGAAGAGCTCAAGGAGTTTGTTGAGATTGTCAAGCAGGACGAAAACGGTGACCTCCTCAAAAACATGGCCTTCACCAAGTCCGGCGCCCGTCTTGCATGTTTGATCCTCGCATACGGATCTGCGAAGGACCGCAAGCAGATTTTGAAGACGTTCAAAGACACCTTTCAGCTGATGTGCGGAGATACCCATGCTCACATGATCATTCTGGCGGCATATGATCTTATTGACGATACCGTGTTGACCTCGAAGTCTATCTTTCCGGAAATACTAGGGAAGAACGAGGAGAAGGACTTGGAAAACATCATCTTCTTGGCCAATGACCTCAATGCCAGGATCACAGTCCGGTACCTGTTTGAGGGGCAATCAAAAGCCCTCTTCCCTACCAGCCATGCCAATGACTTGAAACTTCTGGCGGAAATCCACGAGATAAGGAAGACCACGAGCAAGAAGGATCCGGAGATCCGGCGTAAGGAGTTGGTGGCAGCCATGTCGCCGCAACTGCTGGCGGCTGTTGCGTCATCGCCGAACGACCTCGCATATACTTCTTTCGGCTGCCAGTTAATCAGCGACGTCCTGCTTTTCACTGTAGGTGACAAGGCGAGTGCTCTGGAAGCTGTGGCATCAATTGCTGCTGGTGACCCGACCCCCGCAGAGACTGAGGAGGTGTACCCGCCGCCGCCGCCTCACATCTCCCTTACTCCTTACGGAGGCAAGATGCTCAAGACGTTGGTCGCTGGAGGATGGTTTGACCGGAAGGAGGGTGCCCTCAAGAGGGTTGAGCCCCCGCTCAACTTCGCCGACATTCTTTACCCCGTCATCAAAGAGCATATCTTGAAGTGGGCGGTCGGTCCTAGCTCCTTCACTGTGCTGGCGCTCCTGGAGGCGCCCGACTTTTCGTCGAAGAATGAGCTTGTAAAGTCTCTCTGCGCGCACAAAAAGAGACTTGAGAAAGCGGCAAAGGGAGACGGCGTAGTGGAAGGAGAGAAGAAGGATGGAGCATCATCGAAAAAGAAGTCTAAGGGCGGCGCCAAAAACTCCAAGCCAGTTGAGCCGAGGTCAAATGGGAATTCAGGGACGAAACTCTTGCTGGAGAAGCTGAGTGAGTAGTTGTAGTCGATTGGCAGAAAGTGTTGGCAAACAAGAGTTTCAGTATGGTACAAGCCACTTCCATAATCTGAAGTGTCATCTCATCAAATCCTACTGTGGGTCAACAGTGACATCTAGACGTATATTGCTCGTGGAAGGTGCGATAGTTCCAGCGCCAAAGGGAATCTCGACAAGTTGCATGGCCTCGATGGGCGGCTGCAGTGCTAAATGTTTGTGGGATTAGGAACTAGCTGACTCCTTCTATCAGAAGAGATCATGTTGGTTTGGAGGAAAGAGCACCCTTGCATATCAAACTCGTATCAGCCCCCCCCCTTCAAGAAACCAGATTTGTACCTAGGCAACCAGTTGAGTCCCATAACCAACGTGCCGGACGCGGTCCAAAGACGTTGTACGTCCATGGTGCACAGTGGCAATCGACTTCTTGAGCTGTTGAGTCGCCTCTCGGGCCATCATATCCAATCTTATCACATACCGTCCCTCGTCGGCTCGCTCTTTTTCTCCCACCTCGAAGACCTTTCACCCTACACACCAGCCAAGCCACCGGCGGCCAGCGGAGCACTGCTTGGTATTTGGACGAGCGGCTCTGAAATGGCGGCCCAACGGGAAGACACGTCATGTCCTGCAGGATACTTCCATTACACTTGCAACTTCAACGGCCACAGCTATGCCGGGTGTTGCAGGGTCGATGCGTGCAAACAGAATCCTGTTGGTTGCCCGTTAGCAGCTCAGCCGCGCATCTCAACCACTAAGACCTCGACGAGCTTGGAAAGCAGCAGCTCACTTTCATCATCGCCTGCGCCAACTACCCTGGAGACCCCGACGTTCTTATCCAGCGCCGGCGCCACTTTCCCGGCTGCAACTGCTGTGTCCAGTGCTGATGGAAACAGCAACCATGGAATACTCATTCCTTTGGGCGGCCTCATCGCTCTTGTCGTAATACCTGCAGTTGTCGCAGTCGCGGGAGCTATCCTTGCGTGGCAACGATGGTGTAAGCGCCGGGATAGCAAGGCCGAGGATGGTGCCATCGCTGCTCCCGACCTCCCTGCTATGTATCAAGCTCCAAAATCGACGCCGGTACCGCTGCCTGACCATCAAGAAGGTACCTTCCACTCCTTTCTCCCGCAGGGTATCAGCGACTAACCCCTCCGCGCAGTGCCCGGTGTCGCAAACGACCCTAGCTGGGCCTCGGTACTCGCTCGCGAATCCCACAGCCAACAGAGCATATTCGAGTACCGCGGTGTGAGCGGAGCGTCGCCCTACCGCGACTCCACTCATACGCCCGTGTCGCCGACCGTCCCGTCCACACCACCGGCACTACACTCCGTATCTCCACATCCACTGTCGTTGTCGCAGGCCTCGCCGCCACAGCATCTGTCTCCAGCACTTTCTGAGCTTGATTCGACACCGGTCCACCGCGAGATGAATCCCATCACAACTGGCCGTGCGCGTGCGATGGAGCTGGAGAGAATGACTCCGTCGAGCGTTGAGCGCTGCGCAGAATTGGCATACGATGAGGACGCTCGGGCGACAGGAGGTTCCCCTGGTCGAGGTAAAGACCCTGATGTATATCCAAACAGGTGGCCAAGGTATGGAGCCTCTTAGGTAAATGCCTGGATTGTGATAATTCCGATTGGTAGCGGATTCCGGAGAGGATCAGGAGCTAGGAGGGCCTCCCAGGGGAAATATCGAGGAGCCATGTAACAACGACTTGGTGAGCTTTGATTGAGGAGAGCATATCGAGACGTACTTGGACGAGAATACTTAATGGCTACCCCTTTATAATTGACGCAGCAGATCAAACCACCTCGTCGCTGAGGGGTGTTGTGCTAAACGTGAAGGAACAAACAAATCAACAGACAACAACCGTCCCTCCGAACGCCATGCCATGTCTCACCCTGTTTTGTTTAGCCTTGACCGGCACATCCTCGCTGTTTCCTTTCCAGAGCAAGGAGAATAGACCTCTAGCCATGGGGCGCTGGGGTAGGGTGACTCTATACAACACTCTCCTCGCGATCCCCGTATTCCTCTGACTGCCTGGAAGCACCATTCATCCCTGCAGCCTTGCGTGCAGTGGTAGGTTCGTATTTACCTGTATCCTAAGCCAATGCCAATCGTCAGGGATTAACCGCCCCAAAGAAATGAGCCAGCTCAGCTCAAACTTTTGCCAGGCGCTTTTGTGCTTCATTCTCCTCGCTCTCCGTCACAGCTAGGTCGAGTTCCGCCTTCGCAACCTGGGGTATAAATCGCATCGACAGGAGCTGGGACTTGGATTGGATAGACACCCGGTGACTAGCTGCTCATGAGCTTTCCCATGTCATCCAAAAGCTCCTGCAAGTCGTCATCGCTGATCTTGTCCGAAAGCGAAGGTATCAGCGTCTTGCATTCGTCCGACGTATCGCAACAAAGCGTGCCTGTAGTACCACACCATCAGCAACAAACCCTCCAGAGTCCCTCGGCAAAATCCAAACCCACCGATTTGCGCCCTCTCAAACTTGGTCAACTCCTTGTGCGCGCTGAGCAGCCTCTCCACGGCCTCCACGTTCTCTTTTGCCTTGAACCGTGCGAATGCGTCAAGGTAATCGAGCGTTTTGTTGAGCACCTCGGTCTCGTTGCGATCCTTGCGATCCTTCTTGCGCTTGGTCATTAGCGCGTTGATGACCAGCGAGGCTTCTGACAGCGTGAGGGTGTCGACGTTATCGAATTCGCCGAGCTTGAGCACCGCGCCGGCTTCCTCCTCGCCGGGCGGGGGCGGCTTTGAGCGCGAGGTGGGCGCGTGGTTTTGGTCTGACATAGCGACTATTTGCTGCAACTGCACTGATTGGCAAATAAGCCGCGGGGTGGGGGGGCGATATTGGTTGCCCGAAAAGCAGCTGATAGTCGTCGAGGTGCGGACGAGTGCTGTTGTTGTCTGGGGTCGAGGCTGGGATGTGGTTTTGGTTGTCAAAGAGAAAAAAGGGGGTACCAAGCTCTGCGCAGTGTTGTGGTTGTTTAAGTTCGGCGCAGAAGAATGGGGAGACGCGTTCGGATTATTGCATAGGATGACTCCGTACACTTTCCCGTTCCGTCGCTGGATTGACGTTGTGAAAGAGCAGGCTGCCCCCCTGTGCGGCTCAACTGGGGCCCCGAGGACGCCCACTTCAGCCGCTGCGATGGTGGGGTCTCAGCCGCCCAACCTGGACTCCAAAGTTGACTGGGAGTGTGCAGAGGCCCCACAAGTGAGAGTATGAGGTGCTTGGTATGCGTATTCTGAGCGTAGTTGGACACGCTGGGAATTTTCCGATGAGGTACTCACGCCGTACCGTAAGCAACATGACAGCGTACCGTAGCCCACCAAAATCTCCATATAAACCCTAACCCCTGCATTTTCACCCAGAGTCGCAATGCCCCTAATTGCCAGGCCATAGCAGACCTCTTTTCCTAAAACTACCTTTTACAGTAAACGTAATGTAAAGGAGGGTAAATATAATTAACTGCGTATAAATAGCTCGCTAATTAAGCTCTTAATTAGTCGAACTTGACCTTTGTAGCCTAAGCCTTATAACCCCCACCTCTTTCGATCGCTTTACGCTTTTATAGTAATTAGGATAGTAGGATTTAATGCGATACGTGTAACCACGCGATAATAAAGGGTATTTTTAGAGCACTAGTAGTGCGGGCAGCACAGGGTACACCTCCGTGTACGCACGGAGGGCTATACGGTGCCCCGCCACATGGATACACGGGGAGCGCAGCCTCTGCAGATAGCTCAATCATCATCCAATTCACCCCATGACCTGACCCACGTTCGCATTGCCGTATACAGTACGACGGTGCGGTTGCACCGACAGGTAGTATTTAAAGGTGTGGATGAGATGCGGGGGTAAGGGTTTTATATGGAGATTTTGGTGGAGTCATGGTACGCAGTCATGTCATCTACAGTACGGCTTGAATACCTCTTTCCGATAGTACCGTGGTCGAAAGTACCCCAACACAATTGCCTCTTGCTACCAGGCACAGAGGCACAGACTGCCTGGAGAGAAGAAAGGGTGCTTTGGTCAGTGTGCAAGGTGTTACTAGCACTGTCATGGCGTGACTTCAGGACTTCCGGTTGTGTGTTTTATGTCTTTATACCTGATTTTACTGGATCTTCTATTTGCAACTCAACAGTACGCCTTGAGTATACTCCCGTCGGGACGTTCCAAAATCGTTTATCTGCAATGAGCCGATAAAATCCTAATATTCTTAGGCGTATGTGCTGATCGGGGCAGACAGCATTGCTCTTCTGGCCAGAGCCTCGATACCTATGTCCCGAGTCTGTACACGCTGAAGGGTAACCTTATATCACCAGGGGCCATGTATTTTGGACACAGAGCTTGACCGCGAAAGGCGTGTTTCCCGCCGGACGCCTCTATATATAGCCCCTGAACGGACATCTTATCACGTCTTCGCGCTGGCGGGAATTGGCTTCTTGCGAGACAATGATGGGGGTATTCATTTCGTCAAGTAACACCGAATAACAGTCAAATCGTAAATTCCATGCAGTCAATCAGTGCGACCACGGCGCCCGACGACCTCGTTGTACCGGCAATGATGCGGCAGCCCGTGCGTGCGTGCAGCGACTCTCTGTCTGATTCCATCTCCTCCCCGTCTTGGGCTCCCCGCGTCTACAGTTATTTGCTCCTCCGCAACCCCCAAGGCCAACCAAACCGCCTCCACCGCCTGCACCTGCACCCGCAACAGGAAGACCTGTCCCGGCCGGCAAGAAATGCCGTGGTGTACGCCTTGCCGAGTCCACAGACATTCAATCCCCTGTCGCCCCTGGACAGCCCGCATCTATGATGTGCCGCCATCTCCGAGCCACCGCGCCAAAACAGGGGCCCATCCGCAACTCGCGCCAGTCTCCAAACCAATAGCTTTATTGCGGGAGTATGACGGCAAAGTCCAGATCGTCCTGTATTCAGGTCCAAGGATCTTGCCACGCGTGGACCAAGGGCCGTTTGCACCGATGGCGCCTGTGCCGTACTATGAACAGACTACAAAGCTGAAAAGACGAAGAGCTGGGAGAAATGGTCAGCAAATTCTGCCTGCACACGATATTGTCGCGGCAATGCTTACGTTATTAGTTGCCGCAATTGCAATGCTGTCTTCAAAGGGATGCCAGCTCATATGCAGAATCTTCTTGTTGAAGTCGATCTGGTCCGCGTCCGTCTCCTTACGCATCCGCTGGCCCTGACCTGCTGCCGCTGGGCTGCCTGCCCGCGAACCGCCCTTCTTACCGCCGTTCGCCGTAGGGCTGGTGGACGAGTTGATGGGCGTTGGAACACCAACCTTCTTCGCCTTGAAAGCTGACTTGTCAGCTTGCAGAACAACTTCGACCTCCTTATCCGGGTCCGAGGGGTAGATCATGAAGTTGTTGTTGTAGCTTCCCGTCATCACGTTCTTCGCATCCCCCGAGAACACCACCTCAAACTTGTCGAAAATGCTGTCGTTTTCATATGTATCGCATAGCCTGGGTCTAAGGTGCTCATGAATTGGGATCGTCTTGACGGGCTGTCTCTCCATGTTGACATCCCAGATCTTGACCGTTAGGTAGTCACGCGAAAGGATGTATCTGCCGTCGTACGAAAAGCGGACGTCCGAGATTGAGGAGATGATCTCGGAGAAGAACGAACGGGAAGACGGGTCTTCCTCTTGTTCAAAGACTACACAGGTTGTGGTTAGCCGCGGCTGGAGTTCAAGGTTATGCGGGGAGCATTGGGCTTACGCTTTGCGTGTTGGTCACAGAGCGCACTCTGGCGCATGTCGGCAAGCTTGATGGTGCCTTTGGAGCTGGCGTACATGAACCAATTGCAGCTCATGGGGTGGAATTCGGCGGCCGTAATGACCTCTGTCAGCTCTTCCATGTTCGCCGGCTTAATGTCCACGATGTTGAAGCTCTGATCTTGAATGTTCAAGTTCCATAGGTTTATGCGCAGGTCGTCACTGCTGATGAAGGTCTCCCCATCGCTGTTGACCGAGATGCTGTTGATATGGTAGGCATGAGCATTGGCATAAGTCCTGCGGGGCACAGCAGCAACCACAGTGTCATGGTGGGTAAGTCTGGGCAACTTCAGATCACTAGGAGACTGGAACTGATGAGGCGGTGCACGCGGGGCTCCTCCACCACCAGCCACGTTCGCTGGCGTGAGGTCATGGGAGAGATTGTTCTCAGCCACCACCTTGAGCGACTTCTCGAAAACCTTCCACAGCTTGATGGTCTTGTCGTTGGTGGAAAGGAGGTAATGCGAGGCGTTCTGTCGCCGGCACCACTTGATCTTGTTGATTTTCTCCTCGATCTCCAGAGACTTCAGGTAGTCGAACTCGGGCTCGTGGGACTGGAATTCCGTGTGGAACTTGTACTCGCAGGTTTTTTTCTATAAAGGATGAGCGAAACAGTCTTTTTAGAGAGGGGAGGCCGCAATGGTGCCTGGGAACTGACCGTCTCATTCCGCTCAAAAAGCACGACTCGCCCGCCCTTATCACCGGTCGCAAGGTAGTTTCCCGTGTGGTCGAACTCTACCGTCGAGATGATATCGGCTGGTTGGAAAGCATCAGCGGAATGCGACTAGGGAAGCGAGAAGTAGAATCATGGGTTACGAGACGACTGGGGCGAGATCCCAGAACCGCGCGCTCGCGAGCCCGCTTGCTGGGCGGAGGGCAACGACGTACCTTCGGTAATGTCCTCGACGTCACCCTTATCACCAAAGCACCTGCCAGCGAGATTCAGCATATACGCGTACTAAGGGCGGTAAGGTGGGAGGGAAGGGGGTAACTCCAACCTCCGCCACGAGGGGACGAGGTAACGGGGGGACGAGCGGGACAAGGAGCGGGCTTACTGCGTGAACTTCCATGTCGGCGAATTCGTTTCTGTGTCCACCATCTTTCAAGATCCAAAACGCAGGTGGAAACCTCCCCTACGCTGCCAAAAATATGGGGGAATTATGCGCAGTGTGTCAGTCCGGGAATGGCGGCGAGGGTCGCAGCGGGAGGAGTTTCGCGGCTCGACGCGCGGGACCGGGGTTCGGGATGGCGGGGTGGGAGGGCGGCAGCGGAGTGACGAGAAGCAGGCTGATGGACAAGCAATTCCAGATGCTAGATACCGCGCGGAGCTAGCACAATGTAAGGCACAACACACAAAGCACCCAGCTGGCTTTGATGAAAGCTAGGTTGTGATGTGGAGCTGTCACCGGCGGGCCTTGGGTCGGGTTGGTCGCTGAGGCAGGCGGGAGGGGATGGGACGCGGAGAACGTTGCTGCCGCGGGGGAGGGGACGAACGCTGAGCGGAAAGAAGAAGAAAAAAAATAGAAAGAAACCAGAAAAGACCGATCTAGTCCTTTGAGCAGACGTCCTGGCGATGCGGACGAGTGTGGGGTATCAAAGTCGCACGCGGGCGTGGGCAACTGCTGGGAGCTTTGGTGATGTTGGAAATCAGGTCGGCTAAGCTTGAATGACGGGAGTCGGTGGTGTTGGCGCAAGCGATTTTGGTGGATGGTGGTTGACCGAATGGGGCCTCGACGCAGAGGAGCCCACAGTGCGGCCTTGCCGCCTCATTGAACTGGGCCTAAACGCGGACAGTCTTCGCGCAAGTCGTGCGGCAGTCGCGCTGATGGCCACACAGCTTGGGGCAAGCGGGGTCGCCTATCTCGAGGAACCTAGGGGTACTTCACGACAAACGACCAAACGCGCCTAACTGTCTGGACCCATTTCTTGCCCATGGTCTCTCCTTTCAAACAGCCCCTAGGGCCGTACAGTTTTAATGACCACTCTTGCTACCTACAAAGCTGGCGGAAATCTGGTCGGCACATCTGTTTGCGGAGTTACTCGATTCATGCGCAACACAGACTGCTCAAAGGGTCGGGCAGCTTGAACGAGCAGCAACTCAATCTTGGTCGTCTGCCACATCACATGCACACCATCTGCCAGCGCAACAACGTGGATCCTCCCCGTTGACTACCTGGCAAACATTTATCGGCGCCTATTTTAGGGTCCCACACTACGCCTATCACGAACCTCTGTCCGGGTCCTGGCTGAGGTCCATCAAATATGGACGGTGAGCCTCCTCGTCGCGTAGAGGGTGTTGAGCGAAAGGGAAAAGGAAAGGCCGTGGATGAGCAGCAGGAGGATCTCAACCAGGCAGGAACCCAACGGGATGGCGGCAAATCGATGCTCACCCGTGTTGCCGAATCGGCCACATCGCTGCCCACAGCAATTTTCGGGAGTGGCCTTGGAGCCGGCGAAATACCCCAATTGGGAACTGGTGAAAAGGGCACCAGCTCACGGTCTGCGGAAGCTATCAACAGGTTGGGCGAGACTTCAGCTGCGGCTTTGTTCGGCGCCTCATCCAGCGGGGCCAGCGCAGCTCTGAGATCCGGGCAAACGAAAGAGCATATTGCCAAAGAAGAGGCTGCATTTTCCACCTTCTTGGACAGCACCAACCCACAATCTCTAGTCCCAGAGGAACCTGAGGAAGCATGGCATGAGAGCGCTCCGATCCACACATCGCAGTCCGGGCGTGAACGGCCTTCGCAATCCGTTGCGGATCAGGAAAAAATGGATGGTGCAAACGTTGTAGCCCTTCTCGCGACAGCTGTCGAGGCTGAACCTGACATTGGGTTGAGAGAGCTGAACTCAGAAGACGATCTGTCCGGCCTGCGCAAGGCACTATTTGGTGACGGTTCAACCGACACCACATCGTCTGTCGCCTGGGACAATGTGCTTAATTTCATCCCTAGATACCTCCAAGGGTCTGGTGTTTCCAACTCGGCAGCGGCAGACATGTCTACGCATCTCGGAGCCGTCGGTAGGGACGAAGCTTGGGAGGCGTGGATTGGGCAGTGGTCGCGTGTCTTGACGGGATATCAAGACGAGGTCTGGGGTGATTTTGGGTCGCTAATAGACGAGGCTCGGGCTGAAGTGCAGCGTCTTAAGGCTGTTGAGCCCAACGAAAAACCCCCGCAGCCCACCGCACTTCTGCGGCTGAGGGCAATTCTCGGCCATCTTCGAGGTGATGGTTCGCCGTAAAACACACCGACACCTCTATAAACATTTCTGGGCAGACGGCCAGCACCTTTGACATATCTGCGGTTCTCGGCGCACCTGAAGCGCATCACGTGTCGGCTGCTGAAGAGGGCTCTCACCGCTTTCAAGTGCGGGGCAGCAAGCTGGAAGGCAACCCAGCTTCAAAAACCCCGCGATTCGGAGGCGGAGCTGGTTGCTGTGCCAGCAAATCGGATGACATCATCCTGGTCTGTGGTTGGCTACATCCTCCCAGCCCTGTCACCAACCACCGGCCAACCACCAGATTTCGGCTGCGGGTTGAGCGCTGCTCGTGGACTCGGGGTCCTTCGCTGTCTCTGACTCCGAGCGTTCTGTGCTTACAGTCAATCCTTGAATCAATCAATCAATCAATCAGTCAATCAATCAGAAATCATCGATCTGGCTCTGTATGTACCATAAAAGATATACGGCCTTATCAATGCGCTTTTGAGCAACTCATTCAAAAATCGCGCTGCTGTTTTGTTCGAGTCGCGTGCGATCGTCGCTGCTGAGGCGGGTGACAAAGAGTAAGAAATCTAGGGCGACTAGAGACACAAAAGGAAAACACCGGCCCCCCCTACGACATTGAAGCATGAGGAGCAAGCAGCTCGGTAACTTTCTTTTAGCTGCCGCCGTGACGTTGCCCGTCGCGGCGGAACAGGCCTTCTTCCCAGTCCAAACTCCTCACCCGCAAGCAAAACTGGTCAGGAGACAAGACTGTATCCCGAATTTCTACAGCTGCGCGGATCAAGGACCTGCCTTCAACGGCGTATGCTGTCAAAACGGGCAAAGATGTAAGCCAGCGTCCCGTCGCCTTGTTGCCTCGAGGTTTCTAACGAACCCCCGCAACAGGCCGCCTTGATGCGAATAGCCAACCCGCCTGCTGCCCCGTCAAGTATGTTGATACTATCCTGCACCACAAGCTTACCAACTGACCGCTAACGCTCAACCCAGTGCTGTGTGCACCGGCACCGCCCCCGCCGAGTTTGTCGCACCGACGCCAACCGTAGCCTTCGTTCCGAACCCCTATTTCTCGTTCCCCTTCATTGCTACCTCCTTCAACGGCCCGGGGGCATGCTCCCAAGCAGCAAGCCAATGCAATGCGAATTACGACGCCTGCACAGCGCAGCTCGAGGGGCAAGGCGGTGTGGGAGGCTCGTATCAAGTCACCATTGCGGTTCCCGGCCTAGGCTCGGGCGGAACGACAATCGTCGGAGGCGGGGGTGTGACGTACCCTACATCGAGCGCCACGAGCATATGTGAGCTTCCCCTACCCAAGGCCTTGATTTGTCACCATGCTCAATGAACCCCTTTCAGGTAGCAGCTTGTCGGCCGTGGCATGCCGCAACATTCGACCAGAAGTATGGTACGTATCCCTTCCTCCTATTCTATCTCGGAGAGCACCACTAACACACCCATAGCACTGCCGCAGGAACGTCTAATGCAGGGTTTTGGGTGGGCACCGGAGCCGCCCACGCCGCCCGTCCAACAATGGCATGCATTGCACTTGCGGCAGCTGGTGTTGCCGGCCTCGGTCTGGTATAAGAAGCCGCAAAACAGTGCGTGCGCTAGGCAGCTCGTGAGGGTGGACTGCTGTTGGTAAATTTCTTCATGTATATACAACATTACGACGTCAACGACTTGATGATGGCGTCTTTTTCGCCACGGCCTCGATGAGCGATGTCTTTCTAGCGCCTGACAATAGAATAGCAATATATAACCCGGTATCAGCTCGGATCTGCTCCGTCTTGATAGCGATACGACAAGAAGATCCGAGTGGCAAGTCCATTGAGACGCCAAATGAGTATATTGGAAGCATATTCTGATGACTGTAGTTGAGCTTGAAAGGCTCACAGATACTCGAGTATCCAACGCTCAGTCTATGTACATATACCGCTCTCTGTCTGCACGGGCAGTCCTTCGCTATATAAAAGCCCGTTATCGTACGGATCGAAAGCCGGAGCAATCACAAGTTGACCCTGATAAGAAAGAAAAAAAAGGGAAGCCAAAAAACCCACGCATGATAGTGCCTCCCATAGCCATTTTTTAGCGCCAATGCTAAGACCCTCGAAAAGCCAAAATTCACTGGTTGATTCCAAATAAAACTCTCAGGAAGCATTCGGCTCCCTGGCTTATCGTCTCCTCTCGTCAACCACCTCGGCAGAGCTCCCTAGTAGATCGGCATCACGGTTTACTCGGTTGACGCTCCCCTGATGGACGAAACCATACGATGTTGATCGTTCTTGTTGGGTGCCAGAAACGTCTTGTAGGTCCGGATGGGCACTAGAAGCACCCGAAAGCCGTCTTTGCGACGGGGAGCGCTCGAAGGGAAGTCGGGACGACGTGGTAGCAGATAACGGTATGTTGGATGACGCGCGGGACAGCCTGACTTCAGCCGAAGGAGCGCGGGAGTGGTCCGGTGTGCGTTTTGAGCTCTTCCGGGGAACGCTTGGGATAGATGGCAGCGCCCCGGTCCCGGACATAGCCCGAGCCCTGGTGGACCTCGAGGTTTCGGCTTCATTCAAGGTGGTATCTTCGCTAAGACCGGCATCGTCGTCTAGGAGGCTGGTTTCGGGCGCGCGGGCGGCTCTAGCGCGAGGGGCTCTCGCTTGTCGGACATCGTCCTCGTCGTCTGAATCGATGGGTCCGTTGCGGATGACGCCCAGGGCAACGGGAATGCCCTGCGGCGGTGCTTCCTCTTCGTAATTCCCGCCCGCGGATGGTGGCATCCGTGCGCTTCTCACAACCTCAAAGCCCTTGCCCTTGTCCTTCCCTTTGGCACCGAACATGGTGCGTATCCAGCCCGCTGCCGAAGCCATCGGCCCGGTCGGGTCAGCTGGGCCAGTCCCGAGTTTCCGGCTTGGGCCCTCAGAGTTCAAGCGCTCGCCTCTAACGCCGTAGTAGAAGTCAACCTCGCGGGTCGAGTAGTCGGTTCGAGGAGTGAGAGGCGTCCCAGCCTGAGCGTAGGGATTCGGCGTTTCGCCACGCGGCGGTACGTCGATTTCAAAAGGGGCTCCCAGCGGACTGACGCCCACAAGGCTGGTGCGCTTCTGGGCGGCGGCAACCGTCTTGGAAGCTGGCGACGACTGAACGTCCAAGGTCTGTCGACGTTGGCGAGGCGGGCGGTAATAGGGGTCCGCTGGTTGAATGCCCAGTCCAGACTGGGCCCGCGCTGGGATGCCAGGCGATGGCGCAAACGAAAAGGTGCTGGAATCGCCTGGTGTGGTGGGCGTGAAAGCACTGGTGGCACTGTCCATGTTTCGCGAGGGGGAATCGAGATGGAGATTCTCCAACGCTGTGTGGTCACGCCGCTGCATGATGCCCATGCTTCCGGCCGACTCGCTCCGTAGTCGCCCTCCAGGCATGACGTACCCGGGCTTGGACGCCTCTGCTGCATCCAGCATCGCCGAGCTCGACAACTGACTCGACCTGGAGGGCCCTGCCTCCCGTTCTCGGCGGACGTTGCGCCGGGACAGCTGCCGCATCCCGAAGATCTTGGACAGGCCGCCACGCGCCAGACCATGCGCACTGTCGCCGCCGGCCCCAAGCATCCGCGCTGCCACTTCCACAATCGTTTGCACCGCGTTGAGGAAGAATCCCAGAACCAAGACACCAGCGTGTATGAGGAGGATCGCGTATCCGATCCAGCCCTTGGTTCCCTCTCCCACGCCCATCGAAGGGACGAAAGCCACCATGAGAAGCACAGTGATAAAGCGTAGCGCAGAAAATAGGGTGTGGTAGGCGTTCATTGAGGTGGGTGAGTGAAAAGGGCGAAAAGCGTGCAACGTGAGGATCTGGATCACCTCGCAAATGGCGAGGATCACAATCTGTGCTACACCAGCGGGCTGGACAGCCCCAACAGCGATTCCTCGCAAGAATGTGAGCAGGACGGGTATTAGCGCAAAGGCGGCCGCCTCGTCCGAGTATGTATTGTAGAGCGGGCCGTAGAGAAGGACGGTGGGCAGGTCGTCGAACAGGAATGCCCTCGGCTTAGTCGTCACGATCAAATACAGCAGCCAGACGGCGAAGACAATGATCAAAACTAGCGTGACCACCGCCAGCCCTACCGTGAAGGCCGGTGACTCGCTAGCCACGACCAGTTGAAAGGTCGACATGGCCACGATGGGGAGGAGGAAAAAGTTCAAGACGATTCTGACCATGTTGCCAAGAGTAAATGGGATGTTCTTGGCACGGAGGTCCTCCTCGGGAATCTTCTTGATGGCTCGATACACCCATTGCACAAGGAAGCCGCCTTGAACCAGCAACACCATGGCGGCAATGATGACGAGGACGTATATCATCATGCCTGCCCAGATATCTTCCACCTTTCCCAGTCCGACGAGCTGGGCATAGTGCTGGAGACCGTAGGGTCCTCTGGTCACGTAGATGCCGTCCTGGATGCTGTTCCAGCCTGCGTCTCTGCTGACGAAGCTCTGGTTGAACAAGAGAACGGACCAAGACGCCTGGCTGACGATGGGCTGGTAGAAGCCCGGATAGTTCAGTGTCAAGCTGCCCGTCAGCGCGACAAACTGTATGTACTGAAGACAATCCCCAAAGCCGGGGGTGACGAGGCGAAGCAGGTCAGCATCCCGGCCAAAGTTGGAGGTCCAGTGGAAAATATCGGCAGAGCCCCAGGGGCTGTAGATGCCGGCAAAGACCGTGGCCACGGCAACGAAGATCAGCACGATGAGCGGCAGGAACTTGAGCATCCAGGCCAGATTTCCCAAGTCAGGCGTAACCGTAGCCGAAACACACCCAATATTTGTCCCCCTGGCGTCACCGTATATTACCAGAAAGGTGGCCGAGAAGGACGTGAAGGCATACGACGAAGTGAAGTTGTGGCTGAGCGTCACCGACGGTAGAGCCGTCGCGTTGTTGAAGGCGGGCCCCAGGGGACATGATCCGTTACCCAGCGCATTGCAAAAATTGGTGTTGTTGCTCCACGGTTCGTACGAGAGCACCTCGATCTTGCTGTGCAGCGTCGTGAGCTTGGGGTTCGGGGCGTTTGGATCCGGTTCGTTGAGGATCTTGCCGTCCGTCTTGTTCACATTGTTCCAGTCGGGACTGTCCGGAGGTGGCAGCGCAACGTTTGTTGAAGAACCCGTCACATTGCCCCGCATGGTTACCACGAGCGTGTGTTGGGGGTTCGTGGTGTCGAACGAGGCTTCAACCTCGAGAGGCTTCCACTGCAGCGGCAATGGGTCGTTGGACTTGTACGACTCCTGCAAGCAGTTATCAAAGGGTACGAGCACGGCCAGCGAGACGTGCGCCAGCATTCCAAGCAGAAGCAGCCATTTTGCACTGAGCATCAACGACAGGACAGGCCCCAAGCGCAATGGCTGGCGGCAGCCAGTACGCCAGCCCAGTGTTCGGCTTCCTGAGCTCATGGTGCTGACTTTTGCGATTCGGGACGAACTGGTGGAGGTTGTCCCCGCATGATAACGGCGCCGATCGGGTGAGGAGGGTTCGGATGGCGGTGCGGTGGCGGGTTGCGGTGCCCGTCGCATGGTTTTGAGGCTCGACGGGATTTCACGATGGCATGCGCATACGCAATCGCTGTTGGTCGGTACCCAAACGAAACGCAAGTCGTGATCGACGGCCTACATGCTGCGCAACTTGGTCGGGCGCGCTGTTCCCTGCGGCGGACAGTTGTTCCTGGTCGACGTTATCAATCCCACCAATTCGAATGCGCGGTTGGGCGAGAGTTGGGAATCCGAGAATCAGTCGACCGATGCAGCGACAACAATCCAAGCGGGTGCCGGACTGCGTGGGAAGCGCTCTCCATCGAGTTAAAACAGCCCTGCGAGAACGAGGCAGTGCCACCCATGCTTATTTAGCTGGGCGATCGATGATTTGCCGTGATGCGGGTGGGGCAATGTTCCCTGGGGAAGGGGAAACGGCCTGGCGGCTGCATTGCGCTTCTAATTAGGTACACCAAGCACCCACTAGCCGCCATGGTGTGCATATACGGCCAACTTCCGCTCGTACGGAAAGCCAAACCTCTCCTTACTCTGTGCTGCAGTAGTATATCAGCCCGGGCCACGAATGCACTGCCGTCTCGCTCGCCGGTACGTTGCGAAACTCTGGGGCAGTATTCGGCTTGAGAACCGAGCTGACCTCACGAAGCCGTCCGTACCTTCAGGGCCCCCTTGAGCTGGGTCTCGTATCACTTTGCGCCCGGTTTCTTGGTGGGTTGACCGGAGAATGAAACTTGGCACATCCCAGAAAGTCGGCCTCGCGACAATTCACCGCGTTACATTGTTACTACATTCGACTGACGTAGGGCATCGTCAGTGGCACCAAGTGAGCTGGGATTAGCAGTAGGTACAGTCCCATCCATCATCATCCTTTCCTCCCTTCCTTCCCCCTAACCCTTATCTTCTCGCACGTCCGATGTTGGTACATGCCTGACAATTCCTGCTATATCATTGAGGGGGTAACTCTCTGAGCGGCCCAAGGGGCTTGAGTTTGAGACAGGAATCTCCAATTCCAAGCTGGGACAGAAGAGTAATAATTTCACGCTCAATTGAAGCCAAACGCCCGCTCTCCAAATCACTCTTGAGGTCGGGATTGATGGCTTCATCCTCCACTAGAATACCCCTAGACAATACTTTTCCTGACAGTCGAGAAGTGTCGACTTTGAATGTCAGTGCAAGTGACCGCGTCTCAGCCCCGCGAGGTATCACCTCGAGTGGCAGCAGATCTGTCTGAAGACGCCTGTGTTTCTTTGCTGGGTTTCTCGCGATAGAGCGTTGCCTCTTGATCAGATAGGCTCTCCTATCTTCTACAGACAGGCTTGTTTCTGGAAGTTCCTTGATTTGAACTTCATCTGATAACACTGCCGCTCCTAACACATCATCCGTGTGCGGTGGTCGATGTTGCGGACTGTCCAGAACTGCATGCGGACAAAGCTCCCCCCGATAGGGCTGTCTTGCGTGGCTCTCAGTCACCTCGTAGTAGGCGTGTTTCTCTCTTCGCTTCATATCGTCGGCTCGGGAGGCAACAGGTAGACGGGGATAAGACGAGTTACCTGGCTGGTCATATTGGCGGTTTTCAGACCTACGTTGCCGCTGAACTTCTTGGTTCCTGAACGAGAGTCTGGTTTGCCCACTTTCCAATGGTAATGCCTGGCGCTTTTGGTGCCAGCTACTATCTGGAAGAGGCCGTGAACTCTGCCGCTTGCCCTGTAAGGAGCCCTGGCCCCGGAACCCGGCTGTGCGTTGCTTCCGAACAACAGAGGCACCTGTTGCCGGTAACGGTCTCCGATATGGACCTCCAGGAACACTTGCTGCTGGTCGGTTCGGTGATCTCTCCACAGAACTATGGCGCCGGTTATGCCCTGGAGGCAAGTATCTACTTGGCGGCGCCCTTTCGGAGTCTGATAGGCTGTCATCCATGTCGGTGGACGAACTCGTCGACAGCGAACGAGCACGTCGTTCCTCAAAAGTGCATCTCGGAATGTGTAGTAACTGCCCGCGTCGCGAAGCCGCCAACGCGGCGATCGACCATGGATTTAGTGATTTCAGTGGCGACTCGGAATGTTCCTCTTCGGAATCTCGGCCGTCTCCTGCTCCGCGCGCGTCGTCGTCGTTGGAATCGTTGGCGGCCCCAGACATGTCAACTGCCCAGCCCTGACCCTCATCCTTAACACGCCATGGTCAGACCCGCTCACAACAAATGAGCTGGATCCTTACCTGGGCCGACTTAGCTGGTTCTTGGGAGGCGGAACTACTCGACTGTGGCGTCGACAGCTCAACTGGCATGTGTCTGCTAGCAACATCATTCTTAGGGTATACTGAAAGCAAAAACTGCTCGAACTGGTTGACTAGCTGCTTCTCATCAGAAAACAAAGCATCATTCTTTGCTGGCTCAATGTTGATGTCGTAGCTGCTAGGAGGTCAGACGATGTTCAGCTGTAGCAGGATGCCTTTCGTCGTCTCGTCGGTTGCTTCCACCGAAGTCGACTGCTTATAGTGCGTCCGAAAGACTGAAAGAATTTTTTTGCCCGTACCTCTCGTCGACAAGATGGGGCGAGAGCTGATTGAGATGAAGACACCGATAAGTTTGTGGAAATCTCCTCCTGGGCGTGGCAACAACCCTTCGAAGGACAGCGGCAGCGTGGATTCGCGCCCTCGACCGCGCTCCTCAATCACGGCTCCCAAATTGGCATAAGCCACGGAATTGCAGTGCGATGCAGTCTCGGGGCCGAATATCTGACTGGCCACCTCTTTGACGCCGCTGCCCTCATTTCCGGTGTAGCACCATGTCGATTCCGGCTTTCCCAGCACCCTGAATGCCAGTTTCGTCTGGTGTCTGGCGAATGCGTAAGATTGAAGAAGCTCTTTGATCTTTGTGATCGTTTTGGGAGCCTCTTTGATCATTGCGCGTTGTCGGACAGGGAATTTGGCGAAGAGGTTGTTGACGCAGACAACTGTGCCGACGGGATTTCCCTTGTGCCCCTCTCTTTTGATGCCGCCACCATCCACAAGGCGAAGCACTTCTGCGACGGGCTCGTCGGGCGTTCTTGTCGTGATGATGACATCGGACATGGTGTTGATGCTAGCCAAAGCCACCCCGCGGAAGCCTAGGCTACTGGTGGCGACAGTTGCAAGTTCGCACAGGGACTTGAGTTTGCTGGTGTATCCTGAGCGGCCCAAAGCGTCAAAGTCAGCGTGATGAATCCCATGACCATTGTCCCGGACCTCGACGCGATCAACAGTATTGGGTGCAATAAAGACGACCACGGTAGTTGCTCCGGCATCCAAGGCATTGTCGAGGAGTTCTTTGACGAGAACAACTGGAGTTGTTATCGACAGCGTGGCGCCCAGTTTGCTGGAGTCCTCTTTGGGCAAGGGTAAGATTGGCATAATGAGAAATATAACGGCATCTACTGCCTCATGGACGATGCATCGGTTAGTCCTTCTGATTGTCAATGCATCCAGGCGGATGGTAGCCTCGAAATAAAGAATAAGCTGGGTCCGAGGGAAAGATTGTGAACTCTACGACAACTATGGTCCCAGATCTGTAGGAATCTAGCGGTCAAACCCTCTCATCACTTCAAGGAGGAAAGCACGACCCGGATCATTGTTATTGAGCTTCCTGAAGCAGGAAGGAGCCATCCGTAAAGCCATTAAGCGCTCCTCGCACGATAAGATAGCCATGGGCTTTATCAAGCAAGGCCTCTACAATATGAAACAAACTGCCTCTGCGCAGTTCACCCGACACAGGCCAGCTAATATTGGGAGTCAATATGGTACGTGATTGCTTCCAAAGGAGGAGGTGACAAGCATTGTAAGCCAATTAAGTACCTTCCACATCCTCTAGAAAATTGGCACAGTCAGTTGGCATGGATAGATTGGACCACGAGCTGGCCGTATACCTTGTCAATATGTTGACTGAATCAGGGGTAGATTCCTCCAACTACCACGGCCAACCTACACCACGTCTCAAAAACCCCTGACTCAGCAAAGGACAGCTCCTCAACCCCACCAGAGCTGTTGACCCCTCCCCCTCATTGTGCCATTCTTATTGAACACCACCGCCACCTCTCAGGTTAATACCTGTACTTTGCATCACATATCGTCCCTCATTGGCGACCACCACCCAGCCTATCTAACCTCCAACTTCCTCTCCCACATCCAATTCGCCACTCACCACCAAACCCCTCACCTTGGCGCACCGGCTCCAAACGGCTCGCCATGCACAACAAAGGCCCTGCGCCCGTTCGCCATGATGGCACCGGCCTGCGCGTTGCCATCGTCCACGCCCGGTGGAACGACAGCATTATTAGCGCTTTGCTCGAGGGAACCAAGGCCAAGCTGCTCGAATGCGGAGTATCCGAGTCCAACATTGTCGTGCAATCCGTCCCTGGGTCCTGGGAGTTGCCAATTGCAGTCCAGCGGTTCGTGTAGCCCATCCCCTTTCTCCCCTGTTTCGCACGCAACTGCTGCTTATGTTGTTGGTAAACGTTCACCCGTACTGACAACGAACGCCACTGCTAGTCTCTACTCCGCCTCACAAGTCCAGTCATCCTCCAGCAGCGGCACCTCCGCAGGTGATCTTCTCGGCGCATCTACGACGGACCTGACTTCTCTCCCTACGGCCTCTTCGGGCGCATCCTCCACTGGCCCCTTTGACGCCCTCATTGCCATTGGTGTGCTTATCAAAGGAGAGACTATGCATTTCGAGTACATCTCTGAGACCGTGTCCCAAGGGTTGATGCGCGTGTCACTAGACACGGGGGTACCCGTCATCTTTGGAGTGCTGACGGTGCTGAACGATGAGCAGGCGCAGGCAAGGGCTGGGTTGCGACCTGGGAGCCACAACCACGGTGAGGATTGGGGCCTTGCTGCAGTTGAGATGGCAGTGAAGCGCAAGGCCTGGGCAACCGGGGAGATCAATTGAGTCGGTTGTGACCTTGAAAACAAAAAAAGACGATGAAGAAATAGGGGCTAAGACAGGGTCAAAAAACCAGAAGCACCTCCAGATAATGTCACTGGCAAAGACATTTCGCCCAGGTTTGTCAGACATCCATCTCAACTATTACTAGATTAATGTGTTGGCTACTATGTCTATCGTAAATCGTTCCAAAGCAACTCTCCAAGTGCCTCGACCTTTTGACGCCGGCCACCCGTAACCTGATGCGAGTATGCAATGAGCCAGCCGCCACTTTTGCCGACCGGATCCTGGATCCAACTCTAACACTGAATTAAACCCCTCTGCCTTGGGTGCACAACATCACTTCACCTGATGAATGCTCCAATATCACCTCCAATGCTCTTTTTAGTCTTCCAAAGACTCTTCTTCTTGTCACGCTTAGCCTTCATGGCTTCCCAACCTTCCTCATCGTCCTCCTCGTCCGAAGCGGCCCCGGACTTCGTGACCGAAATAGGCGGGATTGCCCCCGACATGGTGGAGGATTTCCGCAGGTGTCCCGGATTCGGTACTGGGGGTGGAGCGTGGGAGACAGGCCGGTAACGACCCGGCAAACCAATGTTGCTGCGTTCAGAGGGCGCGATAGATGGGGCATAGCCGCCTCCCTGGATTCGGATCGAGGGCGCGAAACCAGGATTGGGATTCTGAGGCAGCTGGATCCACGACGCCGAGCTCGGTTGGACCATGCTCATCGTGCGCATGTGCATATCTCCGCGTGGCAGGTCTAGCAGAGAATCGTTTCCGACAAACGAGTGGCGCATCATTTCCGGACCGCCTGCACCCGGCACGCCGAGCGTCGATGTCCTCATAGGCATGCCACCCATAGCACTCATCCCGCTCATGGTGCTGAGATTGCCCATCGACTGCGCAGCCATATGGCCGGCTCCCGGGGAGGGCCCGTTCCCGTTCTGCCCTGCCATCATCTGCATGAACTGCATCTGCATTTGCATGAACTGCTGCATCTGCTGTGTCATCTGGATTTGAGCCTGGTCGCCTGGTGTGAGGGATGGTCCGGCGTGATTCTGGTACATCATGTTGGCAGGGATGCCACCAACAGGATCGAACGGAACAGCTCCTGGCACGGGATTCTGAGGATCGTACTGAGGGCTTCCGCGCCTCATTGCCCGCGACCGCTCTTCATTGGCAATCACGCCAATCAAGCCACCAGGAGGCACTGCAGCGCCGGGTTGGCCACCACCCAGCGCAAAACTCTCGCGGACACTGTTACGAATCAGACCAGCGCCAAGGAATGGATCCTGAGGGAGGTTTCTCGCGAAGGCCGGAAGCCTCGGGTTTGAGGGTCCGGCGCCCTCGCCCATGGCCGAAGACGGCCTTTGGTAGCTCGGCTGCGCCGCGGCGCGAAGATTGGGGTTCGACATCATGGTGCTGAGGCGAGTAGGTGCTCGGTTCCTGTTCGGAAAGCCGTGGGCTGCAAGAATCGCAAGTGGAACTTCTTCGTCCTCGTCCGAATTGTCTGCTGTGTTGGCCTCCGGGCTCGGTCCGGGATTCAGACTCGGCAAATTCGGCAGGTTCGGCGTGCTGAATGAGATTTGGAGGCTTGGGCGAGTCGCATTGGCTGCCTCGCCGGTGACCTTCATCATTTGTTGCCGGTAGACAGATAAATGCGCCTCCTGCTTCCGCCTCTGTTTCGCCTGCTGTTTTGCCTTTTCCAAGTCATCCTCGTCTTCCTCGTAGTTATCGTGGTCATCATCGTCGTCGTCGGCCTTCGGTCTATAGTTGTAAGTATCTTCACGTCGTTCCTTGTCTTGACGTTCCTTGTCTTTCCGGTATGATTCGAATTCGGCGGGCGTCATGACTTTGTGGTTTTGCTGGGGACTGGACCTCGGCGAGGCAAACCGGTTTGCGGATCTCGCAGAATATGTATGGCTCGTATCAAACAGGCTGTCCTCGTCGTCGTGATCCTCGTTCCTGCGATACCTAGATGTGGATGGCGTGGCAGCGGCTGGCTGTTTTCCGCTCATAAATCTGTTGACGGTGGAAAGGGAATCCCTCAGCAGCCTTTCTTCTTCATCCTCGCCCTCGTCGTTGTGAGCAAAAGAGGGCCTCCGAGACCCAGCTCTCGAGGATGGCGCCGCAGTCCTACCCGGATTTCCAGGCAGAGAGGTGTGATGGGGAACCGGGGGCGGCGCACTCTCAGTCGGCTGCTGCGGCAGAGACGGGCTTGTCGAGTTGAGAAGTTGGTCGTTCGAGTGATGGCTGCTCCACGAGTGAGGCGCCGCTTCAACCTTTGTGCCGTTGTCGATCTGTATGGGTGCGGGTTGGGTTGCACGAGACACTGTGAGAGCACGAGGAGCCAAACCCGGTTTTACCGTGGCCACACTCGCCCGCTTGTCATTTCCAAGGAGAATCTTACTAAAGTCACCGCCCATATCTAGATCCACATCGTCAACTCTGGGCGCTGTCACCGTGGTAGCAGTTGATGAAGTCGTTGCCCTTGATCGTCCATACGGGGGCGCTTGGAAAAGGTCCGGCTCGTGAAACGTTGCGGCCTGGTCTTCCTCCGTCGATGGCATGGAGGGCATGTGTTTTTTCTGCCCGCCAAACGAAAATGTGCGGCCAGCAGCCTTCAAAAATCCTGTGGAGGAGGACTTTGGGATTGGCGGCACAGGAATATCCGCACAGGTTCTCCGGTAGCTTTGTCGCCATTCTTCTTGATTCCCCAAGTCGGCCGAGGAAGGAGTCGTCGAGGAATTGCTGTGACGAGAGGAATTGTCGGTCGAGGCGGTCTTGGTGGTGTTCGAGGATGCACTTCCGCTTCCGCTGTCAGCAGTCAGCGATCAGAGAACGAGAGACGCACCCGGCCTGGGGCCACGGGACGCAACTTGAACCCTAGAAAAATAGGATGCTCACACATACCGATTCGGCTTTAGATCGGAGAAAATATTATCGTCCATGGCGACATCTACCGAACCGCTCCTCCTTGGCGGCTGGTGTGACTTGGCTGCCAGCTTCAAACCACCATCAAACGAACCTCCAGTCGACACCTCGGAGCGCTCCAGGACGCGGAAGGAAGGTTCTCCTGCCGGAGAACCATTTTCAAGGGTGTCAGCGGTTGACTTCCGCCTGCCAAACGCGACCGAGAATCTAGGCATATAGCCGCGTGGTCTGTGACCGTGCTCAAAGTTGGACTCGCGAAAGACGCTGCGGTACAGGTGTCGAGTCAGGGCTTTTTCGCAATGACTCTGGGGTGGATAGAGACGATGGCGGCCCAGGTGGAATAGATCAGCTGCTTGTCGGTTGACCGAGACGGACTCGATTGTCGGTTGATGTGCGGGCTCGCCCGAAAAATTCTCAGCGGAAGCCCGAGATGTTGGTCGGCTGCATGGTGGGAACGTGAGGGTCAGCAAGCCTGCCTACAAGGATATGGGAGGCCGAATGTCGGTCCAATCAGGCCGGGCCTTTCTCGGCGGTCGAGAGCTGAGTTGGTGGAAAAACAAATAAAGGACATGGACAACAAGAGAAGAGGCTTGAAAGACTCCGGCAGACTCTGGCAGCCGTGAAGGCTTTGTTTGCCCCTGGTTTGCCCCTGAATGCTAACAATCTTGACACACAGTTGGAAGAGAATTTGTTTTCCTGTCACCTGCCAGCCGACAAGTGCAGACGGAAGCCAGCGCCAGGCAGAGCGGGATTGGGGCAGTAAGGTTCACACTTACGCTGGCAAAAGGAGCACAAACTTTGGGCGGCACTGCCAAAATGGCCAAGATTGTCTCTCAAGCGTTCTTATACGTCGTCGGCGGCGTTGGATGGTCAAAAGGTGGGAGCGTGTGCCACCAGTGACTAGTTGAGAAGAAATGCGGGCGAGCGACGGGGAAGGCCACGAAGCAAACGACGCAGGCGGTTTAGCAGAGAGGAGAAAGCGGTTAGGTAAAGGCGCCAGTTATTATGGGCACGAATACTCAGATCCGGGCGGTTTTGCAGTCAGTCGGTGGATCAGGGGGGTAGGGGGGCGCGGCGTTAAAAAAAAAAGAAGACCAAAGTAGGAAAATAGCCAAGGGATGTCGAAGCACAGCCCGGAAACGAATGCACCTCAAGACCCAGACGGAAGACCCGAACTGGAAGTCGGAACGAGTGTGTTTGAAAGCCGGAGACGAGACTCGTACAAGCACGCAGCAACACGACGTCCGCAGGAAGGGAGGAGAATCAATGGGAAAAGAGGAGCGGCAGTTGCTGGCAGAGACGTATTTTTATTCTCCGTCAAGTTTCCCAGTCTCGGCACGCCAGCATTACGGAAGTGGAGAGGTGTGAAGATGCTACCGACACTGGCGAGAACAGCGACTTCCCGTTGGACAAAAGCCACAGCCCCCCCTGGCTCGGGGACCCGACCGAGCTGAGGTGCAGAGGATGGATCAATGGGAGAAAAGCTCCACGAAATCCTTGAAGGAGTGGTGCGGCACTGCAGCCTGCAGCAGCACCACCATAACTACTGCCTCTGACCAAAACGATGACACCGGAGCTCTTTGGAGTCGGCCGGGCCACGCCTTGCGCGTCCGTGACGCCGCAGCAGCTGGGTGAGCAGCAGCACGAATGCCTTGGTTGGCCTCAAAGGAATGCACACGTCGTCCCGTCCGTGTTGGGCTGCGCGCTGTCGCAAGGCTTGCAAATCTCCGAAGGCGACCTGTGTCGAAATGCAGCGCCGACGCCAGCACGCTGCAGACTGGGCGACTGAGCGCGGTCGCCGGTCAGCCAGCCGCCAGGGGCAGATCCGCAACGTGCGAGCGTGCCAGCCTCTCAAGCGGCTGCCCTGGTGGTGGGTGGTGGTGATCGATCGCCGGGATGCCCGGCCCTCCGTCACCCCTGTCCCCTTCCCCCATCTGCACCGTATCCACGCCTCGAACATGCGTGTTCAGGCGCCGTGACATGACATTTTGCTCGGGGTGGCCCCCTGGCCTGCCATTGCCTGAACAAACTCCAAGGCACCGGCACAATAGGTGACATTCGGTTGGTGTCTGGCTCAGAAACCAACACAGAAACCAGGAAGGCAGGAAGCAGAACCAGGCGCTGAAGTTGGGCACTGCCCGCTTCTTATTTTGTTCATCTCGCTCCGAGGAAGACCCAGACGAGATTGCGGAGTCCCAAATTGCCATTGCGAATGCGAAGCGCATCAGTCAAGCACGCTCAGCACGGAGCACGAAGGCCAAGAAAAGCCGCATGGGGCAGTTTTGCCGATCGCCGAAGGCGCAGAAGTGGAGAGTTCGACTATTGACTGGGAGATGAGGTGATGAACTCGAAAATGCGCGCCTCGCCCGACCTTTTGGCATCTTGCTGTGATGCGGAAGGCGCAACGACGATAACCAGCCAGGTATTCGTAATTGTGGTCGCATCCGACCTTCATGCCTCGAATACGCGATGCTTTGGGTGTCTCACAACCCACATTCTGGTAGGAAGCAGCACGGAGAGCTGTTGGCCAAGAGCCCGATGCCAAGGGCCGTGGCTTGCGGTTCTCCACCGAGACATTCGCGGAACCAATTCACCTCGCAGCTGGCACCGAGATAGTACACTAATTGGATTGCTGGACGACCGCCGGGATAAAGGGGGCGGAACGGACGCGGCCAGCGGGCGGCGCCGTCAAGCCACAATTGGTCGTTGAGGCTGCTACCGCACTGGCTCTTGGCTGGGGACGAGCGCGAGGAGAAAGAGGAGGAGGGTGTTGTGGATGGTCGACGAGAGCTCAGGCGCGCACGACTCGCGAAAGCATGGGGAGAGGCGACAGCGTGGGGTATCAACAATGGTAGCTGCGCCGTCCCCAGTGGAACGCGAGGGGGGAAGGGGAGTAAAGACTCAATCAATACATGTGATGCTCTCGGCTCTCAATGGGTCGCCCAAATAAACTTTTTGTGTTCCAATCAAGCCGGCACGGCAGAAGAATGTTTCGGGAAAACAAGATCGCCGGACTGGGCCTGTTTCGGGTTTTGCGTTGAAGGCTGTATGGAACGATTGAGCCACAGGTGGTTCGGCGGCCGTGACGGCATGACATCACTGGGTACCCTGCGGGCCCGGCACCGAAATGGTGGGGTTACGTTCTCGATGGGCTGCTCGACGCGGTGAGCGAGTGCTTCCCTAGCAGGGGCCGACCGAGGCTGGATGGTTTTGCCCGCAATATCCGCTCTAGCCTTCCTGTCCGCGCACGCGAGGCCGAAACGCGCTTGTACGGCGATGGCAGCGAGATAAGAAGTTTTTGTGGCCCAGGGGGCTCAACCTCGTTTGCTTGAATCGCCGCAGCTGCTGACTCGATACTCGGAAACGACTGGAATCTTGAACGGGCCAGAGCGGTCATTCAACGGCGGCTTGCTTTCCCGCGGTGTTTTTAACGGCTTTTCTTGTGTCTGAGTGGTCTCTTGAATTGGCGGACGGGGTTGGTTTTATCTTTATCTTTAAACTTTGGTTTCACGAGCTGCGCGGCGCGTAGGTTTGCGATTTGATATCATCACCAAGCAGCGAATCACTATTGTGGCTGTCGGTCCGGCTCATTGCTGCAGTTTTTGGCTCCTTTTTCTTCAACACTACTGGCATAGCTGCGGTGCTGCCAACCGCGAGCTGCCATGACTTCGCCTCCACCGTATCCGTCAGACTTCCGCCGCGGTTCTTTTTTGCTGCTTCAGGATGATCCACCGCTTGCACCGAAGGGCCACGGCGCGCTTACATCGCTGATCCGGGGGCGCTCGCTGGGGCCGTCGCCGTCGCTGCGCGATGAGGAGGAGGGCTCGGGCGACAATGTCGGTGGCGTTGGAGAGCGTCGCATGAGCGCCATCCTCAACGCACCGCACATGCGCAGCATGCGGCTGATCGGCAACAACAACCCCAGGTACCGCTGGGAACGGTATTGGAAGACGGAGGAGCAGCTGGCGGGCATGAAGAAGAGTGTGCGGGCGTACTACGAGCGCGTCAACTATCTCGTGCAGCAGTATCTGTACATCGACCGCCTCCTGGATTCCTCGCTGCCTCACGACCTCCTCAACGAGTACAACCACATGCCCGTGTCGGCCTTCCGGGGCGTCGAGATTCCCGCCACCATCTCGGAGGAGGTCTACTCCCAGGCCGCCAAAGTCAAACGCACCCCCAAGGACATCTACCGGCCCTCTGAAACCACTCCGCTGCTGGGCCACGACATTGTCGTCGACGATCATGACGGGAACGGCGGCGACGGCGACGGCGACGACGTCCCCGGACCTGAAATTCCCTGGCTCGAGGACGACCAGGTCGACAGTTCCGCCCCCATTGTCACCCTAGCCATCTACGTCAACTTCGCTGCCAATGTCATTCTGCTGGCCGGAAAGTTTGCCGTTGTTGCCTCGGTCCCCTCCGTGTCTGTGTTGGCGAGTCTGGTCGATGCTCTGCTCGACTTCCTCTCCACCGTCATCGTCTGGATCACCACCGTTCTCATCAGCAGACAGAACCAGTACTTGTACCCCGTGGGCCGTCGCCGTCTGGAGCCGCTGGGCGTGCTCGTTTTCTCCGTCATCATGATCACATCGTTTGTCCAGGTCGCCATCGAGGCAGTGGGTCGCCTTTTGAGTCCCAACCACGAGGTTATTGAGCTGTGGGTATCCTTTGTCTCTACCGGTTGGTATCGCAGTAGAAGTTGACGTTCCCTGCAAGCGGAATTCCAGCAATTGCTATTATGCTGAGCACCATTGTCATCAAGGGAATGTGCTGGCTGTGGTGCCGATTGGTCAAAAACTCAAGCGTCCAGGCCTTGTCTGTCCACCCTTTGCCACCAAGCGCACAAGATTTGAGACATTCTAACATTCCTCCAGAGCCGCGGATGCCAGCACCGACGTCATCTTCAACGCTGGTTCTATCGCCTTCCCGATCATAGGATTCTACGCTAAACTCTGGTGGCTCGATGCCCTCGGCGGCTTGTTTTTGTCCATGATCGTCATCTCCAATTGGTCAGAAACGTGCTATGAACATATCAGACATCTTTCTGGTTTCTCGGCAACCGCTGATCAACGGAATATCCGTAAGCTGTCTGCGGTGCCCCCTTACAGCATCCCTGGCTAACGAACCAAAGTGCTATACCTCACCATGCGTTTCGCCAAAACCATCAAGCAGATTCAGGGCCTGCAGGCGTATCACGCTGGTGATAAGCTGAATGTAGAGGTGGATATTGTCTTGGACGCGAGTACAACGCTCAGGGACAGTCACGACTTGAGGTCTGTTCACCCCACTACCGCATGGTCCTGAATGCGTGCTTACCTCCAAGCAGCGAGAGTTTACAATACGTCATTGAGTCGGTCCCCATTGTCGACCGGGCGTTTGTACATGTGGATTATGCTAGCTATAATCTGCCGACGCACCTCCAGCAACAGTCTTGAGTATGTAGTCTGTACGTAGACGGTTGTCTACGCGTTGTACGCTTTTGCATGGTGTAGTATTTTGCGAAGAAGTTTGCTGATTTAGACATAGATGTGTTAACATGTATGCAAAAGCCCTCTGGCGGCGGTGTAAGGGGGTAGGTATCTTGGAGAGGACAATACCGAGCTCACGCTGGTTGAGTCAAAAGGCCTTTTTGTATTCATTGCGCTGTGGTAGGTTTCAGGTATGTTTTCAGTTGAATTGGTCAGGGTTCGAACCTGTTTCGAACCGGACAGCAGCATCCTTGACTGAACCACATTGGAAGGCCGTTCTGGATTAGACCGAGCCGTGATGCAATAAGGGGTCGAGCACTTGCCTGCCGGAAACATGCTACACGACGGTGAGGGTCGTAATCGGTAGGTGCTGCAGGGAACTTATCTCTGCTCTTGCTCAGCATACCGTCACCCAGAGTAGATTCGTCCGGAGTTAGAGCGTTGTCATTTCGTTCATCACCAACGTACACGTGCCAACTGAAGATGTTACGTTGGAGAACTTCTCAATATTACTTCAAGCACCGGATTTTCGGTTTAGCATCTATCTATAATTCGCAACATGGTCCCAGAACACGAATACCCTGCGTCTATTCACATGACTATTTATCCACATCAGAACGGAATACCATTGGTCAGCAGTTGATACTGATCATAAAACCCAGTCGAGTAGCTCGCGTGGCTCTTCTTGATCAAGTCCTTCATGAAATCCGCCGCCTCCCTCTCGTTCTTCTCCAGCACAAACCGCTCCCTAAAGTGCTTGACACTCTCTGGCTTGAAGCACGGCAGCCCGCTGTCCATCATGAGCAACACAATCTGCGACAGCTTATCCGTGTACTGCCGGCTGGCCAAAAACGCCTTGATGCACAGCTCCTCGAACCACTTGAACGACTGATGCTCTGGGCCGCCGCCCATGACAGCAAGCATTTCGGTGGTGAGTTTGAACGGAGCACGCTCGAACTTGATGCCGCCGGGCGCGATGTCGAAGCAGAAGCCGAAATCAATGTGGAGAATGTGGCCGGCGTCGTCAATCATGATGTTTCCGTTGTGGCGGTCCTTGAACTGGAGGAGGAAGGAGATTACCGAATACGCCGCCATGCTCTTGACGAAGTTGTTGCGTGCCTGCTGGAAGCGGAGGGAGTCTTCGTTGCCGTACTTTGAGATAAAGTAGTCGTAGAGGCCGTTGACGGCCTCTCGCCCGAGCATGTCGCGGGAGATGGAGTTGGGCAGGACATCGATGACGCCACAGCCGGGAGCCGTGGCCGTGACGCGGTAAGGGAAGACGAAGACGTCGAGTCCCACACTGTGGAAGATGCCTCGGAAGGCGGCGATCATCTGGAGGGCCAGCACGTCCTGCCGACAGTCGTCGCCGACTTTGAAGATTGCCGACTGCCAGACCTCGACAGTGCTCTCCTGCGCGGCGGTCCTGGATTTGCCCTCCACCTCTGTGGCTGTCTCCTCGAGCTCCTCTGCCCCGCCCTTTTGTTTCTTGATGCGGAAAGTGGCCATGAAGGGAGCTTTGGCGTGACTCTGCAAGGGCTTGCCCGACTTCCGGTCGATGCCGATCACGACACCATCGGGGTTACTGGGCAGGTAGACACCGACTTCAACCTTGATCTTCCTAAGTTCTTCTTCAATCTTTTGCTTCTTCTCCGGCTTGGACTTCTTGATAAGCGGCTTGAGTTTTCCGGAGATGCCCGTGACCTCATCGAAGAAGGCGAATTCCCGCTCGAAGAACTCGCGATCAACGGTCGAGAAGCTGTCAATCATGTGTCCCATCACCTTGTCAAGTGTTGGTTTGATGGCGTCGGGCTGATAGTCGTGTTAGTAATTTGAGAATGTTTGATCATTCTAGGGGGCTCGGCTTACGATCTGAGAGTCATCATCCTTATATGCATTCGCCTTCATGTTCCAGATAATCTGATGGGCAAACAGCTGGGAGAACTGTGCCGTCTCGAGAATGTAGCGCTCGACGTAGCCTAGTGCATCGTATCGGAGAGTCTGCACAATTTGCGGCACGTAGAAGAATGTCACGTCGATGGAGTGACTTTCCAGTGCTCTCATGGCGTACTGAATCAAGTACGGATGATTGCGATACGTTGGTAAGAAGAATGTGACGGCAGTGATGGGGTTGACGGGGACCCAGAAGAGGAGGTACTGAAGGGCAGCATTAGAAAGGACCACGCATACACTTGGCGGCTCGTGATCTTACCTTTAACTGAAAGCTGACATCGGCAGGCAGTGAGCCGTCAATGAGAACGGCAAGAGCCTCGGGCTCCGTCACGGCCTTCGCCGTGAAATTCAACAGCAGCCAACGAACCTCCTTATGGATTCGGGGATACTGGAATCGGCTGGTCAGATGCACAGCCAGCGAGGGACTCTCGGCCCAGGCTGTTCGAACCAGTGGTTGAATGGCGGCCTGTGGCGGGGGGTCACGAGTAAGTAAGTGCTGCAAGGGGTCTCACACAGGGGCTGAGAAAAATTACCTCAAGGGTGGACTTGTTAATGTGCACAGCTGATGTTGGGAGTTGAGACCTGGGGGGTTCGCTCAGGGGGTTCGCCCAAACTATAAGTCTGGACTGTTCGTTCTCCAGTAGGAGCTGGAATAGCTTCTCCTTCGAAACAAGAGACCGAATACTGCCCACAGCCTGGGCACCGATCTGGGCTGTCGGCTTCAGGGCCATCATGACATCTGAGATAAGGCGGATTTCGGTCCTCAGCTGGAGGATGTTGCTGCCAAATGACCAACGAGGAGCGGAATTGAACCAGCTGAGACCGGCGGATAGAAGCAGGTCCTTCAGTCGCCACTGGGCAATAGCGCCGATTGTCGTGCTCGTCTTAAGCACCCTCAAGCCGAGAAGAATCGTCTGGAAGCGTATTTCTCTGGCCATGGGATGCGGCGTCGAGTGCCGGAGGGCATCGAGAGTCACATCCATGATGCGGAGGAACACATGATGAGTGTCGGGGTTTCCGAGCCTAGTTGCATTGTAGTGGCTGCTCAAGAACTGCAGAAGCCAGGTATGGGGAGCCAGCACATCATGGACATGCTGCCTCTTCTTTGCGAGGGCGGCATTGTCACTGGGGGCAAACTCCTCCCTGAGGAAGAAGGGGTCGGGACTGGTGATGGCGGGGCTGAAGAGTCCTCGCCGTCTCTGCACACTCAGCTCCCATTGCTGTGCAATCTCTGCCAGAATCCGCGGTTCCATCCTCGGGTTCTCGTTCATAACCCCAAGCCATAGCGACACGCCAAGCTTAATGGACTGCTTCGTGAACATGGCGAAGGGGATGCTGACGAGGTAGTGCACGATGGAGCATTCGTCGTGCTCGCTTCGGCAGAGGAGGGCAGCAGCACGACGTAGGATACCCCGGACGTCGGCGAGCGTTGTTGCCTTGCGACTGAGAATGCGCCGCTCAATATGAGCCAGAGCAGTCAGTGCATCGGAGCTCTCATTGTCCGATGCAGGAAGGAAAGACGACCTGCGATCCAGACGCATGAAGCTCAGCCACTCCAAGCTTTGGTCTGGCAGCGCCTCAGAGTAGCGATACTCTTGACGCTTAGTGTACTGAGCCATAAAGTCCGAGGCCGTGTTGATGGAACACTGTCCCAGAATGTCCAACGAGGAGAGCCTCTGGTCTGTCGACGGAATGATGGAGCCAATGTCGACAGCAAAGGATCTTCCCAGTGACAAGTGGCCGAATGCACTCTCGTCATCGTAGTCAGAGAGATAGGTTTGCAGGAGCCCCTTGACGTCGGCGGGGGCGATATCGATGGCACTCGTCAGCCACGTTTTCGCCTTGGCATGCAGTGTCTCGAGCGTTTGAAGCCTGAACTGGTAGTCGTCCGACAGCTCAACAACGACGTCTCCTCGAGCCGACTCGAACCTCGTCCTAGGCTCGTAGCGGTCCGTCTCGGCTTCAAGGCAGCTGGACCACATCAACGAAAGGAGCTCGAGAAGAGCAAACAGCGAGGAGCGCTGGCAGAGAGCCGAAGGAATCTCCCTGATCAAGCGGTCGGCGCATCCGTACGCAGCCTGCTGGACTCGCTCTATCCGGTGACAGCAGCCGCAGAGAATCTTGGCGAGCTGGCTCGCTGCATACTGGGCCGAGAAGGTAGGATTGGACGTGCTGAGCGTTTTCTTCAAGTACCTATCCATCACAACGTTCATGATGCCGTCCATGGTACGGCTAACGTCGCCCTTCCGCATGCTGGGCTCGAGGAAGTACGAGAGCGCCTTGGTGCAGTCGCCAGAGTCCGCCCTCAGGCTTTCGACGAGATGCGCTGCTTGCAGGAAGATGATCTTCCGGTAGCTCAGGCTTCTGATTTCGCTGCTTCGTTGCGGTATTTGCTCCACCAGCTGTCTCTTTCGGAGGGATTCTCGGTCGTTGCTCTCTCCTCTCCGTAGAATGGGATTCAACTCAATGTCGCTCTCGTCTTGCTCGCCGCGGTTTTCCAAGACCAGCGGTGGCGAGTGGATGGCCATGATTCTCAACTCATCCATGTATTGTTCACCACGTTCGGTTGTGGGGTTGAACCCATGGACAACAATGTTGAACCAGGCGTCGCGGAGCATAGAATGTGTGTCATCATCGGTAGCGTCGTCGAAGGCGATGTCGTTTGTCGACATAAAGACGGCCAGGGGCCGAAGAAACTGGGCAATCTCACGCGCCGCCAACTCGACGTCCGATTCCTTAGCCTGGTGCGATGGATGGCTATGCGCATCTCCTTGGGAAATAATCCCGTCAAGCAAGTGCTCCAAGTATAGGTCGTAGAGGGGAGAGTCCCTCCTGACGTTGGCAGAGATGTGATTCCGAGCTTTCATGACCTAAAAAAGCATGTCAGACCCCGATCAACAGCAAGATTGTGAGACGTAAACAATACCGCGCTTAAAACCGCCTCCCGGTTTTCGACTACCGCGTCATGCGCAACAGCAGCCAGGCCCCTGAGGAGGTATCGGAACTCCTGAGGGCCGCCGCTGAGCGACAGGGCGGCAGCCCCGACCACCAGTCTGGGGTCGATCGGGCTGGTGAACTTGACAATCTTCTGTGCCAGCATCGACTGGGCCAGGCCCGTGATCTTCTCGTCCTTGCAAGTGCTAGCGATTTCGCAGATAGCTTGAACCACGTTCCCTTGAACCACCGACAACTCCTCGTCCCCCGATCCCTGCAAAGAAAGTGAACTGCCGTTGGACAGTCTCCCTGCAACGTTGGCAAGATCTTGCGCAGTATGCCGCGCGTCGCCGTCAACACCATTTGTGACTTGACGCTGATGCTGGTTCCCCGGACTCAACACGTTGCCAAGGGTGTACAAGGTCGTGATGACCACATCCTTTGACAGCATTTGCAAAACATAGGCCAGGCACTTGGACGCCACCAAGACGATGTGGCTTTTAGCGCCGCTGCGTAGAATAAAAGCAGGCAGGAGACGGCTGACATTGATGGCGTACGACGCAGACACCCGGCAAAGCAAGGCCATGGACTTGAGCACGGCGCATGCGAGCTCCTCGTCCGCCATGCTAGATGGGTCTCCGAGCGTGTCTTCGAGCCATGTCATGAGGACATCGCTGTCTGCTGCGTCCTCGTTCAGGGTGGCGGAATTGAGGTAGCTGATCAAGACACAGGCCTTCACAGCAAACGCGAGCTTTTGCTTGGCAGGGGACAGGCTGTCAAAATCAGCGCTCGACTCCAGGTAGTTCATCTGGTCGATGGCGACCGTGGCATAAATCTCAACAGAGTGAAAGTCTGCCTCTCCGCTCCTGGCCGTCAGGGGCCGGCGCAAGCCGATTCCGGACATGAGGACATCAAGAACGTGCGAGTCTCGCAAGGCGCCCTCTTCAGCGACCAGGAGGGACGTCACAGCAACGAGAAGCCACATGAAGCTCCTCTGCAGCAGCATAGCTCCCAAGGGCCGGCCGGTATCCTCGTAGTGACGCAACCATCGCTTCCACTCCCGAATGCGCCGGTCGTGAGAGTGAGAGTTTCGGATTGTAGAGAAAGCAGACTCCACGGCAACCAAGAAGGACTGGGATAGCAGGTCGCGAAGCCGAGATACAAGGCCCAGGCGACCCCCGGTCCTCCAGAACTCGGGCTGGGCGCAGGCTGCATCCAAGAAGCCGAGAAGGGCCGTGGTTATGGTGGCTGTGCGCACTGCATCCTCCAGGGCCGAGGGGTCGTCCTCATCAGCCTGGCAGACGCTCTCGGTTGCATGCGCGCAGGTATTGAGGAAGTTGGTTATACTGTGGGAGATGGTCTGCTGCACGTCGGCGTGGTGGACGCCTAGGGACAGCAAGGCCGCAGTGACATGGTAGCTTATCGACTCGGTGGGAGACGGTTCAACCTTCCGAAAAAACGGCGACGGCGCAAAGGCTTGGACGTGGACATCCTGGAGGTAGGGGACGAGGTGGCGGGCGAGCTTCTGGGCGCTCTGAGACGATCGAAGGACGGGCGCGGCTTTGCACAGAGCTACAAGAGCCTCATACTCTCGAATTGTCTGTGATGTGCAGTCAGCGGGCCGGACGCCGAATGGGAGGGTGCTCGCCGGTAGAAACTCACCATGGGGACGCGGCCAACTTCGGCTTTGGGAGGCGTTGCTTGGTGGCCGTTGAGCGCCGAGTTGGACCGCGCATGACCCGGGGCAGCTTTGCACAGCTTGCTGAGATCCGACCTATCAAACGGCGTCAATGAGCTTGCCGCAGAGAGAGTGGCAATGCGCTCGAGCGCGCGACTTCGAATATCGCGAGCCATGGTTGCCAGGAACGCGTCAGGTGGAGGGGAGCCCGACGCCGGCTACGTTATGGTGGGCTTTTTGGTTGGTTTGCGGGACAGGAAGCTGATTTCGCACGAGAGCTAGTCGCCCCTGAAATACTACGACTGGAGCGCCTAATGATTTTAGAGAGCATAACAGAGAGAAGCGAACATTTCAGAGGGCCAGACCACGGGGCTGGCAGTGCTCAATGAAGCACGCGAATGAAGGTCGAACGCAACTCGTTCACGATGCCAATCTCAAAATCAAGCCCGGCCGGCAGGTTCCTTGCCCGGCTCTGACGGGTGGCCCACCTTCGCTGTCTTGGCTGTCTTGGCGGGCGCATTTGAGAACCCCTGTAATCCTTGCTGAGTCATCCGGGTCTGGGGGCTATTGTGGCCTGGCAGCTGCTGCTGAAGCTCCGGCAGTTGGCAACTTGCCAGCTCAAGCTCCTAAGGCTGCAGCTGACGCGCAGCTCAACACAGCATCTCAGCCTTCCACTCCCGGACCTCATCCATCAAAGCGCGATCAGCAACACCTTCGCGATCACCTCACTGTCTCCACGAATCCCGACCGTCGTGCCCCCCCATCAGCGCTGATCGGCGAACTCATTCTAGATCCGACTGCCGACCGATCAGTCGGCGCGTCATCATGGCCATGTTCAGCCAGAACCCGACCATGAACGGACCCAACTACTCGTTCAGCGACACCCCGCGAACCCAGGCACCCGAAGGCGCTCGGGAACACCGCTTCGACCCGTAAGAGCTATCTCCAGCTACTCCCGATGTGAAATATGCGCCCGCTTGCGTATCGGACTACTAACGGTGCTCACTGCAGCTATACCGACAATGGCGGCTCGACTCTTGCCATCGCTGGCGCCGACTTCACTATCATGGCTGGCGACACCCGTCTGACATCAGGCTATAACATCAATTCTCGCTACCATCCCAAGGTGTTCAAGATCGGCGGCACAACAGCGGACCAGCACGATGCTACCATCGCACTCTCGGTGGTGGGCTTTGCAGCAGACGGAGAGGCACTGAAGGAGCGACTCGATGCCATTTGCAAGATGTATCGATACCGCCATGGAAAGCCGATGAGCGTCAAGGCTTGTGCGCAGCGACTGTCAACTATCCTGTACCAGAAACGCTTCTTCCCATACTACGCTTACGCAATCCTCGGCGGTCTGGACGAGGAGGGCAAGGGCGCCGTCTACTCATACGATCCCGTCGGGAGTTACGAGCGGGAACAGTGCCGCGCAGGTGGTGCGGCTGCAAGCTTGATAATGCCTTTCCTCGACAACCAGGTCAACTTCAAGAACCAGTACATCCCCGGCAGCGGCGAGGGCCACGCCCTCCAGGAACGCGAGCGCAAGCCACTCTCGCGGCAGGAAGTCGAGACGCTCGTCAAAGACGCATTCGACGGCGCGGTGGAGCGACATATTGAGGTTGGAGACGGCCTGCAGATGATGATCATCACGAAGGAAGGGATTCAGGAGGTCACCCTGCCGCTCAAGAAAGACTGAACGTATCGCTTGTCGAAACCGTGTACATTAGGAGTTAGCAAGAGCTCAGGCACTGGAGTCATAGATTCCCACTTGGGCCAAACCACTCCCAAGTAGCAGCTGCGAGCAACCTGAGACCTGGCTCTTTCAAATCAACCAGATATTTTGATGAGACTAGAACCAACTGACTCACCGACATGAAGAGCTGGCGGTAGGTAGGCGTCGTTGTCCACGTCCAGTTGTGACTTGAGTCTAGTAGACGTTAGGGTTGGATTATCGAAAGTAGGTTCCAAGGAAAGAGAGTCCGCCATAAGCTCAACAAACACCGGGTTGAAGCGGCTCGGATACCCCGTCTCTGTGTGGTCCTCTGCCTAGGTAGAGGACATGGTTATAATTGATGACTGGGTTGGGCTACAAGATTGGTAGAGTTCTGTTCGTCGCAGTCTTCCCGCCATGAGGATATGAGAGCAAGAGTCTCAGGGGCGTTAAAGTTGGCATTGCAACGCAGACGCGAATAGAGCCCTAGCGTCGTAGTCAGGCGGAGTAAAAGCTCCGGCATTATTGGCTGTCAAAAGGCAGTAATTAGATGTCCCCCGGTGGGTTTTTCTGCATGGCAAGAGCGAATTTCTCTCCGCACCCCTGGCAGGAGCGGTGTTGGTGCAGATGACAAGGATGCGGCGTCACCATTGGCTTTTTCCCTGGGGTCCGCTATCGGCAACTTCCATACGGTAGGAAGTCAGCGAGAGGGGACCTTGACAGCGACATGCCTCAGCCAGAAGCTGTTTCCAACCGGCGCCGGTTCTGATACGGACTGCCTCAAATCATTTCGAGACCCTTGGATGAGGCAGCGGAGTGTGGTGAGTTCGCAGCAGAATTGCATCATCGTCGACCCAACGGATCGCCCTCCATGACATCACAACGAGCCAATCTCTACCTCACACCAGGCATTTCTGCCACCGCAAACCCGCCCTTGCTCCAACTCAAAGCGGTTTCACAAACTCCAGAGGCACAGGACGCGTGGATGTCCGTCGGGTTAAGTTCTGTGAGAAGTATCAGGTGGGTTCTTGACGTTTGGCTTCTGTGGATGGCGCTGAAGGGTTTACCTAAGCTGCCGCGGAGGCGCAACAACCTCCGTCGCCGCCAATGAAAGCAGATGCAGGAAGACCCAATCGGCTCTGTCTCAGCATCTCAAGCCCACTGCTCTGCGCCAGGAGGGAATTGAGAATGAGGAAACAGGGCCCAGCTGCTTCTAGACCCTCGACGACCCTCCTTCGACAACTGCTGGATCTGGGAGTTGCCTTTCCATTGGTATCAACGGCCTATCCAGACACAGCTGCGCAGGCGCTAGAGATGCACAGATGGGCTTCCAGACAAGCTGTGCTTCTGCTTCGAAGGAGCAAAAACGCGGATGCACTGCTGGATGCGGCAGGTGCCCGGCGTTGAACGGCCCAGATCACCATGAACATGGACTCGAAAAATCTCCACAAGGACAAGATCCCCCGATGCGCATCATCTTGTACACAGTATTTGAAGCACGAAGCGGCAAAAGGGCAAGGCCAAGGGTTTGGAAATCTGCGGGTGCTCGTTGGGGGGACCGCCAACTCGTGGGGTGGCGAAGACGAGTGCTCATCGCTACCTATTCCATCACGCTCCGCTTCCAACTTTGCCGCTGCTATATTCCTGACCACGAGTCTAGCTGGCCGTCAACCCAATTGCGAGGCCCCCTCCAACGTCTTCTTTGGCTCGCTTCTTGAGTGGATGTGTGGCTGTAGAGACGATCTCGTCGGGGTCCGCATCGAACACATCCACGGTCACCCGCACTCGCAGTTCCGCACTTCTGTGCGGCGAGGCGCCAGGGTTGCACGCACAGTTGCAGGTCCCAAGTTGACGTTATCAGGTCCTAATTCTTGAGAAGTACGGGCCAAGGGAGCCCTCAACTATGCGCAGGAGCCAATAGTGTGATGGTCCCAACCCCTGAGGCAGGGCGTCGTTTTCCCGAGCTGGGTTTTCAGACCCAATCTTTGACGCTCAAGGGGGCCGGCAACTTATACCGAGAGTGTATCGCGTGCGAGTAGCGGCTCTGCGTAGTTACACTACTGTACCTGCAAAGAGGACCGAGGCAGCGAGCTTACCCCAAGGGTGCCGAGGAGCTGCACCGTGCTCACACGGCCCTATGGTACAACCGCTACCCACGGCGCGACTCTCGTCTTGCATGGGATGGCGGAGGGGCCGCCGCAGGAGATTTGTATCCTCGTTCCCTGAAGGGTACGTCGAGTGCCGAGCCCTACAAGGGGCTGGTCACCCTCCCCGTGGCCAGTGCAGATCTGTGGCTACACTGCTCCCCCCCCCCCTTTTCGTTTACGGCCTGTCACTCGTCGGGTTATATTTTCCTCGGGCTAGTTTCCAGGGTTGATGGACAGCGCTGTCTGTTTTACGCCGCGAAGAAATTGGAGCCAGGGCAGTCGGGAGAGGTGACGGGTCGCCGGTTCCATGCTCCCTACACGCCACCCGCTCCACTCTTCTCCGGTAGCTTTCAGGCCGGGTTGAGGGTGCTTGATGTATGCATGCCAGCTATGCAGAGCCGGCGCCCCGTTCGGTGCACACTGTGTGGCGGCTCTCCTTCGAGCAACAGTGCACCGCAGCTGGACACCGGTTCGGCACACCAGCTCGCCCCCTTCCACGTTTGTTTCAGCGAGGCACATGGTTTCTTCGCACTGTTGACGCACCGCTTTGCCTCTGGGTTCTCCCGGGACCGTCATCCCGCTCCACGGGAGCCGCGCAGGAGGGGGCGACTCTGGGACGGCGCCTTGAAGGGCAGCGAGTGGCCACACCCCCTGTCCAGTAGCTAGTCGGGCTCGTTCCTACCGCTACATTGGACGCCTAACCATGGGGAGATCGGCTGGAGACCAGAAAGAAAAGGTATCTTGAGAGGCCCCAAAGCTTCCCTCAGACACCTTACTCTCCGCAGACCCTCTTCCTGTTCCTGGCCGAACAGACCGGTGGCTGTCTTCTCGTAACCAAGGATTTCCCACCTCTCCGAGCTTGACGCACTGCACTTACGACCAGAGGATCCTGCAAGCCTGCATCCTGCGCACCCTGTCGTGCCTGTGCAAGTGATTTTCTCGCCCGCCCAACCCCGACGTGACGAGATCTGCGCGCCACGGTTCTGCCCCGGTGGTTCGGTAAGGAGGCTCAACACGTGTGCTTCGCTTTCCGATGGGAGATACGCCGCAACAGCCCGGCGCCCCAGCAGAGTACGCCCCGCAAGACACCGGCGAGGGTGCCCTTCAGGCGTCTTCCAGCACAACAGGACTGGGCGAGGTCATGATCGAGGGTCAGCCCCCGTTCCCGGCGGCCTATCTCCATCATCAACCCGGTAGTCCTCAGCATGCCTTCTCGTCGCAGCTCAACATGACGCAGCAGCATGGCATGGCCCGAGGGCAACCCTTCGACATGAATGCCATGGCGGCCGCCCTTCCCCAGCCTCAAGGTCCAGCTGGCTACAGACCAGGGCCGTATGGCCAGGGTCAGCAAGCGCGATACAACGCGATCGCCATGTCTGCCCCTGTCTCGCCGTACGGCACGCAGGCCGCAACCGCGCCAGTGCCCGGCCAGCAGTACTACCTTGCGCAGCAGCACGGCCACATGGCCCATTTCTACCCAACACCGATGCCTTCTCAGCCGGGCCCAGCAAACCTCTCTCCCAGGGCCGACCTCGCATATTACCAGAATGCCATGATGGTAAACCAGCAGCCGCACGCGGCGGCGCAGTATTACTATTCGCAGACGGCTCACTACTCTGGCCAGGGCCCTACGCAGCCCATGATGGCACCCTACGCAGCGCCCAGTCCACAACAGCAGATGGACCCAAGGCAGCCCCATCCAGCACCACCCCAAACTGGCAGCCAAGCAGGCGGTGTCTCCTCGCCGGTCGATCCCGGCCTGCCTGAGGGTGAGGGTCGCCCCAGTGTTGTCCGTGGTCCACCACGGAAACCACGGCAGAGTGGTAAGTTGTGTCATCCCCCTCGCCTTCCTTTCTCTTAGCTATATCCCCATCAGGGCTTTGGGCTGACCGGCTGGTGTGCGTAGGCCACGCTATATGGATCGGGAACCTTCCGCCGCAGACGGATTTGATGAGCCTCGTGCATCACGTCTGCAAAGAAGCAGAGGGCCTAGAGTCGCTGTTCCTGATATCCAAGAGTAACTGCGCCTTTGCCAACTTCAAGGACGAGCCAGCCAGCATAGCTGCTCAGCGAAAACTCCACGATTCGAAATTTCAAACGGTCCGGCTGGTAAGCCGGCTGCGGAAAAGCACTGTGGAAGGCCCGGCTGGTGTCACTGCGCCGACAGGACCAGCGGCGTCAGTAGCGCAGGCGGATCCTCCGGGGGAAACGACGACCAATGCGGTGGAAGCCGTAGCAGAGGAAGAGGGTGTGAAAGTTCTGAATGCGGCAGCGGCGTCGGGGCAGGAGACTGAATCGGCGAACGCACCGGTGGTGGACGGCAGTCCAGCTCTCAAGGACAGATTCTTCATCCTCAAGAGCTTGACCATCGAGGACATCGAACTGAGCGCGCGGACGGGCATCTGGGCGACGCAGGCCCACAATGAGGAGACACTGAACAAGGCGTTCAAGGTATGTACCTGCAGAGCGGTTGTGATCCGCTATAGTTCTCCGTTTTCGCAGTGGTGGCACGGGCTAACACGAGGGTTGCTTGGCGTTTGCAGAGCGCGGACAATGTTTACCTCATCTTCTCAGCCAATAAGTCGGGCGAGTACTTTGGCTATGCGCGGATGGTATCCCCGATCATCGACGATCCGGATGCAGCCATTGAGTTCGCGCCAAAGGCGCAACCGGCCAGTGATGTTGATTTGCCGCGGGCCATTCCCACCGAAGCGACGGAATTTGCGCCCAAGGGCCGCATCATCGACGATTCTGCACGGGGGACCATATTTTGGGAGGCAGAGCGGGACGACCACGACGACGACGGCTCTGGCGGAGGGTCGGTCAGCGGAGGAGATACGGGCAGCGTCAAGAGCGGTCAGGATGGCGCGGGTGGCGGTGGCGAGCCCAAGGCGTGGGGCAAACCCTTCCGGCTCGAATGGCTATCAACGGCGCGCCTGCCCTTCTATCGCACACGGGGACTGCGAAACCCCTGGAACTCGAACCGGGAGGTCAAGATCGCACGGGATGGCACCGAACTAGAGCCTTCGGTCGGCAGAAGGCTCATCGGGTTGTTTAATCGGGCGCAGAGCCCGGCCCTTGGAGTCCACGTCATTCCGAACCTCGTGCCGGCCGTGGTCTCGGGGATTCCTTATGTGCCCCCGCAGCATCCTTACACACAACACTAGCTACCGTATCCAGTGTGTCTTGGATACTCTGACCAAGTATGTTGGTTGAAGCCTTCTTTACCTAGTGGACGTATCCGCGCGCATCCAACTCTACGTTATACTTCTGCCTTAGATAGACCCCTACATTGGGCCCCATGCGCCTACACTGGCTGGGAAGGCTGGCAGAAGCTCCTGTCTGGCCAGGTACGAGAAATGTTGCAAAAGCATTGCCTAGTTACCTAGCTTACCATTGACGTCAATTCAACAAATGCACTTCAGTGTTGGCAAGCTGGGGGGCCCTCACACCTGTTACTAGGGTGCAGTCGTTTCTAGGGGTAGGCCCGCGGGAACAACAATTATGAAAACTCGGCAGTTTGCGGATGGGTTGGTTCCACGACGTGTTTGGGGGTAAGTGTGGGAGGGAGTCAAACAAAGGGGTACGGTACGCCTGCGTCGTCGAAATTTCCAGGAGTTTCCAAACCTCTTGGGGAAAGCCCCACACCTGCCCCTATTGAGGCAGCCACAACTTCCACTGATGTCAACAGTGACTGCAGCTCTGCACGCAACCGCTCGAAAACTCTAGAATCACGAGCAGAATTCTGGAAAGTGCCCGCGATATGACTCGCGATAGTTCGAGCCTCCTTTGGAACCCTCCAGCGAAGGCAGTCATGGCTCGCATCTTGGCTTATAAATTCTGGCCCGACGGCGGTTGAACCGCAACCCCTTCACTTCTTCATCAGACGAACATCAAGTCAGAAAACAACAGTCAGCTTCTCGCCATAAAAACGAACAAAGCTACTTCAATTCAGGCTCGGCCTCGCTCTAACCCATCAACTCTAGACGCTTCAACTACCTTACTTCCCAAAACAACACATCAAAAATGTCGGCACTTCTCCCCCGTACTTTCAGCTCTTCCGACCCCTCCTTCACCGGCCTCTTCCGCCTTCTGGACGACTTTGACACATATTCGCGCGAAAACCAGGCCAACAGCGGGTCGTCTCGCAAGCATGGCCACTCCAGCGTCCCTCCCCGCGTCTTCACCCCCAAGTTTGATGTGTGCGAGACCGAGGCCAACTACGAACTCTACGGCGAGCTCCCCGGCATTCCGCGCGATCAAATCAACATTGAGTTCACGGACCCGCAGACCATTGTCATTCGCGGACGCGTCGAGCGGAGCAACGCTTCTGCCGATAAGGGCGGCGAGCATGCGCCGCACAAGGTGACGGTGGAGGACGAGAAGGATGAGGAGGCTTCGAGCAGCCAGGTGATGGTGAAGAAGCAGAAGAAGGAGGAGGAGGAGCATCGGGTGCAGGAGAAATATTGGGTTTCTGAGCGGTCAGTGGGAGAGTTTTCGAGGACCTTTAGCTTCCCGAGCAGGGTGGATCAGGATGCCGTGACCGCAGGTTTAGTCGATGGCATTTTGAGCATCAAGGTGCCGAAGGCGAAGAAGCCGGCGGTGAAGAAGATCAACATCAACTAAAACGCCAGCTCGGCTTGAGGAATTGTCAGGGCGGAAGCTCGCAACTTCGGCACTAGGGATGGAGTTACTGGCCGCATTTGTTATTGTTATTGTTATTGTTTCTTTTTTCTTGGTTGGGGGGGGGGGCTGCATGTTAGCTGGATGACCGAGGGTGATGGTCAGAAAGATGGGAGGTAATGATGGGAATGTTGCCAGTGTGTGAGTTAGCATCCTCTCGGTACGTTGTCTTGATCATCGGGTTCTACAATAATACAAAAGCATTGAATTGATATTGAGTCCCTTTGCAAATTCATGTGGTGAAACTTTCACTGTATGGTCTTGCGAGGACGGCCAGATTGCAGCGATGGACAGCTGGTGGATGGGTTTGAGCAAACACACGTGAAATTCTGCGTTCATTTGGCTGCTGAAACATGGAGGGAGGGCGTGGCGTGTTCCAATCTCATGACTGATGTCGCACCCAACTCCAAAATGAGCCAAGAGTATAGAGCCGTCTACTCAGCTGAGATATACATGACTGCGACACTGTTAGCTCCTCCAACCGAGGGGCAGCCCTGACCAACGGCGAGAGACTCACCATTGTTCCCTCGCACGAACGCATCGCCATAATTCCGCCGCTTGACACCATTCACATACTCCTCCGTCTTTTCAAGTGCAATGTTCATGTATCCATCCACAGACTGCAACTCGCCTGCGTGATGGGTCAGCGCTGAACTCAAAATAGGGATCAGATGACGAGGCAGCCTCACCCTTGTAGACAACGCCCGAGTTGAGCTTCACCGTGACGGGGTTGCCGATGATCTCGCTCAAAAAACCCGAGGGGTCTTTGCCTTCACCTTGTGTGAGCGTGCCGTTTTCCATGGTGGCGAGTTGGTCGTGATGGCCTCGGTTTGTTTGGCGGGGAGGAAGGTTCGCGATGGAAGTGATGTGTGGTTGAACGACGAGGTTCAGAGGCGGTTGCCACATGGGGCGCTAGGATATGGGCGGGCCCACTGCTGGGGCCGTTAGCAACGCAGCTGGGAACCTGCCAACGTTTGTGGCGTGGCGTTAGCGCGGTAGCGGCTGGCTGCTGGCTACCCTGTCGCAAGGCAAACAATGGGGTCAGCCAGCATCATGAGAGCGACATTGAAGGGCTTTTTGTCTATTGAGATGAAATCTTCGGGCTCCCTGTCGCAACTCTCTCGAGGAGTTGAAAGGGTGCGCCGGGGTGACGCGCGCGACCCCCCCAGACGACACAGGGTATGAAGGGCATTGGGCAACGCTCCAAGCCACGATAACACAGGTCCCCCTTTCGGCAAGGACTCATTCACTGCTTTTGGCAATCACAAAAGTGAGCAGATATTCACTCTGAGTAGATCTTTCGCCCCATGTTTGTGAAGATTTTTCTTATTTTTCTCTCGGTAGTAAGGTTTTTTGCTGCCTCAATCTTTTGCCGGAATACTTTGCAAGGCTGGTTTCACCTTCCTCGCTGCCTCGCTTCTCGATAGCTTCATCCGCTCGGCTTCTTCAGACTTGTCCCTCTCACCTACCGCGGCTGCCCTCGCTGTCACCGCCGGAGCTATAGACTCTATATTCCTTCCTCGTGCTATCCCTCATTTATTCTCACCCTCCCTACCCATACCGATTCATACCTACCTTGGTACTTGAAGCACGCCTCTCCTGGAATCACTTCCCCACGCATTTTCCACACCACTTCTGCCAAAATGGGCGGTTCCGCCTTCGGCACTGGGCCAGACGCCCCGTACACGCCCCGGATGTCAAATGAGGTCTATCAACATTCCCGCTCTTCGGTACACGCCATCCTCCGCGAGATCTTCGTATACGTCGCCACGCCCATCGAAGGGCCCGCGAAGAAAGACCATGGCGACCTGGACGTCCTGGTGTGTCTGGAGAGACGAGTTTTGTTTCCCACGATGCAGGGAGACGGGGGCGCCCCGAGAACGAACCAGGAGTTGATGATTGTCATCAAGGAAAGGTTGGGCGTCGAGAAGGCCATTGTCAACGGGCCAACGGCAAATCTGTTGATTCGTTGGCCTGCCGGGTTGGATGATGAGGCTACTGGCCAAGAAGAGGAGAGAAACAAGGAAAAGCACATTCAGGTGGATGTGCGGATCTGCAGGGACTTTGACCAACTGTCATGGGTATGTGGCGTGCCCGGTCCAGTGTGGATATTCCGCGGCCAATATACTGACGGTTTTTGCAGGGCCTCTTCAAACATGCACACGGGGACCTGTGGAATCTTATTGGGAGCACCATACGTCCTTTTGGTTTCACCGTGGACGAGGAGGCCCTCTGGGTCAGAATCCCCGAGATTGAGAAGTTCAACAAGAAGCGGGCAAAGGTGCTTCTCACGCGAAACCCAGTCGAGACGGTGCATTTCCTGGCGAGTACTCTAAGCCACCTGTTTGAACTACATTAACACGAGACAGGGCATGCAGGTTGAAGGGTTCTGGGAGCAGCCCTTTCCCACGGTCGAGGCCCTCTTTCAGTATGCCACGACCTGCCGCATGTTCTGGGTCAAAGCAGCAGATGCCGAGGATGTCGACGAGGGCGATGCTGGTGTCATGGGCGGCGAGGAGGGGAGGAAGAAGCTCAAGCACAATGACCGACGCCGCATGAACGGGCGGGCCGTGTACAGGCAGTGGTATGTTCTCATGTTTCCGAATCATATTGTGGGTAACCTGCTCACTCCATCTAGGATCACCGAGTATATCCCTCGTCTCCGCGCCGAAGGGAAGTTTCTCTCGACTGGCCAGGACCTGAGCGAGGTCAGAGAAAAGCTCAAAGACGAAGCCATTGCTTGGTTTTCGGTCGGGGCCGAGTACAACGAGAGGCTCCGAGAGTGGCGTGTCCAGCGCAGCGTTGAGGAGGTTAAGGGCTTGGTCAAGGCCCTGATCCCGGTTGATCTTGACAATCAGTATCGTGCCGCTGTCATGGTTGCTACCAAGAAGCTGCTCCTCGAGGATGACCAAAGTTTCGGCATCGGCATCCCGCCCGCTCTGAAAGGTGCCGATGGCATTTACGACGTGGAGGCGGTTCGCGACTTCATCGCTGCCCACTGGAAGCAGCTCGGGGATCTGGCTTGGGAGGTTCAACAGGCCAAGAATTCCGAGAACATGAGGCTCAAGGTCCAGAAACGGAAAGCAGAGGAGGCCTAACTAGCAGTGGCATCGGCGGGACCTTAGGGATCAGCGTCGTCCGACCCACGGAGTCCAGTATTGGTACGAAGTACACAGGAACAGGGCTGTGATCCCTTAGAAGCTCTGGGAGCGGCTGTTCGTTGAAGCCTACATACTTGACAGCGATGGGCCACTCTACCACCTCTTAGCTACCTAGGCAGCGTGTAATTTTAGACAATTAGACAGAAGAATTGATTCTCATGATACCCCAACACCACCACAACACTCTGCATTTTGCATTTTTGTGAGACCTTACACCCAACTCCGGTTATTGCTCGCCCCATGCCATTGAAGCCAAATTCCTAGCCTGGAAATGGAAAACCGACGGAATGCAGCCGCACGCTCCCATCAGAAGGTAAAACGCCCTAGAAACAGAACCAAATGTTATCTCCCATCTTCATATCCGCTCATCCGACGCCATGCTCTCATCCTCCTCGGCCACGAAACCCATCTCTCTCGTCGCACTGACCCTCTCCTTTGCGGCCCTCGCAGCACTCCAGGCTTCCAACTTTGCCTTGTCTTCGGGGCGCGCGGGCGACGGCTTCGCACGTCTCAGCAGTCGCCTCCTATGCTGCCTCTTTTGTTCCCGGGTCAAGCGCGAAGTGTCGATTCGGGTGATGTCAGTGCCGGTAGCGGCGTCCCAGACATCGGCGATCCAGTCCGACAGCTCGGGCTGGGTACGGGCGGCGAACGCCCTGCCCATTCCCCCGGTGAGCCACTGGTCGAGCTTGACGGGGATGGAATAGCCCCATTGGGGATCGTCCGGGGACCAGTCGCAGGGTTGGCCCGAGTAGCAGACCTGTGGCTTGCAGTAGACAGCGCACATGGATGATTCGGCAATGTACCACAGTGAAAGCAGGAAGAAGATAAGGCCAGTCAAGGTGAGCCTGAACCGAGGATGTCCATGCCAGAGCCGAGGGAAGGGGAGTTGGATATAGGTAAACGATGAATCCATTGGCGAATGACCGCTGTTGCAATCTGCGCAGGGATGGTTGGCCGTCGGGTGGGCTGGATGCGTGGCTGGCGTCTCTGGCCCTTTGGGTTTTATGTGCGCAACTTTATCCTCGAGCCGCTCAATTCCGAGCCTTGCGGTTCGGATGCCTTGGAGGCCTGTTTCCAGGGACTTGCTTATCTTGACGTACGCCTCGAGCTCTATTTCTCTCTGCGACTTCTGCGTCTCCGAGGGGTCGGCGTCCGGCTCGGATTTGATGCCCTGTGGGCCTGACTCGTCGTCATGCTTCTCCTGCTTTCCCAGCATGTCGGCGAGATCGTCGAGTGTCGAATCGTCAAAATGGTTAGCTTTTTGGATAGCTAGCAAGTCATCCTTGACAGTGGGTGGTCGAGCCGAGTTGAGAAGCGGCCGGCGTGCCCGTTGTTGCGATCGGGAACGGCGACGGCCAGGGACGGAGGCTGGGCGCCCAGATGGCCTGCCGCTTTTGGCTGCCAACCCGACGAGGTTTTGTGCTGAGCCGCCAGTATTTCTGCCTCGGGCCAAGGGGTTTGTCTCGTCCGTGTTGCTGGGTGCACCCGAACCGCTAGCAGCCGCTGCGTCCCGTTCGAGGTTGAAAGTAGGCACGGTGGCAATGGGGGCGTCGCCGTGTCTGTCAACCTTCACTGTCACTGGCGTATCCACAAAGGCACCCGTCACCCGAGGCGTCGGCTGGGTTAGGGGATCCGGTTTCGCGGGTCGTGGCGTCTCTTCGACGTCCTCTAGCTCGAGTGGCGGCGATGGCGATGACGCCCGCAGGGAGCCCTTTTCCGAATGATTCTCCAGTGGCGCAAACAGCGACATCTCCCCGATGATCCTCTCCGTGGGGTCAACGTCAGAGTGAGCCACGCTCGAACGCTTGTCAGACAGAGATTCCGCAGACGGCTCCCGCTTGAGACCGACAAACCCGACCGTCGGCCTGACGCCGCCCTTAGCAGCGTCAGCCTTCTTCTGCCGAGATGCGTCTCTTCCCAGCCGATCGCGGATCGAGTTGATGTCAACAGCTACCACCGGTGGGCTGTTTGTCGCAGCGGCCAGCTTTCGGACCATGTCTTGCGAGTCTCTTCTGGCCTCCAATGCCGCGGGTGCTGAATCTTGGCCGAATCCTTCGCTTGGAACCTCGACGAGTTTCTCCCGGGAGTCTTTCTCGCTGCTGGAGTTTTCGAGGATGACGGCCTCGTCGATTGGCGGTTTGCTGTTGGCGGCCGCTGCTATCGCCACGTCACTCTTCTTCTCCCCCACTCCACTTCCGTCCCCTCCTGGGGCAAGACTCTTGAGGGGCTCTTTGCTTGCTTTTCGCACGATATCCGGAGAGGGCGACCTGGACTCGCTGGCGTGCCGTTCCCTAATCTCGTCAAGCCTTGCAGTCGCCAGTGCCCTCTTGGATAGCGTCTCCATTTCCCGTGCGCGGAGCTCGTCTCTTTTTGTAGTTGTTGTCGCAGGTTGCCAGCTGGGAGGTGACTTGCTGCCATTCTCCAAGCCCAGTTCCCGTGTGCTGTTGTCGTTTTCTATCGGCTGTGGCAGCTCCGTGGTGAACCTTGAGGCCGTCTCCTTCTCCAAAGCGCGTATCTCGTCGAGTTTGGTGTTTCGCTTGACGAGGGGGGGACTTTGGGAAGCAGTTTCTCCCACCGCAGCCTCTAAAGCCTTGAGCTCATCGAGCTTGGTATTGCTCCGTCCAATCGCGACAGGCGGACTGGTAGAGACCTGGAGGTCGCCTGCTGTGAAATCTTCGTCGGCTTGCCACGCAAAACTCTTCTCTGGGGAGCGATAGTCGGGAGGGACCGTGCCTGGCCGTTCCATGGACGCTCCGGCCGAGGGTCTCTGCTCTTCGGAAGGACCCAGCGCACCTTGTTGCGACCCTGATGTGCCTTGTAGAGACTGATCCGACCCGCTTTTCCTTGCCGACAGGCGTCGCGATATCCAACTGTCTCTTGGCGATCTTCCAGCGCGGGAAGGCGACTCGGCCTCCAGGCTGTTCCGGCTGGTCTTGCGTACCAATTCCTTAGCCGTCTCGGAAATCTTAATACCGAGCCTCGACTTGGAGAACAGGCCGCTACCACGTTGGGACAGGTCCTCAGAACTCCCTTGTTCCAGTGCATGTTGTCGAAGTTTCTCGTCAAAGTCGCTCTCCGAGACATCGCTCTTCCTGATTGGAGTCCCAGGACTCTCGACAGAACTGGCCGTGTCCTCACGCCTCATTTCTCCGGGTTTGGTGGTCCGCCTCCTAACCGGTGCCCTCGCTTTCTGCAGCTTTCCATCGCTCACCGCAGGCCTGCGCCATGATCGCGGAGCCGGGCTTGGAGACCCTTGCGCGGCTTCTTTTTGCTCCTCATCGAGAGCCATCTGCCAGGCGTCCGAGGTACTGACTGGTCGCCGAGGTATGGACGGTCGCGTCGAAGCCAGTCTTGGAATTTTTGTGTTCGCAGAAGAGCCCAGCTTGCTGTCGGAGGTGATTACAGTGCTCGAGCCAAAGGTGGCTGGGGGTTGTTGGGAGGCGCCACCGGGACTGTTGGGCGTGCTGCTCCCAGCGGATCGTGGCCGGGATGAAAAGAGGCTCCGCCGGCGGGACGCGCTGTTGATGACGAGTTTTTCAGAGGCGTCGCGCTCCATTGTGGGCTGCTTGGATCTCGGCGCAGTAGTGGTGGTGGTGGTTGGGAGGGTCGGGGGAATATTTCTGACCTCGCTGTCAAAGTGGCGGGGAGAAGAGCATGGGTTGGTTTCTTTGGCGCGCGCGAGCGAGTTGTCGAGCAGATAAAACGGTCGAAGCTGTCAGGGCTACGCCTGCGCAACGCGGAGACAGCTCCAGAAGCCCAATGCGCTGTTCATGACGCGAATGAGAATTTCAACCCAACGGCGGCGCCGTGCCAGACAATCCAGGGACACGCTTTTTGGGCGGCTGGGTCGCGAATCTGGAGGTGTGAGCTGGGATTGCGCCGGTGAGCTGGCGTGCGGCGGCAGGGATTCTGGATCTGGATCCGGTTAGGGCCGCCCACGCCAGCCCAACCGTTCCACGATTTTTCTGAGGCTGTCCGCGTCCCGACGATTACCCGAGCTTGGGGGTAGGTACTTCTGCCACAAGGGTGCACGTCCCCTACACTAGATCGCGCCCCGTTTTGCAACGGCCAAGCATCAGCTGCTGAGGCTCGAATCATCTCGGCCTCTATTTTTCCTGCGGAGAGAGATAGGAGCGGGGAGCTTGACCACCACCCATTCGACCGACTACCAGCTCCCGCGAAGCTCGGCCGTCTCAACAGCCATGGCATTGAGCAGTTCCTCAACATGTCGGGCCTGCTTTCGGCGGCTGGCGCAGCCCTTTGGCATGAGCGCCACCACGCAAACCACGGCCAATGCTGTGTCTGTCCTTGGCCAAACCCGTGCCAAGTCGACGACGATGCAAGCCCACGACCAGGGCGTCATAGTTCGCCTCCTAAAAGATATCCCCAAGTTCGGCCGCGAGCATGCCATCTTCCGCGTTGAGCGTGGCCGTATGAGGAACCTCTGGTACCCCCATAAAAAGGCCGAGTACATGACGGCTCAACGCTTCCGGGAGCTTGGCCTGACCAAGAAGGATATCGGCGAGCGTGACCGCAGCTTTTCGCCTCTGGGTGATTTGGCCCTGGCCACAGAGGAGGCCGTGTCACAACCCGAACCCGTTGTGGCGGCTCCTGTTGTCAAGGCCGTCCCCTTGTTTGATGTAACTCGCTGCTCTCCTTTCATCTTCTGCTTGAGCCTGAAACTGACATGCCCTGGAACAGGCCGAGGTGTTCCGCGACACGGTGGCAACGGCCATTCCCGAGACGCTCACATTCTTCCGCAAGCCCATACCGGCGCCGCCGCCGCCGCCGGAGGCCAGGATCTCGCCCTTGATCGCGACCCAGGCGAGTGCCGCGGCGCTCGAAGCTGAGAGGGCGAAAATCCCTATCAGCATCTATGGCTCGGTTTCTGCAACCGATATCGTTTGGAGGATCAAGACGCTTCTTGCCAACGAGCCGGAGCTGGCCTCTCTGAAGCTAGAGCCTCAGCACATCACGTTCTTGGGCCTGCCTGAGGACTCCGACAGACTCAAGGCTCTTGGCCGGGTACGTTTACAATGGCCTTTGCAACTTACGGTGGAAGGATGCAGCTAACTGGATTTGTTGCTTAGTGCGAGGTAAAAATATCCGTCGACAGCCTGGTGCCCGCAGACAAGAAAACTGGCAAGCCTTTGGAGCCCATTTTCAAGATGGTGGAGGTTCTGGCGGAGGAGGAACCGCCGTTTTGAGGGAACCTGAGCCGCATTGCGTCTGAGAGGCGTCTACTGTATTGTTAATTGTATATCAGTTCTACATGATGATTGGAAGGAACTTTAAAGCTTTTTTGCAAACTAGCCGTTCCAAGGGTCTGCTAGCACGCCCTCTCGGCCCTCTCTCCCAGGGCAGCATTGAAATCGCTATAGTATACCGGTGAACTACCCCGAAGAGACGAGGTGGCTACATTCTTGGGGCCTTCCCCAGGTCACCTATTACGCCCCCTGTCGTGCCCCGTGTCCCAACTCCAAAGTGAGTCCCAAACCACGCTCCTCCTCGATGGGCTTTCCGAGGCTTCGCTTTGCTCTCGCACGAGTTTGAGAGGTGAGCTCTACACCGCACCCGTCAGCAGGTTTTAGGGCCCAACCAGGGAGTCGTAGACGGTGCTTGCCTCAGCTGCTATTGCGAAATACGCTGGTGGTCGAGCAGGGTCGGTTACCTGGCTCGGGTTCTGCTCTGGAGCTTGGGGCGGTGATATCTGCTGCTGCACAGGGCTGGCCCCAGTCGGTGTGTCAGTCGCGACAGCCCGCAGCGAGTTCGTCTCGCTGGCCACTGCGCTGTCTGGTCCGCGGGCACCACCGATCGTGAAGGGCAGGGCTTTCTTAGAACCCGTGCTGGAACGTCGGCTCTGGAGACTCTTGGACAGCGTCTTGCTCACGCTTTCAATTCCGGAAGCAGCGCCTATGCGACCTAGTGGCCCCTTGGTCACTGACCGCATGTCGCCCACAGCCTCGATATTATTTATGCCGACTGTGGTCTTGGCCAGTCCAGGTGTAGGCGGGGCGCCAGGTTTGTACTCCACCGCGTCGACGAGATACCATCGAAGCCCGTCTGAGAGATCAAAGGGGTTATCATTCTCGTCATCGTTTGGGAATTCGGTGTCCGCCGGCGTGTTGTTCCGCACTGCTGTGGCTTGGTGTTGTAAGGATTTCGAAAGGTCCACCACGCGCTCTTGGATCCGTGAGATTCGCGCCACAACCCATTCTTTGCTGTGCAGCCTGTGCGTCTCTTGCTCGCGCAAGAAGTAGTGAGGGAAGCCGACGTTGAACGCCGCCCATGCCCCGGTCGTCTGGTTCCTAGTCGGGAGGAACAGGGCGAGGTCACCCTCCTTGAAGTATCTGTAGGCAATCTTTTCGTTGGCTTCCTTCTGGAGCGTGTGCGCCTTCTCCCGGTAGACCTTGTAATCTCGTTGGTACCTGCGCGCCATGTGCTCGACATCCTTCATCCGCTTGAAAATCGCCTCGGAAAACATGTCGACATCGAACGCGCCCAGCGCTGCCATGTAGGCATCGTATCTTGCTTGCTCAGCCGCCGCGTCTGCGTTGTCCATCCAGTTGAGAAGCTCTAGGTCGGCAGTGTCGAGCGTTGAGCGGCTGAGGGTCCCCGAGCGACGAATCGACGAGCCCGGGTCCGAGTCGTCTGCGTTCTGCTTAGAGCGTTCCGAGCGGGGAATCTTCTGAATCACCATGGTATCACCTTGGCGTGTCACCGAAAACCCGACACGTTCAAGGAGGCGGCTCAGACGTTCGTTCTGCAAGTACAGCCGTCGTGTGAGGTCTTTGGCGTGCTCTGAGCGAGAGTCGAGCCGGAGGTTGAGCACGGAGAGCTTGGTCTGGGACTCCTGGAGCTTCTGCTCAAAGTGACGGGCCTCCTCTTCCAGGCGGCCAACTTGAGACTGCCTCGAAGCAAGCTGCTCAGTCGTCGAGGCAAGCAATCTCTCGTCCTCTTCCAGTTTCTTACGCAACGACTCGGATCCCGTTTCTCCGTCCGCAATCTTGGCGCGCAGCTGCCTGAGTTGCTCCCGTCCGTCCGCTAACTCGCCTTCCAGGACCGCCACCCTCGCCCTTTCCTCGGCCACTGCATCACGAAGGCGCATCGAGAACATCTCGTGCTCCGACAGTTTCTCCCTTGCTGCCGTCAGCTCACCCCGCAGAACACCGCCTGTGTTCTGCGCCGCGTCCAGCTCCATGCGCAAAAGAGACATATCCCCCTCGTGGTTGCGTGCTTTTTTCAAGGCGTCCGCAAGTCTGCTCGATATGCCTTCGACAAGATCCGCAAGATCTCCTGGCGCATCGTCTTGCGATGACTGCTCCCACAGGCCCTTGAGAGCGTCGAGCTGCTTGTCCGCACGCTCGGTCAGAGACGTGACCTTCTTGGCTAGGCTCTTTGCCTCGTCCTGGGCCTCTTGGAGCTGCAATTCTTGCGAGTGGATCAACTCCCGCTGAAGACGCACCTCTTTCCGCAGGAACTCAACTTGCCCCTCCGCTTTCAGGGCACAGTCCTGGTTCTCCTTGGTAAGCCGCTCCACCTCCAACTCAAGGGCTCGGATCTTCTCGGTATGAGACGTCTTCTCGTTCTCCCTAGACTCGCCGAATTGCTCCATCTCATCCTCCGTGGTATCCAAACGGGCCTGCAGCTGCTTGATCTCCTCCTCAAACGATTTGCGCTCGTCCACGAACTCCCGCTTCAAGGCTTCCATGTTTTCCATGAGGTCCTTCTTGGTTGAGTTGACTTCCTCTATTTGGCCTTTTGTGTCATTGTAAAGGGCTGTCTGCTCGCCAAGGTCCTTCTCGAGCTGCGCTGAACGCTCCTTTTCGGCTTGCAGTTCGGCCTCCAGCTGTTGAAGCCGCTGCACGAGCCCGTCGGCACTTTCCATGGAGCCTCGACGATCGTCTGGTCTAGGCGATTTCACCGACACGGTTGAATCGTTCCGGTCTGACAGCTGTTGGCTAGGCATCTGGAACAGACTCCCTATGCTCGGTCGCGATGCCTGGGTCTGTCGATGGAGCAAGTCTTCGAGCCGCCTCACCCGGCTCTCGGCCGTTTTGAGCTTGCTTTCAAGTTTCGACTTGTCCTCCTGTATTGAGCGGAGAAGGTCGTCATCGCCACGGATCAGCAGCCCGCTCCGTCCAAGCGCGGCCTCGTGGACGCTTCCGTTTTTGAATGCCTTCATGCGCCGCGCTTGCTGCTTGGTAGGGCTGCTGATCTCCGTAATCAGCCGGCCGATATCTGCAACCAGCTGCGGCTCAGCTTTCTGGTTTCGAAGAAGCTCATAAAATCCGTCCAAATCGGCCTTCGTCATGGCGGGCCACTGGTCCTCCTCTCCAAGAAGGTTGAGTTCGAGACCGGGCACCTTGCTCTCTGCCGCGTGGATGGGGAGATATGCATCGCCCACGGACTTATGCCATCTCCGCCGCCTCTTGATTTCCTCGTCTTGAAAAAGGGCCATCTCATTCGCCAGGGTTGACGAATCCTGACGGACCTTTTCGAACCACTCCCGCCGTTGAATAGCCTCAGCCACGAAGCAGGCGTACATGTACGGCAGCTGCTGGATGAGACGGAGATAGTCAAACGTAGAGAGTTCGTCTTCCTGGGGGAAAATGCTGATTTGTGACTTGACGCTGTGACTAAGAGCCGTCAGTTCTGTGATGGACCGCATAATCTCAACTGACTCTGCGGCCAACTTGTTCCTAGACTGCGTCGCATATCGAAGCATCTCGTCCATCTCCAGCGCGCGCTTTCTGATCGACGGGAGGAGCCGTTCCGTATGCCCAGCGGCAATCTTGGAGGCCTGAAGCACATCAAGGGACGAGTTGGAAAAATCCAGCGTGGTTTGGCAGTCCGTGTCTATTTTCTGCGCTACAGCTTCGATGTCCTGCAGAAGCTGTGCGGATTCGCCGTCGTGTGACAACGCCGAGCGGGCCACCATTCTCTCAAATTCGTGGAACAGATTCTCGGCGCTTTGAAACAGACGGGTCGCCGCCTTGTCCAGATCGGCTATTCTGCCGGTGAACTTGCGCAGGGCGGAGGGCGCAAAACGTCCGGTCCGCTTTGCTGCCTCCAGGTCCACCAGATCCTCGAGCGTTGCTTGTCTTTGCGGGCGCCCCTTCCCACCCCCGGCATCGCCGCTTGTCATAAACCGCATCATGGCGAGGGAGATGGGAATGCTTCGTGCAAGCGAAAGATATTGCTCCCATCCGGTTGTCAGCGCGCTGTACTCGGCCTGTGCTGGAGACGCCCATTTTTTCAGTTCGGCATATTTCGGTTCGAGCCCCTTGACTACCGATTCCAGATTCGTCACGGCAGCGTCGAGACAGCGCAGCATTACGTCCATTTCGCCCAAGCGCTCGTGAGCGGCCGCGGCCATCTGCCCGCAGTCCTCGAGCACCTTCAGCGTCCAGGCGCGACGCGCTTTGAAAAGCTCTTGCCATGAAGTCACCGATCGCGTATCTTCGATGGAGTTGGGCGGCGTCGAGGGATTGTATCGTTTGGGGATTGGCAGCTCGGGCTTGATGGGGGTCGAGGCCATGGAGACCTGGGTTAATCGATTGTCGTAAACATAGATCTCTTTCTGCGGCCACCGGAAGCGTTAGAGTCTCCTTCTTTGGCCGTCTTCTCGGGACTGAAACCGCTCCAACACTGACCTCGGTTTGTATGGTCTGAAGCTTCAAAGGTTTGCCTTGGGGCGTCAAGGTGATGATGCACTGTACGGGGATACCGCTTTGCTGGGCCACCGTACTCTTGAAATCATCTAACCTGCTCAACCGTCAGTTGTTGGCGCTCCCAGCCGGAAAGACATGCATAGGGTGTTCGCACGATGTCAACTGAGAGGCATCTATTTGCAGGCGCTGGCCCGAGTGGGCGATCAACACCTGCGCTGCCATTTCCACGCATGCCTCTGACGCCCTAACGGCGCAACCGGCGTAAACTTAGAATGGGCTTCTGGTGCGCAGCTCTACCAGCGAAAGCGGGCAATCGAACAAGTCGACGTGTTGCTGCCGCCGAAAGGGTGGTCACAGGCAAACCTTGGGAGAGAGGTAAATGACGAATATTGGGATGGCGCAACTGATCATCAGGGTTGTCTAGCCATTGAGGCGCGTGCACGCCCCTCGAGACGATGGTGCAGCTGCTGGCTGGTCACCCCGACCAACAAAATCGCGGCAAGAGCCGTTTGCCTCGATAACAGCAGATAAAGAGCTACATTCCAAACGTGTCAGCCAACTCGGCCAAGACCGGGCCCAGGGCTCAAATATGATTCAAACACCATCCATCGAGCCTTACGAGTGCTTCAACGCAACTATGAGCCTCTGTCAAGCTTCAGAGGCAATGAATACTGTGCATCCAACTTGCTGCCGAGGTGGAGGAGACTCGTATTCCTCTACTATTTCCCTGCCTTCTCACCAGCGCACCTATGTGAGGCTTCCTGTCCAACACCGTTCCGCGCTCCCCGCAGAAACGAATCAAATAATGCGCCCCTCTGGATTAGCTAAGTCCAATCCGGCAATCCGGCGCCAAAGCTGCTTTTTCGTCTGGAGCCTTTTATATCAGCGAAACGGATCCTAGCAACACAAAGCTCCAAAGGATCACCGTGAGTACCCGATGATATCAGGGTACTCTGTGCTGCTGGGATCCGGGGCCAGTAGGTTACAGCGAAGAAATTTCAGAGGAAGAAGTCAATACTTGGAGCCGCAATATCAATGACTCCATCGCGTTGTGCGCTCCAGAAGCGCCTCTCCAAACTGTCAACGTCTCAGTGGCCCGTGCACCGCTAGATCCGACTGCCTGCACTGCGGAAGCGGAAGCGCGTCGCGTTTCTGGCTTGCTGGTACAGGCCTCTCTGTTGAAGACTGCGTCCAGGACGCTGTCGGCGGCATCTCTTGGCCCGCACCCTCAATCTGCATGCCCTCACCGTGGAACACAAAGAGATCGAAAGTTAAATACCAGTGGCGCTAGGGAAATGAGTTCCTCAACACCGATCTTTTCACCGCCAGAGATGCGCGCATTGGAACTCTACGACAGACTCCGCGAGCTGCAGCTTCAGCTAGCACTTTTAAGGGCTCGGCAGGAACATGTGCCAGGTCAGTCAGTCCGCAATTGACAAATACTCGACGAGACTCTCGTCCTAACAAAATCGACGCGCAGGCTCCTCGCTAGAAGGCGGTAGCTCGCAGCGAGGTGACTTGCAACCGCAGCTGTTAGCTGCGAAGGCAGCGTTTTCGCTTCGAAACGCAGTCATAGACAATGTGGTGATAGTTGAGCCCACTCTGAGGGCCGTCCACAACGCGACTCACGCGTCTCCAGTGGAAAGGTAAGCGCCAGTGCCACCTCATGGCCATATTTCTAGAGTATGGAAAGCTGCTGATCCCATGAGCACCAGGGACCTACTACCGCACATTCAGCGGCGTGAGCTAGCGAATATAGAAGAAGCCAAGCACCATCGCGCTGTGCAGGAGGTGACCAAGAGCCTCGATGAACTCGAGCTAGAAGGCTGCCGGGCCAGCCATCGCAACGGCGCCCTCGCAGCGGAGCTCCTGCAACTTGCCGAAAACAACCGTAGTCCCGTGACCGAGGCGTCGTATGGAGGGAAATTTGCAGGCGAGATAACGACGCTGGAGCAAGAGATAAAGATGAGCCGGAAAAAATGGAAGCTCATGAAGGGCGCCGCAAGCGGCATTGTAGGGGGTAGTGGAATTGACTGGGTTCGGGACGAACGCCTCAGAGGCATTGTGCTCGACTCGGCAGAGGAATAAGCTGGTGCGAGAATATGAACAACATTTAAACTTTGCTTCAACACTGCGTATCGGCCCATTCTCTTGAACGGTCCTACGCGTCTCCGTCCTTCTTCATCCGTAATTGAGCTCTGGCCCGCCGTCCGCTATCAATGGTGACCAGGTGGCCTTCAACGTCGGTGCGTAAAACATCAACCTTGGTGCAATGTCCGCCCTGAGGGGGCGTCGCGTCTCACGGCGTGATGGGAGGGCGAGACCTGGGAGGGCGAGACCCTCTCTTTCCCAAAAGCCCAAAAAAGGGTGGCGGAGCGTGCCTCAGGTCCAGCGGGGGTGTGCCTAAGGTCAGTGCTAACGCGCAACCAGAATCCAAAAGGGGGAGGGGTAGCACAACCAAGTTTGTATGCGGTACATTGGACCCGCCACAGAATTGTGACCGGTTCTGGGCCCATGTACACAGAATCGCTGCCTTGGTCACTCACATGGAGCTGAACTCAAGCTCCCAAGCTCCCCCGCCTTCCGACATCTCATAGGCGGTTGAGCATGTATATCAGCCATAGTCTTTGCCCTCACCGCGGCGGCGGGCCGCTTTCTTTGTTTCGTCCTTGCGCAGGCCCCGAGATCCTCATTGCCTCCTGGCGCGACGCGCGCTTGCGATATGGACGTCTCCTCGCATGCCTCGCCGTCGATCGAGCTGCTCTGACGAAAAGCCCGGAGACATCTCTAACATGTCGTAGGTGAGTGCCGAACTAGGCGGCACGCAGTGGGAACACGACGGCCTGGTCGTTTCCCAGCTGAAGGCAAGCTCACGTCATTTTACAGTCGCAGTGTACGCTGAAGAATCTGCTACCAGCGAAGAAGCGTTCGTTCCCCGTTGTCCATCCCAGATCAACATTTTCGCTCAACGTCGTCCGATGAGATTGCGGGCAAGCCTGGAATTCAGTCCAGAGCTCCATCGCATCGATAGGTTTCACAGTGCCTGAGAAATGCGGACGGTCTTTGCTCAAAAGAACGTTGAGGTGTCGACAAGGCATCTGGCCATGTGGCTCTGGCTTTGATGGTGAGGCTCTCAAGAAAGCGAGGCAGACAATCTTTTGGCGGCTTTCCGTTGCAGAATGCACGCTGCATCAGTGCGGTGTTGAGTGAGTCTGCTCCCTAGAAGGCAGACCTTTACAGCGGATATAATGAAGATTCCAGTGGGCTCCAGAGCTAGAAACACAGAGGGTAACGCAAGGTACTTAGTACGCGAATGCACGATGGCTCTGTTACAAGTGACCTTGTACCTAGTACTTTAACACACTGACCACCCTTGGGGGGCGCGCCCGCAATTTTTTGTTGCCAGGCAGGAAGCGCGCGACCATTTTTGGACCAGGCAAGACCCCCGCCTCCTCACAATCAGCCCGCCCATAGTAAAATAGGGCGAAGGCAGTCCCCCCTCTCTCGCTCTCCCCAATCTCCTCTTCCTCTCACTCGCACCGCGCTCCCACAACCAAACCGCACCCAAATACCTGCGCGCAGTCTATCGTCGGTAAGTACCTCATCTCCCCTGCTTCCCACCGCCAAATCCAAAGTACATTTCTTTTTCCTTTGCATTTTCGGGGGCAAGGCCCCATTTTCTGGCCTCCAATCGGCCACAGCACTCTGCTGTCGCTCTTGCCCATTTCTTGGTCTGTTATCCTGCGCGTCTCCACGCAACGTCTCCGTTTGCAGGACCCTCAACCTTCCGCCTTCTGCCAACCAAAGCATCCAACATCGCCTCAATAGCTCCTTGGTTCACGATCACTGACAAGTCCGCCATCTGCAGCCACCCAACACAACCAACTCTACCAACTTCCAAACAACAATCGCAGTACGTACCATCTTGCTTTGCAGCGTGTTTTGAGCTCGGAATCGCATTTTATCTGCGCCACAAGTCGCAATTGCTTTTGCGCCCCGGCATCAACAAACTATACGCGCCATCGCGCAACCGCGTCGAGGAGAGACGGCTCGCGCAAGGCGCAAGCTACCCCTCATCTACGGCGCACAACTCCAAGGCTGCGCCAAGTGTCGACGATGCCTCTTGCGTGCAGCGACCCGTTTTCAGAGCGCATTTTGAGCTGCATTTCAAGAAACCCGCATTCATTCGAGCTTCGCTAATTCGCAACAGCAGAATCCGTCATCATGCCTAAGGCCGCAGCTAAGAGCAAGGGTGCCGGTAAGGTCGAGAAGCGTCGCGGCAAGAAGGGTAAGTCGGCGCACTTTCCCTTTCCAAATAAAGAGGGAAAGAGAAAAAAACTTGTCCTGCATCAGTGCCGCTGACAAACGAGACGCGCAGACCCCAACGCCCCCAAGCGCGGTCTCTCCGCCTACATGTTCTTCGCCAACGAGCAGCGTGACAACGTCCGTGAAGAGAACCCTGGCGTCTCGTTCGGACAGGTCGGCAAGATTCTGGGTGAAAGGTGGAAGGCCCTTACCGACAAGCAACGCACTCCCTATGAGGCGAAGGCCGCCGCCGACAAGAAGCGCTATGAGGACGAGAAGCAGGCTTACAACGTAAGTAACGACGACGACTGATCAACAACCACGCCACGCAACCCTTGGACAAGTCCGGTGTTGACCAGTTCGCACAGGCCGACGGCGACGAGGAGGAGTCGTCTTAAATGTACTCTTGTCTCGCCGACTCGTTGCGCTAGCGAGCAACCAGTCTTGATTACCAATCTTGATCATTCAACCAAGACGCTGCGACGGGCCTTTCATTTTCCTCTTGTATCTTTGGAACGGACGGTGTTGCTGGGGGGCACGGCAATGGGATTTGGTGCTTCTCTTTATTCGGCCATGAATTTTGCGACGATCAACGGGAAGCGAGAGGGATTCCCCTCCTCGTATGGATAACGACAAGTCCATGCGGGCAGAGAGCTAGAGGAAATCCTTAGCCACGACATGTAACAACAAGATTTTTATTTCTATGCGCTGCAATTCGATGGTGGTTTGCACCGATTAAGGCGACTGGTGGCGAGATGTGAGCGAGAAGGCTCTGGTGATTTGTGTGCGTGAGAGAGCCGGAACTGATCTAACATTGGCGGCAGCGCGGTCTGGCGGATTGCACGCTCGCTAATGACAAGCGCCGCAATCCCGCCGAACCGGCGGGATTGCGCTCCAAAGGATCACACGCAGCCCTCCACACCGAGAATTCGGCGCCGGACAAGGTCCGTTCGCTCGCCCGGGATATTCGAACCATCAATCGGCGCGGCAGGGGCGGAGGACCGCACGCGGGCTGCAATCGCATGCAATCGACCCCCAGAAGCATGGAGAAAGAAGGCCTCCGCCTACTCGCAGCGCACCAGTATCATTGCCGCTACCTCCCTGTCGCGATCTCTTTCTTTTGGGCTCTTTCGCTTCGTCGCTTTCTCGTCAGCGGGGTGGAATGCGTTACATCGGACTTGCTCCCAGGGGTGGACGTGGGCATCTCTCCATATTGTGGCCATCGGGTCGTCGTCCAGCTGCATGCTTGTGTGCATGTCTTTTGGCACGATTGGACGGCTGACGGCTTCGCGTCCCCAGTCTTCTCTCTGGGCGCCCGCACGAGGTCCCTCGCAGATCAGGCCTAATGCACTCTCCCTGGGGCCGGCTGCAGCGAGAGGCGAGTGCGCTGGCTTCGTGGCAGACGCTTACTCCTCGCCTCCCTCTCTTGCCGTCGCCGATGCATTGCAGCTCATCGTGAAACCCGGCGTTTATTCGTGGCCAAGTTTTCTGCGGCAGACGCACCGTTGATTCGCATCACCGTTCCGGGTGCCCAATCCCCCCCGCATACCCTACAGATGCGCCACGGCGCCGTTGTGTGCGCTGGCTGCCATGCCTTGGCCGGGCGGTCATCGCGGCGGGAAGACGATAATTTATATCACGCAACTGGCACCCAGCAAAGTGGTTGGCGGTGTAGCCGAGGGCGACGCCATTCCAGCAGTCTCCTGACACTCACTCACTACTCGCCCATCTTTCCGCCCTTCCGGAGCGGAGAAGGCGGGCGACAAACCCACCCGAGTCTGGCCGTCACTTTCTCAACCGTTGTGCGACATGTCCCGGCCTCGGTCTTCTTTGGAGTGGTGAAGTGGAGAATATTCCCGAGACGACAACACCGCCGCCGCCGCCGACGACGACGACAGCAATCGTGGATACTACCATCCGACCACTGGCCGTGTGCCCAAGACGCAAAATCACCACCCCTGAGCTACGGCACTTTGTGTGCAACCGAAATACAGACTTAGTCTCGGGAAAGCGCTCGAAACGTCTAGGACGAACGAGCGCCTTACCAGCGCCAGCCAGGAATACGTCTCATCATGATACTTGTGGTCCCTCGAGGGCCGTCAGCAACTCCAGATACGGGAATTTGCGAGTGAGGGAGAGATACAAGCAATGGAGGCGTATAGCCCCAACCCCAGCGCCGGGCCCCCCATGGGCGCTCCTATGGGCGCCAATGCAAACGTACCGGTCGAGATGCATCTGCTCCAAGGATGCTGTCGCGAGGCGGAACGGGCCGATCTCGTCGCCGTAGGCCTGGATCAGTTGCGCACGGCACTGCCGGAGTCGTTCCATGGCCATCTCGTCGGCCTGACCGAGGAGATACGGGGGTCGAGCAAGCTGCTCCGCGACCTCGCCGATCGCTCGCAGCTTCATATGGCTCGTATTCCCATCGTTCTCAACTATCTGAACGTCGTGCTCCCCTGTTTATGTCGGTCGCTGAGAGACATAACGGCACATTACGAGGATAAGAACCTATCAAGGGAGATTCGATGGCGCAAGATGTATCACAAGATGACCGAGGAGGCCGGGGGGCTCCCCCTGCCGCAGCGCTTCGTCCTGTACAACCACTTCTTGTCTCTGTTGAAGCTTCTCCTGACGAGGTGCGCAGCCAGCGTCGTTGTTCTGACTCGCGAGTTCTGACCGTGGGACAGGTCCCCGAGCTTTGACCTCAACACGCTGGACAGCCTGAAGACTCGTATACTCACATTGCGAGAGCAACGGGGAATCCGTAAGCATGTCTGGTCCCTGTCCTGTCGGCCCTGACTGACGCAGATCTGGTCAAGCTCCGCCGCCGGTTCAGGTTGGACCCTTGGTCCGTCAGGATGTGATGGCCTTGACGGTGGCACAAGACCCCGTTCGTCCCCTTGAATCACGATTGGTTGATGAAAAGGTAGCTGACCAGGTTTTAGAATGCACATTGGGCCGAGCAGATATTCTCATTGCCCCTGCCGTCCCGCACCGCGCTGAAGCACCTGAGACCGTATGCGAAGCTTCCCACGGGGATCCCTTACTTCCAGCGAAGAGTGCTAACATATCCCCAGCTCGGAGTCGTTTGGACCTTTCTATCCATGGGGTCATCTGAACATAGCCCCAGATTCCAAGATCCTCTTCCGACGGTAAAACCTCCATGAGACCATCACAGAGCCCGGGGCCTCAACTGACACGATGCTCTCGACAGGCCGTTTGAGAATGATCGAATCTCCATCGTCGTATTCTTGAGTTCTGTCGACCAGTCCCCCTATTTTCTCCTGCGGACGATTCAAGGGGGTAACCCCTGGTTCTCGCTAATGGGCGCTCACGAGCTCTGCATTGAACGCGAGGGAAGCGCTCTTCAGTTAAAGAGGTGGAGCCGGTCAGGAAACTGCAGCAAGCTTTGGGCAGCGCTGTATTTCTTGACTTGGGAAGAAATGGTGCTGTTCTATTGCACCTTTGTGGCGCTGAAGGCTCGCAACATGTTGACCGTCCAGGTTCATCCCAACGAGTTCAAGCTTCAGCGGGAGAAGCGGCTTTTCCAAGCGTGCGTTCATCTATTGGCATCGGTCAGCTCGGGGGGTCACTAATTCGTGTTGCGCTGTCTTGCAGGCAAATCATTGATGACGGGTTCAAACACTCGTTGATTGTCTATGAAGATCTCCAGACGCGAGGGATCCGTCTCCATGCAGCCGTTTGGGAAGGCGAACTCCGGCAGTGTCCCGTCTGGACCGCATTCGGTGAGTCTCTCGTTCCGTCTGCCGTCCTCTTTAAGCTGTGTCGATCCGGCGGCTGACGCGAACGGCCAGTCACCCATCAGTCCCAGTCATCGACATGGCTGAGCCGGCGCTCAAGGCATCGCGTCTGGCTGAAGGACGTGCAGTTGTACGTCTTCTGCAAGACATATCGGCAGGAGAATATGCGCCAGAATAAATCTGGTGCTTTTGAGATCTATTTCGTCAGCGAGGAAGGTGAGTGAGCTGGCAGTTTTTCTTGTTTTTATGAACCGGAGGGTGTTGACAAGGAATACCTAGGCGCCACCCGGTTCCGGGAGGTCTTCGCAATTGCATCTGCCTCAGCCGAATCCTCCGACACAAAATAAGACGAGACGCAGGGCTTTGTTGTTAGTAGTAGTGTTTGATGTGCTGTGTTCTATTTACTAGGTTTTGCGTCGACCTTTACCTGCCACGACCGTTCTGATGATGGATGATGAGCAGAAGGAAATATCCACGTGAGTGATGAGCGAAATATTTGAGTTTTCCTTTCGATGCCGCCTTTCGATGCCGCCTTTCGATGCCGCAATACTCGCATGCTCAGAAGACCTTGCCACCACGGCAATCGCCCTATGGTAGGTTCCGAAGTGCGATATGCAGCGACATGGCAGGCGCGCTTGTCGTCACTTCCCTTGTTTTTCTGCATCACTTTGCATATGTATGGTAGAATGCAATTCAGGTGCAATCAAGAGACTCTCTCCCTGGCGTCCTCGGCGTCCCCATCGGCGAATGGACCCCACCTACAAAGCCAATTTCTGGACGGAATGGGTCGTTGAGGTGAGATGCAGGCGACTCCATGCGTCGTGCCGCCTCAACTCACAACCTTCATCGCAGTACATGCCTTGAGGGCTGGCCTACATGCCTCTCATTGGTGGCACACCCGATGATTGGATTACGGTTCCCCGACATGACATGACGGGCGAAGGGTAAACTGGGCCCAGCTCCGCCGCCAAGGATACGCTGGATGAGCGGTAGCTACTTATCTCACTATATACAGGGCGAGCAATGGAGCTTTCCCACCACCCCTCTTGAACGCATTTCTGCAAACCTACCTAACCACCAACCTTCCCACCCGGCCTCCACCCACCCGTGCACGCCCAATTGTTATTCCCACGATATCTGGGACATCCAACACCTTTTCTTCGAGCCGTCGCAACGATGGACATCAAGACTGTTGAGTTCAAACCCTTCACTGACCAGAAGCCTGGCACGTACGTCATTGTTTTGAGCTCCCCACAGAACCCCTCAACCCCACCATGAGCGGTTTCTCACCCATGCAACCAAAAGTATCGCACGCTGACGCGATGTCGCACATGCTTCAGTTCTGGCCTACGAAAGAAGGTCACCGTCTTCCAGCAGCCGCATTACAGCGAGGCTTTCGTTGCCAGCATCCTAGTATCTATCCCAGAGGGAGCTGATGGTGAGACCGTCCCGGGGCACCCCTTCAACTGAATCGCGACAGCTGAGTAGCATAATTTAGGCTCTTTTCTCGTTATTGGCGGTGATGGACGTTACTGGAACCCGGAGGTCATCCAGCTGATTGCAAAAATCGGAGCGGCATACGGCGTCAAGAAACTGCTGATCGGCCAGGACGGCATCCTGTCCACCCCGGCTGCCAGCCATGTCATCCGCAAGCGTAGGGCCACTGGTGGCATCCTCCTGACAGCCAGCCACAACCCCGGCGGTAAGTGCCAATCCGCCTTCCCACCTGCGTATCAGAAACGTTCATGTTGATGGATGCCGGCTTGCAGGCCCGAAGAACGACTTTGGCATCAAGTACAACCTTTCCAACGGTGGCCCGGCGCCCGAGTCGGTCACGAACAAGATCTACGAGGCATCCAAGACGCTTACTTCATACAAGATTGCCGACATTCCGGATGTCGATATCAAGACGCTCGGCACCAGGACATATGGGAACCTTGAGGTCGAGGTCGTGGACAGCACGGCTGACTACGTGGAGATGCTCAAGGACATCTTCGATTTCGACCTGATCAGGAAGTTCTTTGCTTCCCATCCCGATTTTAAGGTCCTGTTTGATGGTCTCTCCGGCGTCACCGGGCCGTACGGCAAGGCCATTTTTTTGAAGGAACTCGGACTCGGGGCCGAGTCCGTCCAGAACTGCGATCCATCTCCCGACTTCAATGGCGGGCACCCCGACCCGAACCTCACGTACGCGCACAGCCTCGTCGAGATAGTGGAGAAGAACAACATCCCATTCGGCGCGGCGTCGGATGGCGACGGTGATCGCAACATGATTTATGGCGCCGGTGCCTTCGTGTCACCTGGTGACAGTCTTGCTATCATTGCCCACCACGCCAAGCTGATCCCGTATTTCCGCAAGAACGGCGTATACGGCCTGGCGAGAAGCATGCCCACCTCAGGGGCTGTTGACTTGGTTGCCAAGAAGCAAGGGCTGAACTGCTACGAGGTTCCCACTGGGTGGAAGTTCTTCTGCGCGCTATTTGACGCTGATAAGCTGTCTATCTGCGGCGAGGAGTCATTCGGCACTGGCAGCAACCACATTCGGGAGAAGGATGGCCTCTGGGCCATTGTTGCGTGGCTGAATATTATTGCTGGCCTCGGTGTCGCCCACCCGGACGTTGCGCCGAGCATCAAGCACATTCAGAAGGACTTCTGGACCGAATATGGCCGGACTTTCTTCACCCGCTACGACTACGAGGACGTTGACTCGGAGGGCGCGAACAAGGTCGTTGGGGTGTTGAAGGACTTGGTTGCTAACCCTGAGTTTGTTGGAAGCAAAGTTGGAGGTTGGTGTCCCCCCTCAGTTCTACACCTTTAAGTGATGTGCCTTGTTGATGATAGCTCTAACACACCTCGACTTTGCAGACCGCACTGTGACGGCAGCCGGTAACTTCTCCTACACCGACCTTGATGGCTCCGTATCGCCCAACCAGGGCCTCTATGCTTGCTTCTCGTCGGGCAGCCGTATCATCGTTCGCTTGTCTGGCACAGGGTCTTCAGGAGCGACCATCCGGTTGTACCTTGAGCAGCACAGCAACGATCCCGCCACCTACGGTTTGGATGCACAGGAATTCTTGGCTCCTGAAATCAAGATGGCGACTGAACTCTTGAAGTTCAAGGAGTTTGTCGGCCGCGACGAGCCTGACGTAAAGACATAGGCAGGCCCACGGCAACGTGTGCCGGGATAGAGATGAGCTAGGGGTTTGGCCGCGAGGCAGTGTTATGGTGGGAACTTCACGAACAATATAATTGTGCTACTTTCCCTTATGCAAGGTGTTTCGTCAAGGACTCGTGGGCTGGAAGAGTGTCGACTTGTAATACCTGGCCTCCTCAATGGATTCCAAGATGTCCTCCTTGGCTGTGTGAAGACCCTTCTTGCCTGGGACTTTCGAGGCAACCTTGGGACACCACCGTCGTGCGGCCTCCTTGATGCTGCTGACGTCCAGGATACGGTAGTGCAGATGGTCAAGTACCTTGCTGTACGGCCCCTTTCTGAGGAAGGCCTGGTCTGCATGCACGCTGTTCCCCGCCAGGAGGGCAACGCGTTTGTCAGGGACGTGAGTCCTAATGTAAGTCAACAATTCATCGGCCGCCTGCTCGGCTGTAACCGTCGACGCGATTACAGCGGCCGTTAAACCGCTGTTGCCGTGGGTGCGGGTGCACCACTCGTCCATGAGATCCATGCGCTCCTTGGGTTGGTGCACTACCGTCCCCCACCCTGCGTTGTCTACCAACTCGAGCTGATCGTTGGTGATGAGGCAAAAGATCTCGATGATGGCGTCTGTGTCCGGGTTCAGGCCGGTCATCTGATGAACTTAGTCTGGGCTGGCGATTGGAGAAGATGAGTTGTGCTAACCTCGCAGTCGATCCAGACCAGAGTGCCTTGGGGTTTGGTCGCGTCCGCGGCATCGCCGGAGCTGGTGGGGGTGGCCATCTGGGTGAAACGGCGGTGCCGGTCACGGGGCTGCTGTCGACGATAGCGATTGTATGGAACACGCGGATTTGACTTGGGCATACACTGCTGAGTGGGACGAAGAGTGAAGCTGAAATGGCGAGTGGGAAATGGACTACAGCGTTGGCTGGCGGTTCTGGCAAGCGGGACACTTGGTCTGAGGCCGTGCAGGGTGCTCATCTGATGGGTTTGCTTTATCTTTGGTTCGCGGTCGCGATGGTATGTACATGTTGATTTCGATCACACGAAGGGGAAACCCTCGTCCAGATGTGGAGTTCAAAGACTACACACAGTGTGTCGTTCTTGGCACTGTACCCTGGTGTGGTGACACTGAGGTTGACAGGCGGGCAGGCAGACGTGCGGGGTGATCCAAACAACATCAACACTTGCAGTTTATACAGCATTGTTCTCAGCCATATCTGGCAGGGACAACCCGTATATACCTGCTTTCTGGCGAAACTTTGCATCGGCACTGTCGACCATGTCGCCCAACCAGTCAGCCCCTCCACCTGCCGCCAAGTCGGACGGGGTGGACACCACCAGCCGGGTACGGCCTCCGAGTCCCCCGCCCATGTCGGAGAATCCGCCCCGGGTCCTGATCATCGGCGCCGGATCTCGCGGTCGGGCATATGCACGCGCTATCCGGGGATCGAGCAATGGTGTGGTTGTGGCTGTTGCTGAGCCGGATGATTATAAGCGCACCGAATTCGGGAGGAATATGATCTGGGGCGCTGAGGGGCAGCCTGCCGAAGGGGCCGTGTTCCGGGACTGGAGGGAATTTATCGTCTATGAGAAACATCGTCGTGGCCGCATCGATGCCGGGGAGCCGAGTGTTCCCTTAGGAGTAGACGCTGCGTTTGTCTGCGTGTTGGATGAGATGCATCGCGAGGTTGTGGTGGCTCTCACGGAGCTTGGCGGCCTGCACATCATGTGTGAGAAGCCGCTGGCCACTACCCTGGCCGACTGCGTTGCCCTGTATCGGGCTCTGCGGTCTAATCGAAATGAGGGTGGCGAGCAGATGGTCTTCTCGATTGGCCATGTTCTGCGGTACAGTCCACATAATATCATGTTGCGGAAGTTGGTTCTCGAGGATCGTGTCATCGGGGATCTCTTGTCGGTGAACCATACCGAGCCGGTTGGATGGTGGCATTTCACTCATAGTTACGTCCGGGGAAATTGGCGTCGAGAGAGCACGACAGCGCCGAGCCTGCTTACCAAGAGCTGTCACGATATAGATGTGCTGCTTTGGCTGCTCTGCTCCCCTCCGTCGTGCTCTGCCACGGACGAGGCGGGGAAAAGGGAGCCACCACATCTGCCTTCAACAGTGTCAAGTCGAGGATCGCTTCAGTACTTCAAGAAGAGCAGGAAGCCGGCGGCGGCAGGCGCAACAACCAACTGCCTCTCGTGCCCTATCGAGGAGGAGTGCAAGTATTCAGCGAAGCGGATATACACCGGTAACGGACTTGTCGGACTGGGCACGGGCAACAAGGGCTGGCCCTTAAGCATTGTCGTCCCAGATATCGAGTCGTACGGCACAGACGAGCGTGCTAGAGAAGCTTTGCTGACTGAGCTCGCCACGGATTACAATCAGAGTGTGCCCGACAGCGAGGTGGCTCGACGTAACTGGTTTGGTCGATGTGTCTACGAGAGTGACAACGATGTTTGCGACGAGCAAGTTGTGAGTTACTCCCCCCTGGCTGGCCAGTCGCCTGTGGTTTGACATGAAACAGGTCACTATTACCTGGGACGAGGACCCCCTTTCCTCCCAACCCTCTGCGGTGTTGACGGATAATACGCCGCTTCCTGACCCCATGCGAGGACGAGGGTCAAAGACGGCCATCTTCCACATGGCGGCGCAGACAAGGCAAGTATGCGAGCGATACACTAACCTGTACGGGGTCGACGGGGAGATTTATGCCGACTCGTCCACCATCACTGTCCATGACTTTCGAACAGGACAGACTGTCACACACACGCCACGCCTCGAAAGCCTTGGCCATGGGGGAGGTGACGCTGGCCTAACACGGCAGTTCATCTTGGCGGTTGATAAGGTCAAGAATCATGGTTGGACAGCTGACAGGGCGCAGAGGGAGCTCGTTGCGTGTACACTGGAGGAGGTTATTCGCAGTCATGCCATGGTGTTCTGCGCCGAGGAGGCTCGGAAGGCCCGCAGAGTGATTGACTGGGAAAGTTGGTGGGAAAGCGAGGTCCAGAGCAAATTGGGCGATCTATGAGGAGCCGCAAAACAGGATAGTTGCGTTGTTGGTCTGCGTCTCAAACGGCGTCTCGATTAACGTCGTCGGTCCAAGGGATCTGAATCGTGAAGAGGCCGTCGTTACACTGGCGCAGATCTTGTGCATGGCGTCTGCCTTGACCGAACCGCTCGCGTGGCGTCACCACGTGCTAACGGTGGCGTTCAGGTTTTGCGAGGCGTAGGCGATGTAGGGTTCCAGGTGTGTTGCTTGCGAACTCCAACCTTTCCAATGAAGATGGTTGTCTTGGCGCAGGGTGACGTAGCTGGCTTCCTAAACCTAGTCGCGCATATGTGCCGCAGAAGGTTGGGTTGGGCTAAAGGAGGGGTACAGGTTTTCCACGTTCCTTAAACCCCGCCCAGCCCACCATCGAGTTCCAAAGTCAACCAAAGTTCAACGAAAAACCTCCGAGGATTCCCCAGATCTCTCTTCTGAAACAAGGCACAGATATCCGCGTTTGTCGCCCTCGCTCGCCTTCGCTGTATTCGACACGACCACCTGAACTCTTGCGACAACGCGCCCACACACACACGATTGCGTTGCGCCCGTCCTTCAAGGCCGAACTCGATCACGCGTCAAAGCTGCCCGAAGAACCATGGCAGATGAGCAACAGGCTAACGGAGGAGGGAGCTGGGGCTCGTTCCTCAAGGTTCGTTCGCTTGAGCGGCTCGAAGTTCTGAAAATTCAGATCACTAACCATGCTGATCCGTAGTCCATCGCATCTTTCAATGGCGACTTGGCCAGCCTCACGGCGCCGCCTTTCATCCTCTCCTCCACCAGCTTGACCGAATTCAGCTCTTACTGGTGCGAGCACCCAGCCATTTTCGCGGCCCCCGCAAACGAGTCCGATCCTGCCAAGAGGGCACTCCTTGTCCTCAAGTGGTTCTTAACCACATTGAAGCAGCAGTATGCCAGTCGGAGCGAACAATACGGCAATGAGAAGAAGCCGTTGAACCCCTTCCTCGGGGAGCTCTTTCTGGGCAGGTGGGAGGATGCTGCTGGGACGACGGAGCTGACAAGCGAACAAGTTAGGTATGTCGGCTACTTCTAGCAGGACGTTTCTTCCACTAAGTAGCATTGTCACAGCCATCACCCTCCCGCGACCGCGTACTCGATCACCAACGTCGATACAGGTGTCCACCTCGAAGGCTACAATGCTCAAAAAGCATCTTTCTCCAAGACCATCAACATAAAGCAGATCGGACATGCCGTCCTGACCGTTCCCGCACCAGTGTCGAAAGAGCACGACACTTACCTGATCACCCTTCCGTCGCTCCACATCGAGGGTCTTGTTTTCGGCTCACCCTTTATTGAACTGGATGGCGCATCATACATCACCTCGTCGACGGGTTTCACAGCCAAGATCGACTACAGTGGAAGAGGCTGGCTGTCCGGCAAGAAAAACTCCTTCACTGCTTCACTATACCGAACAGGCGAGGAGAAGGATGTCCTCTTCAACGTCACCGGCCAGTGGTCTAAGAACTTTGAGATTTACTCCGGCTCCGCCAAGCACAACGGCAAAAGTACCCTCGTCGAGACCTGGGATCCTGAACAAATGCCCCATGCCAAACTTTCTGTAGCCCCTATCGCGCAACAACACCCCCTTGAGTCAAGGCGGGCGTGGTCAAAGGTGGCAGCCGCCATTGCAAAGGCGGATCTCGACACGGTGGGCCGTGAGAAGTCCAAGATTGAGAATGCGCAGCGAGAGTTGCGCGCAAAGGAGAAGGCTGAAGGACGCACGTGGGAACGGCGGTACTTCAGCGCATCTGGTGGCGCAGACCCTGTGCTAGCGCAGCTGGGAGCGATTGTGGGACTGGCCGGGAATGGCGACTCCGACAAGACTGGTGGACTGTGGCGATTTGACAGGAATAAGGCAGAAAAGGCGCGCGGTCTGCCACCGCTCAGTGATGAAGAAGCTGCAAAAGTCGCGAAGGAGTTGCTAGGGCAATAGTATGCTGTCGAGCGAGCACCCGGGGAATATAGCGAAAAATATTGTGTCCAGCCCAATCCCCTGTCAATCAGCCTCGAGAGTGACACGTTCGGCCGGACTATTCTACCTACCTATCCCAAGTGCGGCACCCCTGACTTTGCCTCGCGGTGGGTCTCAACTGGTGTGTACGGCGCGCCTCTATATAAGTTTCGTCTTTGTGTGAGAAATCTATGTTTACTTCTGAAGTGTGTGCGGCGCCGCCGGTCACTGACAACAGCGAAAGGGAACTTGCTAACTTGGGCCTGTGTTCCCCCCCCTGCTCTTCGCTCCAAGCCGTTTTCCCAATCCCTCTCAGCGAGTTTGGATGGTATATATGCACACAAAATATAAATGTAATACACAGCCTGCCCCTTGCTCCCTCACCACTCCCACATCTGGGCAAGCCCAATCCAAGCCACACCCAGTATGATAACGCATGGTTTACCCAAAGCCCATTTTATGCCCCCCAGGCAATATTGTCTCTATCGATACTCCCTGTCCAATTCGTAAAACAAGAGGTAGACTTCTCGTTGCATGCCCAAAACATCGCTTGTGCTCGCCTGTTTGACCTTTTCATCGCTGATCCGCCACCATCTGTCCTGCTGCTGGCGTTTTTTACGCTTGTGATCGGCCGCTACTCCTTTGCTTCGGGTCTCGGGGCTGCTGGTCTGAGGTTCGCTTGACGGTGTCATGGGCATGGGTTTTGACGTGGGGCTTGGGAGATCTCGAGGTGGCGCTGGCGTGTCGAGTGACAACACTGACGAGTCGGTCCCCGACCCGGTGGCTATGAGGTCTGGGACTGACGTTAGAGGGCTGCTTGCTTCTGACCGGTGTTCGGGGACTGCGAGGTGGCGGGTTGAAGATGCAACGGCGGGGTTACTAAAGATCTCCGATGGCTGGAATGTGCTCGGATTGGAGAATGGCGGTGGGACGTCTTGCCGCCGGAAGGTCTCGTAGTGCCCACTGTGATGACTCCCCTTGTGCGTGACCAACCCGCGGAGCCTGTACTTCTTCTGGTTGAGAAGGCCCCCTAAGGGCAGGCGTTCTGGGAAAGCTACCTTGGCTGAGTTCTTCTGGGAGAGGTTGCTCGCATCGTATATGGATCGGGAAAGGTGGATGGCCAGTACTCGAGGGAAATGGGTCAGGCGGATGTGTCGTGCTATCCTCCGCTTTGGTGCCTCGGACAGGTCAGGTAGCGGGACGCCCTTTGGGATTTTTTCGGGGTTGGTCTCGATAGCGAGCTGGAGTTTCGCTATGGCTAACCGCGCCTCCTCTTGAGATGCTTCCGTGCCGGTTGCGCATCGCCGTGCGTGCACCTCCACGGCGTGGAGCAGTCGGCATTTCTCGCACTTGAAATCATCAATGAACTCGGTCTTGAACATGCCGTCAAAACACGCGTTGAGGGTGGTCGACGATGCTTGCGGCACGTTCAGGGTCAAGGTGCAAAACGTGGATTCGGTAGGTTTCGGTTTGAAGCCGCAGGTCAGACATTCGATCTGCGATTCGAACCGGCCCTCCAGGGGAAAGCCTTCGTCCTCCTCGATATTTGTGCTCCTGGTGGATGCGGCACTTGAGGCAGCGGCGTCTGTCACATTCACGGCACTGGTGAGAGCGACGTCTGCGATTGCGGGCCGCAAGGTCTCGGGAGAAGGAGAGCCGCGTTGCTCCGCATCTGCCACCATTGCAGTCTGCAGTCTGGCGAGCCTCCTCGCCCTGCGACCCGCATGATATTCATCGCACAGCCTCTCGGCCACGACTTGGAGGAACTCTTGAGCATCTTGTTGCTGACGGCTGATGCGCTGCCGGAACGCCAACTCCAGGGTCCGAACAAAAGGACCCGCCGATATTGTCTTTTTGTATATTGGGCGCTCGTTCAGTGCGTCGAGGATATCTTTCAGACCCCTGGAGACGATGGCTGCCTGGAGGCCCTCGATCTTCCACTCGGGCAGATCCTTGCGACCAGCAAAGTCGTCGGTGCTGCCCACGTCGCTTGCGCCGACAAGCACGACGCGCGCGTAGACGCGACCATCGTCGAGGCTGCGGCGGTGCGTCTCTTGGATGAGGTAGAGGCGGAGGTCTTTGAGCCCAGCAAGGGCTTGGAGCACCGAGTTGATGAAGCAGTCGTTCGCGGGATTGCTGAGGCCGACAACGCCTTGTTTCTTGGAGCCGAAGATGCCGGACGAGGCCGAGGACTGCGCGTTGTCGATAAAGTAGGTTGGCGCAAAGACGTAAATCAGCGTGATTGCAGCGAGCGATGCTCCGGCGGCATACGTGGCTACCGTCAGCGTCCTGTCCGGCATTCTTGTGGAGGGCAGAGAGGGAGGGAGGTCGGGATCCCGACGGATTGGATCGATTCCCCAATCGAGCTGTTGAATAACAAATTACTGAATTCGTCACTGCGTGCTGCGCAACGAGGCCGACTGCACATTGTCGAAGGCTGCTGGTGGCGTTTTGAGAAACAGCTTGACTGCGCCACATGCATGCCAAGGCGCGGATGAACCCGCTGTGTGAAACCCCTGACCTACAAGCGCGCAACTGAGCGAGCGGCCTTGGCTCTAGAGGTTACAACACAACAAGATCCTTACCTGCAAAGGTCGGGATATAGAATCGGGCCTTCACCTATCTCCAAGGGCTAATTGTGACAAACCTTACCTCGCTCTACATTGTGTGTGACATTGAGTTAGTAGGTGCTACAAGGCTCCGATTATTAGTCAGCTTCGCCGCAGCACGAGGAGTGATGCAACAACTAGCCAGGATGTTTAGAGCAACACTATCGCCTTGGACGACAAGTAGGCGACAGATCTAACTACGTCGACAATGAAAGATCCCCTCGTTCTGTCATCTGACTGGGACCCTGCAGGTGGCAAAGACTCCGGGTCCTTTGCTGCCGTGGACTCCGGACTGCGCTTGGGCGGACGCCGGAACAACATCGGGCTGTGCCGCCAGACAGCATCCAGTTGAGACCAGAATCGGCGCCTAGGTGCTGTGGCATATGGCCATAACGCTAATCCCGGTCAACTTAAAGTAAGGCCCGGTACATATTAACTGTTACTATACGACCTAACTTTTAAGAGCATTTCTTATCCCGGAAAAAACATCTTTTTCATGGCTAACATGTAAGGAAATCGAGGCGAGGCTGCAAATACCTATTATATTAGTAATGAAAACTTTTACTTATGTACCAGTATATTAGGGTACGTCCCTTTTCGAAAGAACTTAACCGTTTCAACGGTTCGGATTTATTACCGGTAAAAGTAAAGCTGTGATTATTAATACCTGTTAATTACCAATAACTATTAAGATTATTTAAGCTGTTAATTAAATATATTGAATTATCGTCTTTTTATTTTTTATCATTATCGTTAATATTAATTAGTCTTTTTCTAATAATACAAATACTTTATATTTATTTATACAATACATGTAATAAAAAGTACAACAGATAGTGTAGGTGTAATCGTACCGGTGTACTTGGGACACTACTTATACAATTATACTGATAATCGTTAAGTAAATAATAGTAGATTAAACGATTTATATAACTGAACGTATAGTACGTTTCTCCATGTAAACACAGTGGTACACACTGTACTACTAGTAATACCTTTATAATACTGTTTTGTATCCCAAAAAACTACTTAATTTTTTATTATCTAATTTATAAGAATTAAAAGATAAAGTGGGCAAAAAAGGATTTTATAATATTAATACCGGAATGAGGGCAAAAGGCCTGGGTTGCTGGAATCCGTAGGTTCCAGGCGCCCCATGGAGGGGTCGTAAGTATTAGGCCGAAAGAGAAAAAAGGGGTAGCCAGATAGATTTTATTAAAGGCTTATACCTTACGTAAACTTTACCTTTATAATTTAATACCTTTATATATTACTTTCCGGGCACACCTGGCTCTTCCCTTTATTCTTAGCCTTATAACATCGTTTTATTTACAACTATAGGCTTCTTACTCCTTTATAATAACTCTGTACTTACGTAGCTTTTTTCTTTAAAATATTAAATCATATAGTATTTATACGATTTTACAAACTTTGATGAACAACTTTTTTACCCTTAATATCACTTAACACTTATAACATAAAAGTATTATAATTATTATCTTTAAGGCTTTATTAAACCTTTTTCATATCTTTTAATTTATAAAGTTTATAACTAAATGTTATTACGGCTTTAATTATATCAGTATTAAAGTTTTTAAACAGTAAGTTTAACGTGAAGTAATATAATTATACATTTACGATAAATACTTTAAAATAATATATTAAGTACTTAAAAGTAAAGGGTTTAACTATAATAATAATAGTTTTAACTGCGAAAACTTAAACGTATTAAATTAATGTAAGGTAACATTTATTGTCGCTAATTAACTGTATAAAAGGGCTTATTAATGGTAAACTTTAAATATTAATTGAATATAATAATATACTTTTACATTAAGTATTACAGTTGTAAAAATTATTTATAAATAAGGGAATAAAATTCATAATATAAAGGGTAATAGGTAATAGCTTTTATATATTTGGTTAATAAAGTTTATAATTACTACGGCTTTTAAGCCATAAGTTAAAGTGAGTTTTGGGTTTAATTATTACGGATTAATAGTAATAAAGTTTATAAAACGGTGCTGTAACGTAATTAATAAGTTATTAAGTAAAAAGGGTATTTTACTGGGCACCCTGGTCTTTTTATAAATATCGGGTTTTAGCGTTTTAAAATGACTTTTTTATAGTATAATTATTTTATCTCATTACATATTACTTTTAAATTACTAATATTTTTATTGTTTATAATTTTAAATTTTTTTATTAAGTGGTAGTTTAGACTAGTTACTAAAGAGAAACTAATTTATTAAATTAGATTAAAAACTTTTAATTACGATAATACGATGTAAGTAACTGTTATAACCGAACCTTTTATAATCGGTACTGGTTAAACTTAAATTAAACGTATTATTTCATTTATTATTTCAAGTAAATACTATTTATAACGGTGTTTTACGTAACGATCGATTATTTATATAATTAACTATACTGCTTTAAGTGTTTAATCGATAAAAACACTCTAGTCTTTTACCCGATTTTCGATTTAAAAGTTAACGATAGTTTTTTTCATAAAAGTAAGTACTTAAGTTAAACTTTAAGGATTTTTTTCTGTTACTGTATTAACGTTACAATTTATTAAGTGCTATATACCCTGTTTTAATCTTACTTCAGTAAATATTATAAATATATTAGTTTTAGTGATAAATAAGTGTAAACTAATGGGTTAAAGTTATAAAAAATAAATTATCTTTCATTATATTTTATCTGTAACTACTAAAAAGCTCTATATATTATAACGTATAATAAAGAATTATAACCGATTTTAAAACGTTAGGTTAATTGCTTTTAAACGATATAAATATATTTATATAGAGTGATTTTTAAAAACTGCTTTTAAAACTACTGGTATTAAAGTTAATATTAAATATTTTACGCTTTTTGTAAACAGTTGTATTAAATATATTAGTTTAATATATTATTTAAAGTACTACAGATATTAGTTTAATTATACTTAAATTTAAATTTACTTTAAAGCAGTGAAAAGACTTAAATGATAAATAAGTGGAAAATTAAGTAAATGAAAAGGTAAAAATAAAAACTTAAATTATTTAAAAAAGTTTATATATTAAGTAGTTTAAGTAATTGAAAACGAGTTTAATAAATATGATAGAAATTTAAAAGCTTTTAAATAAGTTATAACAGTATAATTAATTTTATTTAAGTGTTAAAACTATAATTTAACTTAGTAAAAAAGATGAACGTTAATATTAAACAGGGTTAGCAAAGAAAACTTAAATTAAAAGTCAGACTTGAGTTATAACTTAAGCCATAATTTTTTTAATAAGTTAAAGTTAGGGCTGTAACTTAACTTAAATGATTTAAGTCTGACTTAATAACTTATTTTAATTAATGTTTACTTTTATTTTATGTTAAATAATTTTATTATTAATAGTATTTTTGTTTTATTTTTAATTATTTTATTCGATTAATAATAAGATAAATAATAGTGGGTTTTTAATTAATTTTACTATTGTAGGATTTTTATTCATTTTTAAAGGTTAAAATAATTCCGAAATTAATTAAAAAACCACTATTAATTAATTAATTAATAATTAAATAAAGTCATTAATAGTTAAATAAAGTAATAAAAAATGAAACAAAAATAGTATTTTATTATATAATATAAGTTAATAAGTTATAACTTAAATCAGACTTATTTTAGCAAGTTAAGTTATAATTGAAGGGATAAGTTAACTTAAGTCAGGCTTAGCAAGTTAAATCAGACTTAGATTATAACTTTTTGCTAACCCTGGTTTTAACCCAATAAATGTTTCAAAAGAGATAAAAATAAGTAATTTAATACTTTTACTGAACTTTATATACTTAAAAAAAAAGCTAAAAAGATCTTTTCCAACGCTATACCTAATGTTGAAGAACCAGGAAAAATAGTATCAAAAGGTATTTAATAAAACACTTAAGTTAAAATTATTATTATGTGTTTTTTATTAATATATATACTTTATCAGCAGCCGTTTAAAGGCCTGTTTAATAAGATAAAATAATCGTGCTATAAGAAACTTATGTTAAAACGCTAAAACCCAACATTTGTAAAAAGACCAGGGTAATTACTAAAATGCCTTTTTTGCTTAATAACTGCTTATTGATTACGTTATAGTACTGCTTTATAAACCTTATTACCGTTAATCTGTCACTTTCACTTACAGCCTAAAAGCAATAGTAATTATAAACTTTATCGACCCGATATATAAAAAGCTGTCGTCTTTTATGTTGTAATTTTTTCCTTTCCTATTTATAAGTAATTTTTACAGCTGCGATATTTCTTATAAAGGTATATCATTATATTTAGCTAATATATAAGGTTTATTATTAATAACCCCTTTTATTACTGTGGTTAATTACTTACGCTGTACTGATTTAATGCCTTAAGGCCTGTGGAATTTTAACGATTTATATAACGATAGCCCTAGCCGATAAAAGTTAAAAAGTTATATCTAAAAATGCCGATATTATACACTAGTATTATTTTACAGCTAGATTATTAATACGTGAAATAAAAGAAAATACGTTTAAAGTTATAATTAAGCTGGGATATTACTTATATAATTTGGGGAAAAAACTGGAAGATTAAAAAACATTTAGTAAGGAGGACTAAATAATGTTTCTTTAAAGCTGTAAAAATTTACTAAAGGTTAATATATAGGTGGATTATCCAGGCATATCTGGCTCTGCCCTCTACTTTTAGCTCTATAAAATCGGTTCATTTACAACTATCGGCTTCTTACTCTTTTATAATAATAGCTCCGTACCTGTATAGCTCTTTTCCTCTTACTTAGAGCTGTTACTGTACGGATGGAGCGAATTATAACCCTTTTTTACAATTTTATATCTACGATTTACCTATATATTAACTTTTAGCGAATTTTTATAGCTTTGAAAAAACGTTATTTAATCCTTTTTATAAATGTTTTCTAATTTTCCAGTATTATCTTTAGACTCTATAAGCGATATCCTAGCTTAATTACAGCTTTAAATGTATCTTCTTTCATTTCGTATATTAGTAGTTTAGTTATAAAGTAATACCGGTGTGTAATATTAGTGTTTTTCAAAATTAAATATAACCTTTTAGCTTTTATAAATTAAAGCTATCGTTATACAGATCGTTAAGATTTTACAGGCCTTAGGGCATCAGATCGGTATAACGTAGGTAATTAACTGTATCAAAGGCGTATTAGTATAGGCTTTATACATTAACTAAATATAATAATATATTTTAACGATTAGAATTACGGCTGTAAAGATTACTTATAGATAAAAAAGGAAGAAATTATAATATAAAAACAGATAATAACTTTTTATATATCGGGTAAATAAAGGTTATAATTACCACGGCTTTTAAGCTTTAAGTTAGGGTGACAGATTCACAGCGATAGAATTTATAACGCAGTACCACAGTGTAATTAATAAGTTATTAACTAAAAAGGGCATTTCACTAATTACCCTGGTTTTTTTTATAAACGTCGGGTTTTAGCGTTTTAAAATAATTTTTTATAGCACGATTATTTTATCTTATAGGTAGATTATAAATGTAAAATTATAAAAGAGGTTTATAATTTACTCCATCTATATAGTAATAGCTTTAAGTAAGAGGAAAAAAGCTATATAGATATAGAGTTATTATTGTAACAAAGTAAGAAACCTACAGTTATAAATAAAACGATGTTATAGAACTAAGAACAAAGGGCAGAGCCAGGTGTGCCTGGAAAGGCCTGTTTAATCTTTAGCCGGTATAAAATAATATATACGATTTTCCTACTTTAGTAAAAACCAACTTTAATTGAATTTGTAAAGAAATACCGCTTATATACGTTTTATACATTTATCCCTTTTTCTTTATTACTTATATTCAATCGCCGATTTAAAAATATATTTTATAAGGTAAAAATGCGTTATTATAATACCCTTTTTAATAATTTATTATTAAATTAATAAGGTAAAGGTAATCATTAAAAGCGATATTATTTACTACACATTTATATAATGTTTTATAACTTATAAAAGCTAAATTGCACGTATTATATATAACCTTTTACCTTTATATATATATAAAGCCGTTAAACATCTAATTAAACGTTTCTATTCAACTATACCTATTAAACGTAACGATTAAACTTTACTTAAATCAAGTATCTTTGAGATAAAACAATCATGCTATAAAAAAGTTATTTTAAAACGCTAAAACCTAACATTTGTAAAAAAAACCAAAGTAACCAGTAAAGTACCCATTTTACTTAATAACTACATTATTAATCACACTATAATATTACTTTATAAACCTTATTACCGTTAATTTATCACCACGTTAAACCTAAAATTAAACCTAAAACTTACTTTAACTTACAGCTTAAAATCTACAGCAATTATAAACTTTATTAATCTGATATATAAAAGTTATTACCAGGGTTGTTACATTAGTCACTAGTCATTAGTTATTAGTCTTAATAACTAGTGACTAGGCTAGTTTTAGTCAGAGCTTTACTTGGACTAGCCTAGTTTTAGACAGACTAGTGACTAACTATTAGTGACTAAAATAACTAAGGTTTAAATTTTTTTAATTTTTTTTTACTTAGTGTTATTTTGTATAATGTAACATTGTTTATCTGTGTAATTCATTTCTAGTTTATTTTATCATTATTATCGATTATTATTTCCACTTTTTATTGTTATTTTATTATTAATCGTATTATTTATTTTTATTTCCAATTATTTTCATTAATATTAGTAATACGATTATCATTAATATAATTATTATTATTATTAATAGTATTATCATTAAAAATTTTAATTTATAATTATTATTTATTACTAACTATTAATCACTAATAGCTACCAAACTGACTAGTCTAGTTAGTTATAGTCAATAGTGTGGCTAGACTAGCCTAGTTATAGTAGTGGTCTGACTAAACTAGCCTAGTTTCAGTCAGGGCCCTGACTAGACTAAAAGTGAGTAATTAACAACCATGATAAATATTATTAATTTCCGATAATAGTGTAAGAAAAAAGTACTCCCTGTTAAGGCACTTTACCTTACGCTTATTATACGTAAAGTTTTTATTTTAATACGTAAAGTGTTATGATAAAGCTTAGTAGTGGTAAAAGGTTTCCTCAACTAATTATATTACTTATTATTACAGCGTTATTTCGTGATAAAAAGCTTATTATATGGCTTAAAGACGTTTCAACACCGTATGTGGCTGTACGTGTGATACTAGATATAACACTTACTTACCGGATTAAACTCGCAAAGTACAGCGTTTATAAAGAAAAACGGAGAATTATGTAAATAATTTACTATTAAAAAACTTTTTACCGGTTTCAAAAACCGTAGGTAATACTTTTTAAAATTTACTAATAATTTTAATCAACTTACAGGTTTTAAAATATTTGTAACAAAACTTAGTTTTTAAGTTAATATTTATTTCAATTCAACTGTATTAAATAATATTTAAAACTAATTTTTTATTTAAATAATTTATTGAATTATTTAGATTTAATAACTTACTTAATATATTAAAAACCAGATTATCTTTATTAAAAACATAATAAATGTAATATACTAAATTATTATTTATAATTCGCCGGTTTTTTTTTAAAAAACTCTATACTCTACGTCTTTTAACTAACAAATACTTCTCACCAGGGGAAGCCCTAAAAGGCGTGTAAAACATTAATAAAAGGTTTTTAGGTTAACAACAGCACGTATAACACTTATCCTTTTTACCCTTATTATATAAATCATATAGTTAGCTTATTAGATAAAGACTTGTTATTACAGCTATTAAACTTTATTGTAACGCTTTCTATATAAAATAAACTTATATATAAATCAAATGTAAATAAAAGCAGTGTAAAGTGCTTTAAAAATTAAACCTTTTTCTCTATTTTTATTACAGATTATATTTAATTATTTAACGCAGTTAAAAATCATAGATACTTATTCAAATAATTACCACATATGTAAGTAACTTCTTTTTATATATAAAATTAATAAACCTATAATTAATTAAATAACGAAATAAAAGATTTAAGTTAAAAAGGCAGTTTTATAAACTTGGTAAAAAATTATAAAAATTACTTACATATTAAGTAAATTTCCCTTTACGAGCCTTTATAAGGCAGTAAAGGGGGGTATTTTACGGCACTTTAAGATAAAGGAAGGAACGAGGCAGTGCATTACTGTAATTATATTTATTTATCTGTTATTATCTTCTAATCAATACGTTACTTAATAACACATAAAACCATAATTTCCTAAACTTAATACTCCTAAGTGTATACTCTAGTATTTTTACGTAAAAATACTAAATATATCGTAACGTTTATTTTATTCCAGACTATTTCCCTAATATTTAGTTCCTCCTTATAAAACTCGTAAACTATAAGCCTAAAAATAATCAACTTTAAATACAACCTAATTATTACGCTTAATAAGTGTATTTAAATAATAAACTTTAGTTAAATTCTTAAAGGCCTTACGTACGTATAAGGGTAAAGGGTTACATAAAATATATATAATACGGTTTTTATAAGTTATAAAACACTATATAAACACGTAGTAAATAGTATTGCTTTTAATAATTACCTTTACGTTGTTAGTTTAATAATAAATTATTAAAAACGGTATTATAACGACGTATTTATATCTTATAAAACTATATTTTTAAATTAACGACTTAATATAAATAATAAGAAAAAAAAGATAAAGGTGTAAAGCGTATATAAGTAGTAATTTTTTACAAGTTTGATTAAAGTTCGTTTTTAGTAAAGTGGGAAAGTTATATACGTTAATAACAGACATAGTAGTAATAATAATTCTGATTTAGGTGTTTTACTGGATATCCTTTAATATTATCTCCACTGGTTTTTTAACGCCGGGTATAGTGTTGTAAAAGATCCTTTTTGGCTTCTTTTTAAGTATATGAAGTAGAATTAATCTTTCTTAAAGAAAAATAATTACTGTATAATTTGTATAGCTTTAGTTAAAGCAATTTATAGTTTTATTACTATTAAAAACCTTAGAACTGACTTATATAAGATCTTTAATATAGATTTTAGCACTTTAATCTAATTTAATTATAAAGTTAAAATAATATCACGTAAAAAAACCTTAACTAAAAATATCACGGTATTTACGTTAACAGTTTAAAAAAACAAAGTATTTTATAAATAAGTGTAAGATATTTGTATTATTAGAAAAAAACTAGTAAAAATTCACGAGAAAGAGAAAAAGTAAGAAAATAACTAAGTGTATTTAACTACAGCTCAGATAATTTTAACAGTTATAATAATTAACACGTAATAGAACAACGGTTTAATTTTATTAGTAATAAACCTAAATTGTTAAAACGTTAAATCTTTTGAAAAGGGAATAATAATTGTAAAACAGGTACTGTAAAAAATAAACCGTAGTATCTATCCGGCGTTTATTATTATAATTAATAAATAAGGTTTTTAAAGTTATTTTTTACAGATATTTTAAGTAACAGAGTAATTAGTTAAAACTTTTACAGTAAAGTTAAAAAAGTATATTATAATATATAATTATTTAATTACCTATAAAATAAAGCAATCTCGCTATAAAAAAGTTATTTTAAAATGCTAAAACCCAACGTTTATAAAAAGACTAAAATAACTAGTAAAATGCCCTTTTTACTTAATAATTTATTAATTACATTATGGTATTACTTTACAACCTTATTACTGTTAATCCGCTATTACGTTAAACTTATAATTAAACCTAAAACTTACTTTAACTGATAGCTTAAAAACCACAGTAATTATAAACTTTATTAACCCAATGTATAAAAAGCTATCGCCTTTTATATCGTAATTTTTTACTTTCCCATTTATAAGTAATTTTTATAACTGCGATATTTATCGCAGAGGTACGTCTGCCGTTACATCTAGTTGATGTACGAGATCTGCCACTGATAAGCCCCTTTATACAGTTAACCACCTACACCGCACCGATCTGGTGCCTCAATAATACTGGAATTCCGGCGCACAGGTCACATCCGCATGTGGCCTGTGCTTTGCGCTAGGCCGGGTTGGGACTGGTGTGTGCTTTGCACCCACCGTTGCTTTCTGGCCGCAACGCAGCCTTTTCCTTTTAACATTATCTTCTTCACACTTCACTATCCAATACAACAAGGTTTTTCCCAATACCACCGATTTTCTGTGTTACTCAAGGCCTGTAGAATGTTAACGATCTGTATAACGATGGCTTTAACCTATAAGAGCTAGGGGGTTATATCCGACTTAGAAAACACTAATATTATACACTGGTATTACTTTACGGCCGGAATACTAATGCGTGAAATACAGGAAAATACGTTTAAGCCTGTAATTAAGCTGGGATATCGCTTATATAATCTAAAAAAAGAACTGGAAAATTAATAAAAAAAACGTAATAAAGAGGATTAAACAGCGTTTTTTTAAAACTGTAGAAATTCGCTAAAGGTTAATACATAGATGGATTTTATGTATAAGATCGTAAAAGAGGTTTATAATTCGCTCGACTTATACAGTAATAGCTTTAAGTAGGAGGAAAAAAGTTACGTAGGTATAGAGTTGTTATAAACGAGTAAAAAACCTATAATCGTAAATGAAACGATATTATGGGGCTAATAATAAAAGGCAGAGCCAGGTATGCCCGGATTTAATTACCTATATTAAAGAAGTTACCTTTAACTTCAACAAACTATATTTTAACTTAAGTTTTAACGTGTTATAATGAAAAAATATAACTGGTAAAATCTGATTAAATAAAATCAGCTTTTTTAAAGTTTAAAAATACTTGTTTATAAGGTAAAATACTAGAACTTTAAACCTTTAACATAAAAAGCCGTTAATTTAAACAAAAGGTTATTTATTAAGATTATAATAGAAATTTCTATAATTATTATATAAAAGTTTTTAAATACCGTTCCAGCTTTTTAATTTAGCTAGTATTAACTTAAAAAAATACTTTAATAATAAACCACTTACTTTTTATAATTACCGTTAACGATTTTACCTTATTATTAACTTTATACTAATAATTCCATTTTACGTACTTATAATTATTCAATAAACTTAATAGAATAAGGAATTAAATACCGGAAAAACCCTATTACACTTATATAATACTTTAAAGCTTTAAAGTTTTCAAAAAAAATTAAACACTTAAATGCAGTAACTTAATCCTTTACAGTAATAAATCTTATAATATTTACTTAAAATGTTAAAAGTTTAACGTTAAAATATTTTAAAAACCTTTTTTTAAGTAAAATCGTAATATTTCTAGCGGTAAACTTCGTAAAAATCGTATAAAGGTACTTAACGTAGTCTTTAAAATTATGTAAAGAAATAGAAATATTATCGATAAATACCCTGTAATAATTGAAGTGCTCAGCTAATAGGTAATTTATATATTATTAAGTAAATGTAAAAAAGTTATAAAAACCTATTAACACTACATTTAAACGTTCTATACTTTTTAAAGCAATTAAAGTAAAACAGTTATAATAAAAAAGTAAACTTTAACCTGATAAAAAAAACTAAAAGTATTAATAACTGTATACAAAAGCTTTCCCTATATTTAAGTAATAAATTTTACCTAAAAAGGTAAAAGATAATTATTAAAAATAATTATTTTATTTACCTAACAGAAATTAATAATTACTTAACTTTTATTAATACTGTTAATCTTTTTCTGAGCGATAAAAATAAAGTAAATAAATAAAGTTAAGTTTAAACTTTATTTTACTTAATCTTTTTATAAAAAGGACTAAATATATTTTTAAAAATACTTATATTTTTTTTACTAACGGGGTAAAAACATACTGTTAACTTTTAAGTTTACCAGCCTTTTATTAAAAAAACCTTTAGTATTTTACTTCTATTTATTTCAATAAATCCTGTATTAACCTATAAAGTTAAAAACTCCTTTTTAATAATATATTAAAATACCTTAGAATAATACTTATTATTAGCGTAAATATAAATCCCTAACTTAATAACTTTTTGTAAGTAAATTAATAAGGATTTAATACTTAATAAATATAGTTCATTAAACACTATTAATATTAGGTCCTCTTTTATTATTAACAGCGGAATAAAACAGCTAGTAACTATAAACTATAAAAGTATTAATTATACTTATATCAGGTCAAAAATCTAATATATTAGCAGGGTTCTAATTTTAAATTTAACTTTTACCAGATTTATGAAGTTCATTCCGTTTACAAGCCTTTATAAAGCAGTAAGGGGGGGGGGGGGGGGGGTACTTTACAGCACTTTAGAATAGGGGAAAAAAAGGCAGTACATTAATATAATTATACTTAGTTTATCTATTATTATCCTTTAATTAACACGTTACTTAATAATATATAAAACTGTAATTTTTTAAACCTAGTACAATTAAGTTTATATTTTAACATTTTTACGTAAAAATGCTGAATAAACTATAGTATTTATCTTATTTTATATTATTTCTTTAACATTTAATTTCTTTTTACGGAAGTTATAAAGTATAAGCTAAAGATGATTAATGTCCGGGCACACCTGGCTCTGCCCTTTGTTCTTGGCCCTATAACATTGTTTTATTTGCGACTCTGGGCTTTTTAGTACGGGCTTACTTTTAACGCGTCCGCTGTAAAACCACTTGTTTCCCGTCTGTAAACCCCGCTGATAATAACATCGCAGCTCTTTTATAATAACAACCCTATACCTATAGAACCTTTCTCCTTAGAGTATTAAATCGTACAGTATTTATATAATATTATAAGCCTTAATTAACCACTCTTTTACCTTTAGTATTATTTATCACTTATAAATAAAGGTATTATAATGGTCTTTTTTAAAGTTTTTCCAACCCCTTTTTTTATCTTTTAATTTATAAAGTTCATAGTTAAACGTTATCGTAGCTTTAATTATATCAGTATCGAAATCTTTAAATAACAGATTTAACGTATAGCAATATAATTATACGTTTATAATATATACTTTAAGATAAAATACTTAATATTTAAACATAAAGCGTTTAACTATAATAGTAATAGTTTTAACTGTAAAGGTTTTAATATATTAAACCAATATAAAGTAATATTAAATTTTATTAATTAATTATAATAAAAGGGTTTATTAATAATAAACTTTAGGTATTAATTAAATATAATACTAAATGTACCTTTATATCAAGTATTACAGTTATAAAACTATTTATAAATAAGAAAGGAAAGAATTATAATATGAAAAGTTATAAACATGGTTGTTAATTAGTTACTTTTAGTCTAGTTAGGGCCCTGACTAAGACAAGGTTAGTTTAGTTAGACCACTGACTAAGACTAGGCTAGTCTAATCATACCATTAATCATAACTAACTAAACTAATTAGTTTAGTGACTATTAGTGATTAATAGTTAGTAATAAATAATATTTATAAATTAAAAATACTAATAATAGTATTATTAAAAATAATAATAATTATATTAATGATAATCGTATTGATAATATTGATAATAATACGAATGATACTGTTAATAATGATAATATTAATAAAAATAATTTGAAATAAAAATTAATAATATGATTAATAATAAAATAATAATAAAAAGTGGAAATAATAATCGATAATAATGATAAAATAAATTAATAATAAATTATATAGATAAATAATAATATATTATACAAAATAACACTAAATAATAAGATGAAAAAATAAAAAATATAAAACCTTAGTTATTTTAGTCATTAATAGTTAGTCACTAGTCTGACTAAGACTAACCTAGTCTAGTCAGACCACTGACTAAAACTAAGCTACTTTAGTTAAAGCCCTGACTAAAACTAGCCTAGTTACTAGTTACTAAGATTAATGACTAATGACTAGTGACTAATGTAACAACCCTGATATTTATCAATTTTAACATATCCTTTTAACTGTTAAAACTTATCGATATACTTTATAGCTTTTAATACGTATTTTAATCTTATTATATAAGTATAACTAATAAAACCACAGTTAATTGAAACGAGTTAAAATATTTAAGCTAACACGTTAAATCTGCAAAGAAAAGGCCAAAGTAATAAAACTTTAAATACTTTAAGTTTATAAAGGTATTAAGTCTAACATTTTTATACTTAAGATATTAAAAGAACACTTTAAATAACAAATAACTTAGATTACTTTCGTTAAAACTATTTAATTAAATACGAAAAAAATAGAGGAAGTAGTTAATAACAATCAATAACTCTTTTAAATCGTATATTTAAAGTACGTCATTTATAATTACGTTTTAAAACAGATTAATAATATAAAAGACAGATAGCTGCTGATAAAAATCAAACAGTTAAAAAGGGGGATATACTGGACTAAAAAGGTTATTAATATTAGTTATAAGTTTTTAAAGGACTATGAAGATAAAAAGAAAGTGTAAGTACGCAGTTTAAACCTGTTATTTATTAACCCGATAATGTAATAATAATTAATTATTAAAATAACACACTTAAGGTATAAAGACACTGAAGTCTCTTCGAACAGTGAAAAAGTTTTTTATCGCTATAGATAATTATTCTTTTATAAAACCGGTATATTTGATAATATATGTACCGATAAAATATATTAACTTTATATTTTAAATAGTTTTGTTAAAAAAGTTTTATATAAAGTTTACAATACGTAACTTTAAATATAAAAAGATAAAATACTATATATTTTTAAAAGATTTACTATTTTTAATGAAACTTACAAGGTTAAGTTTATTTAACCGGGCACACCTGGCTCTCCGCTGTGTGCTTGGCCCAATAATATCGTTTCATTTACGACTATTGGCTTTTTACTCCTTTATAATAACTCTATACCTACGTAGCTTTTTTCCTTAAAGTAAATCGTGTAATATTTATATAATCCTGTAAACCTTAATTAACTACCTTTTTACACTTAATATTATTTAGCACCTTCACATAAAAGGATTATAATTGTCCTTTTTAAAGCTTTTCTAAACCTTTTTTAAATATTTTAATTTATAAAGTTTATAATTAAACGTTATTACAGCCTTAATCGTATGAGTATTAAAATCTTTAACTAGTAAGTTTAACGTAAAGTAATTCAGTATACCTTTATATCACCTATTTTAATATAAAATATTTAATACTTAAAGGTAAAGGGTTTGATTATAATGGTAACGGTTTTAACTTTAAAGGCTTTAGTATATAAAATTAATATAAGGTAACGTTTATCTTTACTAATTAACTATATAAAAGGGTTTATTAATAGTAAGTTTTAAGTATTAATTAAATATAACGGTAAATATACCTTTACGTTACATATTACGGCTGTAAAGATCATTTATAAATGTGGAAGGAAGGAATCACGATGTAAACGGCGATAACTTTTCATATATTAAGTTGATAAGGTTTGTAATTACCGTAGTTTTTAAGCGGTAAGTTAAAGTAATAAATTAACGGCGATAAAGTTTATAAGGTAGTATTATAATGTAGTTAATAAGTTGTTAAATAAAAAGGGTATTCTGTTAATTACTATGGTTTTTTCGTAAACGTCGGGTTGTAGCGTTTTAAAATAACTCTTTTATGGTATAACTGTTTTATCTTATGAAGTTTATTGAAAGTACTGTATTAACTGTGGTATTAATTAAATAAAAAAAGGTAAAACCTAATAAAATTTACGAATTAACTAGGTTTAAATAAATATTTTTATAAGTGTTGTTATTATAAATTTCATTATCAGTATACCTAGAATTTTTTCTCTTACAACTTTATAGTAGGTTAAAGGTTTTAACCAGGGTAAGCAAAAAATCAAACTTAAATCAGACTTTAAGTTTCTTAGCATCTACCGAAACGCCCCACACCGAAGCGCCCCACCTACCGATACCCACAGGGTTGCCGTCACTTAAGCGCCCTACCTACCAATATTTACAGGGTTATCGTAAACCCTTTTGATAACACTTACTGCTATGACACGTATTATAAACTATTACAGTAAGGCTAAGGGCTTTAACTGACGGTATTACTATAGTACTAGTGTACAACCTTAGCGAGACTAATACAGAAGGTTTTCAATTAACGTAAGTACGGTTTCCTCGTAAATTTATTTATTATAAGGTCTAAATATCTTCAGTACTAATTATATAACTTCACATGTATAAAAATAATAATGATATTTTTTTTTAGCATAACTTAAGTTAAGTTATAGCTGTGACTAAAATTTAACTTATTAAGATAAGTTATAACTTAAAAGTTATAACGCAAGCTGTAACTTAATTTATTATAAAATAATAAGATAAAACAATCGTACCATAAAAAGGTTATTTTATAACGCTAAAACACAACGTTTACAAAAAGACCAGGGTAACTAATAAAATACCCTTTTTACTTAATAACTTATCAATTACGTTATAAAATTACCTTATAAACCTTATCGCTATTAATCCGTTACTTTAACTTACAGCTTAAAAGCTACGGTAATTATTAACTTTATTTACCCGATATATAAAAAGCTGTTACTTGCTTTTTAAATCGTAAATCTTTTTTTCCTTCCTTATTTATAAGTAATTTTTATAACTGTAATGCTTAACATAAAAGTACGTTATCGTATTTAATTAATACTGAAAACTTATTACTAATAAGCCTTTTCACTACCTACCTTACATTAATTTAATACATTAAAGTTTTTACAGTTAAAGCTATTATTGTTATATTTAAACCTTTTACCTTTATATATTGAGTATTTTATTTTAAAACATTTATTATAAATATATAATTATATTACTTTACGTTAAACTTACTGTTTAAAAACTTCAATACCGATACGATTGAGGCTATAATAACGTCTAATTATAAACTTTATAAATTAAAAGATAAGAAAAGAGTTTAGAAAAGCTTTAAAAAGGACAATTATAATACTTTTATTTTTAGGTATTAGATAATATTCAAGGTAAAAGAGTGGTTAATTAAGGTTTACAGTATTATATAAATACTATACGATTTACTTTAAAGAAAAAGGCCATACAGGTTTAGAGTTATTATAAAGGAGTAAAAAGCTTATAGTCGTAAGTAAAACGGTATTATAGGGCTAAAAAAAAAGGGTAGAGATAAGTATGCCCGGAACTTAATTTATTAATAATAATAAGTATTAATTAAAAATCAAGTATATTATTAATGTAATCAATAATTACTTACGTTATATAATCTGTAATTGAAATAACATAATAATAGTATTGAATATCAATTTAACACTATTATTAGTTTTAATTAATTAATTAATTAATATAAATCAATAAATCAGACTTAAGTTATAAGTCTTTTGTCAAAATAAGTCAAGTTTCTACCCTGACTTTAACTTGCTAAGTAAGTTATAACTTAAGTTAGAATTTGCTAAGAAAGTTATTAACCTAAGTCTTCTTTGCCTAGCCTGGTTTTAACACTTATAATTAACTTTTTACCATTACTTCTAAATTTTTAAAACGTACGTTTTTATTTTTAAGTTACAGTAAATATATAATTAAGGATTAAAGTAAGGTGTTAATAAAGTATTTTTTTTTGAACTGGAAAGTTTTTAGTGGAAGTATTTTTAATATTAATGTTAACAAATTATTATTTATAATTCGCCGTTTTTTTTTTAAAAAACCGCCATACTCTACGTTTTTTTAACTAATAAACGCTTAATACCAGGGCAGACGCTGAAAAGCGTGTAAAACGTTAACGTTATAAAAGGTTTCTAAACTAATAATAATACGTGTGATCTTTATTTTCATTATTATTATCACATAAGCATTAACATAAAATAATCGTGCTATAAAAAGGTTATTTTAAAACGCTAAAACCCGAGGTTTGTAAAAAGACCAGGGTAATCAGTAAAATGCCTTTTTTATTTAATAACTTATTAATTACACTGTGGTACCACCTTATAAACCTTATCGCCGTTAATCCGTCATAATCGAATTTAAAACTTATTTTAACATACAGCTTAAAAACTATAGTAATTATAAACTTTATTAACCTAATGTAGAAAAAGCTATTACTTTTTAAGTTATAATTCCTTCCTTCCCTATTTATAAGTAATTTTTACAGCTGTAATACTTAATGTAAAGGTACGTTATTACATTTAACTAATACTTAAAACATATTATTAATAAGCCTTTTTAATATAATTAATTAATAAAAATAAGTATTACTTTGTATTAATTTAATGTATCAAGGCTTTCACAGTTAAAACTGTTACTGTTATAATTGAACATTTTACCTTTAAATACTAAGTATTCTATTTTAAAATATATATTATAAACGTATAATTTTATTACTTTACGTTAAATCTGTTATTTAAAAACTTCGATACTAATATAGTTACAGCTACGACAATATTTAGTTATAAACTTTATAAATTATAAGATGAGAAAAGGGTTTAAAAAAGCTTTAAAAAGGATAATTCTAATACCTTTATTTATAGGTACTAGATAATATTAAAGGTAAAAGAGTGATTAATTAAGGTTTATAAAATTGTATAAATACTGTACGATTTAACACTTTAAAGAAAAAGATTATAGAGGTATGAAGTTATTATAAAAGAGTAAAAAGCCTATAGTTGTAAATAAAACGATATTATAAGGTTAAAAACAAAAGGTAGAGCCAGGCGTACCTGGTTAGTTAAAGTAATACAGGGTTGGCAAAACTAATTTAAGTCAAAAGTCTGATTTAAGTTAATGACTTTTTTGGCAAGTTAAAATCAGGGCTGTAATTTAATTTAAGTTATTTGAGTTAGTAATTTAAATAACTTAAGTCTGACTTAATAACTTAAATGTTTATTCCTTTTTTATTACTTTATTCTATTATTGATAATACTTTTAATTTATTTTTATTATTCTTTCCTAATTATTTAAAAATTGTTTCATTTTATATAATAATAACTAATTTATTTATAATTTTTAACTTTTGTTGAAATCTCTTACACATTTATTCAATATTATTAATTTTTTGAATTGTATTAACAAAATTGACACTAATAATACTACTACTAATAATAATAATAATAATTGTTACGGCACACTGGATTCAACTGGTTTACGCGCAGTTATTCGCAGGTATAATTGTATGAAAATACTATGAGAAAAGAAAGGTTTACTAGCGAAGCCTTTACATCAGCGTGAAGGAAATGTGTACGCACGTAACCCCACTATTACCTTACTTTTTGTATTTAAATAATAACGTTATTATAACTAAATTACTAATGTATTTGTAAAAGGCAATAATACCGTTACATTCCCCTTTTATAAAAAAGACTTATCCTAAGGCTTTTAACTAAAGGTGAAAAAAAGAAAAAACTTCTGTGGCTAATTTACGTGTTTTATAAATCGAACCGATAATTGGCTTTACCAAAACCAGAGGGAGTTTAACCTAAAAGGCGTATAACGTAACGGTTTTTAAAACTTAACCTTATAACCGTTACGTTATATACTAATATAACTGTTAGTTTAATAAAAATACAGTTAGCTAGCTTACTTTATTAATTAGGTAGTAGTTTACAACTTTTGTACGATATTTTTACTGGTGTTTTTCTGGTTTACGTAACGTTATCGTTAAGGTGCAAAGCAGGGTTGTTAATTACTCAGTATTACTCTAGTCAGTGGCCTGAGTAAAAGTACAGTACTTTACTCAAGGCCCTCAGTAAAAGTAGCCTGCTTTACTCAGTACTCTGAGTAAGGTAAGTATTACTCAGTAATAAAAGTGGGGCTAATAATAATAATAATTAATACTATTAAAATTCTATTAGTAATAGTATTATAAGTAATAGTATTATTACTAGTATTGAAAATAAATGTAATAACGTATTAAAATAATATTAAAAATAATTAATATAATAATTTAAATGAAAAAAATAGAAATATATTACGTATAATTTAATACTTATTAACGTAATAGAGTAGAAATAAAATCATGAAAAAATAATTTAATAATATATTGAACTTCGTTTAATAACATTAATATTATATAATTTTAATATCTAATAAATATTAATGACTTAATAATAAAATAATTAAACGTTACTTATTTTACTCATTACTACTCTACTCAGTACTCTGAGTAAGATTAGCTTACTTTACTCAGGCCACTGAGTAAGATTAGCCTACTTAGTGGCCTGATTATGAGTAAAATGAGTAAGATGAGTATAAGTACTAAGTAATGAGTACTGCGTAATGTAATAACCCTGGTGTAAAGGGTTAAATTTATCGTTTTCCACGGTACGTAATTAAGGCTTTACTCGCTTCGGTGGCTTAAAGTAATCTAAATACTAATTATAAAATTCATATAACTGTAGTACTGTATTTTTAAAACTCGCAGTATTATACCAAGTATTATTTAAAGCTTATCTTTTCCACTTCATACGATATAATAAGTAATAATAATGGTTTTAAAAAGTAAGGACTTTTTTAACCATTTATTTTTCCTTTCCGTTAATCTCCTTTAGATCATGGTTTTCAACTCCTCAACCAGGTTAAGGGTTATTTAAGTATTACTTAAAGCGATTAGTATAAAATACTAACATTTTTTTTTTAAAACCTTTAGCTTAAATACTTCATTACTACGATTAACGATAATTTCGAAGTAGTAATAAGTAAAAGGGAAATCTAGCTTTTTATTTCATTAATTAGTTATGGTTTTACACTTTACTATAAAAACCTTATCGCCTACGTTAAAGTCCAGCTTTCTATAATATTTATTAGCTTACTTAACCTACTTTTCCTAAAGTTTAGAAATACCTTTTTTAATGTAATTTATATACCTTTAAATATATTAAGCTGTTTTTTAAACCTTGTACCTTATTATATGTTTTTAACGCAAGATGGTTTTATCGGTAAAGTTAGTATGTAATTTCTAATTAAAACCAAGGTTTATAAGGAATTTCTTTTAGATTTTATAAGGGGATAAACCAGTTATATTATAAGGTAAATGAATTTAAGTAGTATTAAAAGTAAGTAAGGTTTTTAACCTGGTATCTTAAAAGTAAGTAATGTATAATTTAAAACATTCATTAATTTATTTCTCAAGGTTTTTTTACTAAGCTAGTAGTTTAATAATAGTTAGATAGAGCGAGTTTTTAGTCGATTTTTAAGATTTATATCAGCTTATCTGTAAATATAAATATAAATTAGGGTTTATAATTACTAATCACCTTTTCAGGTAGTTTATAAATACAGTACAGCTTTTTATAATATATTAAAGTAATATCTTTAACAGTTACAGTTTTATAGTAAAACATTATTTATAACTTACAGTTAAAGCTATATATTTCTATAAAGGTATTATCGTATATATAGCTGTTTTTAAAAAGCTTGTTAAAGTTTATAACTACTTATTATTATAATTAAAGCAGTGGTGAAATTAGCTTTAAAAGTCTAAAGGTTCTATCTATTACAACTTTAGATAAAACAGTTAGTTATAAAGGTATCGATATCTCTAATTATATTAAATCGCTAATATTAGGTGGTAAAAAGTTTCCTCGTTGTATTTTATCTTAAGTGAGTACTTATAATACAGTTATAAGCCTTAGTAATGATTTTAATCCTTAAATTATTAACATTTAAACCACTAAGTTACTGTTTTTTAATAATATTTAACTTTCCAGTAAAATCCAGCTCCTTTCCTTATTTAGTTTAATATTAGTAAATTTCCAGGTCTAAATAGGTTTTATTTATACCGAAGCGCTCCACTTACCGATACCAACAGGGTCGCCGTAAACTCTCTAAATAGCACTCGCTGCCAACACGCGCACCATAAACCACCACAGCGGGGCCGAGCAATCTAACTGACGGTACTACTACGGTACCGGGGCGTGACCCCGGCGAGACCGATGCGGAAGGTTTTCACCCGGCGCAAGCACGGTTTCCTCCCGAATTCATTTGTTGTAAGGTCGGAATGTACTTAGTACTAACTATATAGCTTTACGTGTATGAGAATGATAGTAATAAGTTTTATTTATATACAGTAGTTTATTAATTAAAACGTAACTTATTACCCTTTTATTTTCGATAATATATAAAGCTTTAATAACCTGTATAATCAATCGGTTATGTATAATGAATATCTCTTATCTCACTAACTTGTTAAAATATTTAAAACGTTTAAAAAGCTTTTTTTTTAGCCTTTTAAGTTTTCTATTTATCTGTTTTGTATAATAAGGCGTTTACCCTTATATTTTCCTTATTAAAGCGATAAGTAATGTTAAAATAATAGGCTAATATTATTTTTACCTATTTAACTTATTAAACATTTAATGAACGCTTTATTTTAAAGTATTTTAATACTTTATAATTAGTAATTATTAACAGTAGCGTACTGATCCGTAATTCCACCAGCTTTACTTTTTAAAACTAAAAGGCTTTTACTATAGAAAACAGTTCCTTATTATACATAGGGTAGTTTAGCTTTACGCTTTATATTAAAACTAAATAATACTTAACAGGGTACTATTTTTCCCCCTTTACAATATATTATAATAAAACATTAATAACGATATTATCTAAAGTATTTGTTTTTAACTTTATTTCCTTGTTATATTAAAAATAATAAAAGATTAGGGAGTTTAACAGGTGGTTTCACAGCTTTTTAAAAGTGGCTTTATAAGCCCTAGTTTAAGTAAAAGTATAATCCTTTTCCGTTAAATTAGTTAATAACTTTACCACGTAGCAGTATTTAGCTATAAATTTACAATAAAAGTTATAAAATCCCAGAAAAAACTATATACTTTCAACAGTAATTAATATAATCCAGTTCTTTACAGCTAATAGCTTATGTAAGTCAGCCTATACACCTTTAATACTTATAATAAAACTAAGGTATTTTATACTAATAATATAAAATTTACACTTATTTAGGTCAGCCTGTAAGTTATATTTTTACAGATACTGTGAAACGTACTTAATATAAATCTACTATTCTTTTATTAAATTCAAATAAATTAAAATATCGTTAATATAAATGTTACAGAAAATATCTAAGTAATTTATTAATTAATCGTCAATAAAGCGTTAAGATAATACCAAGCATTAATAAGTTTAAAAAAAAACACCTTATGTTTAAATGCTCTGTACCTAATATAAAACGTTATTAAATCTTTATCGTTAAGTTATATGTTAATTTTATAAAACGTTTAGTAAATATCGATCTTAATAAAGATTTTAACTTATAAAATACAGGCTAATATCTCTTTTATCAGTAATAAAAATATTAATGGCTTTTTATAACAACGTCAAACGTTTAATAATTTATATAAAATCTTAATCCTTTATTCGCCTTTTTTACAAATAAAATAAATACTACTTATTAAATGTCGTTCCTAATAATTTATGTTTTTACTAAGTTCTTTATCATATATTTTTTATAAACCTTTATCTTATTAATACTTATTTTATAAAATAAGCTTTAACTTAGGTTTTCTAACCAGGCTCCTTTTTCCAAGTTAATTTTATAATCTTGTCGACCTCTCTATCCGGTTAAGCGATCTAATATCACTTTATTAAAAACGTTAAATTATTTATAATATTTTTTTTAAAAACTTTAGCTAAAATCTGTACTTAAAGGCTGTCGTTGTTTTCCTTAATGTTCCAGTATACTTTATCTTTCTATTACTTAATAACTTAGTTAATTTTATAAATATTAAAAACGTTTAACTTTATTTTTTAGTCTTTTATAATATAATTAAACCTAATTATACTAATTACCGCTATAGTAAAAAGTTACCCTATATCAGGCCGAATAATCGCAGTTAAAGCAGTATAAACCTTAAATATCCCACAAGGGATAAAGGTATTTCACTTTACGTATCTGTAAAAGTAGTTAACCCTTATCCAGGGATATTTCTAGTACGGAATTAAGGTTTTACTATATTTATTAAATCTTTTTTAGAGTAAATTTAAAGTAATCCTTATAAAAAGCTTTATATATAAAGGCCTTAAAGTCAGCCTTTTTTAAAATAGCGATAACCGTTACCTTTCATAGCTTTTCCAGTTATACAGGTATTTGTTTTTAACCCTTAATTTCTTTAAGCTTTTGAATTCTAACTTTAATAATATTATAAAATTCATTGTTATCCCTTTAGTGGTAATTATTACGTTTTATTAAAGTTTTCCTTCACTTAGTATTATCTTAATAATTTAGATAATAAAGTATTAAGTTACCGATTTTAAGATTGGTTTTAACATTAACGTCCGGTAACTAGTTAATAAAGAACAAAAGCCTTTTATATCGGTAATTAAAAAAGACATCCCTTTCGGCTAATTATTAGCCTTTTAATACTACGTAATATATAAGGTCATTTACTATTAAAATTATTTCTTAAAGCTTTAACCTTATACTTAAAAACACCTTTTAGTGCTTTATTTAAATACTGTTATCCTTTACCATCGTATTCCCTTACTGGTATAAAGTTTTAATCAAATCGGTATAAAACGCTAAGTTTTATTTTAGGTTTTAGGTAAAGGTGGTATTAACACTAAATCGCAGATTTACTCTTTTTCGATATAATAATTATTTAAGGTAATGAAAAGTTTATTAAATACTATAATATAATGTAAAGTAACCGGGCACACCTGGCTCTACCCTTTATTCTTAGCCCCATAAAATCGTTTTATTTACGACTATAGTCTTTTTACTCTTTTATAACAACTCGTTCTCTAAACTCTTATATTAATACAGCTAATTCGTAATATTGTATATCCGGTTAATCCATTTACCTTCATTTAAGGTGTTTTTACACCCACGTATAAAAACCATACGATTATCTTTATCTAATTTTCTTTATTCTCTGTTGATTTTAAGTTTATATAATAAATAACTAAACCAAATTAAAGCTTTAATACTTTTGTCATTTATCTTTTTAATCAATTTACCTTACGTAATATAGTAAAGTTAAAGGAACTTTATAATTAAGGTTACACTTAATAGCGTTACGTGCTATTTTTATAAGGTAATTATCGTGGTTAATCGTCCTGTACTTTTTAAGGTTTGTTTTTCTTTTATGTGGGTTTAAACCTCTACAGGTAAATGTTATAAATAGTATTTTTATCACAGCATATTAGATTTAACTGGCTTATATGTAATTATTTATAGGTATAATTATATCAAAATACTAGAAAAAAAAGGTTTACTGGTAAAGCCTTTGTATAAGTGTGAAAAAAAGGATGTGCGCGCTTAACCCAGTTATTGCCCTACCTTCCGTAATCAGATAGTAACGTCATTATAACTAAACCACCAGCGTATCTGCGGAAGGCAGTAATGCCGTCACTATAATATTTAAAATAATATAAATAATGATAATTTCAATATTATAAATAATAATACTAATAATACTAATTATATTATCAATATCATAATTGCAAGTTATTAGAATTATATTATTCTTGTTATTATTATTCACGTAAGGTTTATGTACTTTATTGGTTTAATTATTAATTAAATACATTAACATTATATTTTTTTGTTAATTATTATTTTGTTTCGAAACATTGTTTCGTTTTAAACCGTTGTTTTGCTTTAAAAACACTGTTATAAAACATAATTTCCATTGTAAAACAAAGGTTATGTTTTAAAACCACGGCTTCAATCTTTCCGGTTTTTAAGCATTATGCAGTAAATGTGAAAAAAATTAAGGAAAAAAAGAATAAAAGAAATTAACCTTCCTCCCTTTCCTCGTCTTTTTTTTATTCAGTAAATCACACGTTTCACACCTTTATTTTTTTTTATTACTGGTTTTATTATTTAACCCCCTCACCCCCTGTTTTCTTGGCCTTTCGGCTTATAATTAGCTATTATGGCTAATTATAGGCCTGGAAAGCCTAAAAAAGAGGGAAAAAACTTATTAATTCAATATAAATCTATGATTTTCCTACCCTCTATTCTACACGATAAAAAATCCAGCTCGCTGGTTTTTTTACCCCTGGTGGTTACGTGAATCCACTGTTCGAGAATTCAACGTTTACGATCATTTTCCGTATTTTGCCTCTACTTCAGCGCTTCCAAGCAACGAAGTGGCCTACAATAGGCAAAGCGAAAACCTACCTCTGTATTTGGATCCGTATCTTCTTCGTGAGGCTGTACAGGCAAGTGGAGGGCTTGAGCCACTCAAGGTTAGTTTTTTTATTATTGTTAGGCTTAAACACTGTATTAAACATATAACAATAATTAATAAGATATTGAAAGGCCGAAAATAAAACACTTAAGCTGTAATAGTAACCTTACCTTTAAACAGAAGTACTAAAAATTAGCTTTATATAGCCCTTACTTTAACGACTTTAAAAGCTATCCCTTTTAAATTTACCTAATAATTTATAATTAAGTGTAAAAATAAACCAATTGTGAAAGAATAATGGATTTTAACTAAAACTATTACAGTAATTAATATATACACAAAAAGACCTAACAGTACTAGGGCGGTTTAATCCCTTTTCAATAGCAATTATATTATGATTGAAAATATAAAGTAAAAAAGGAATAGTATTTAAAAATAAGGCGTAAGTTTACTCTATATTTAATAAAAAAGTTAGCTTTACTTTTAATACAGTTTTAATATTAGTAAAAAAAGGATTTTAAACCAGAATTAAAAGCTTATCTTTAAAAATACTTGAGGAATAATGTACCCTAAAAAACTATAGTTATGTGATTAAAGTAACACCTTATTAGTGGAAATATAATGACAGATCGACAAAGAAACACATATTTATCGAAATAATAACTTTTTAAAACAGTGTAAACCTTAATAAGCTAAACGTTTTATTAAAATAACAGGTTTTACTTTTATAAACTGTTTAAAATTATAATAACGGTTTTATAATATTATAATTATTATAAATTCGGTTATTTTCCTAAAAACTGTAAAATATAACAAATTTATAGCTTTTACAAAGACTAAAAGTACTGTAACCTATAAAACAATAAAAACAGTTACTTGAAAAAATATAACAGCTATTTCCCTCTACGACCCACCGTGAAAGGGGGTGCTTTACAGCATTTTAAAACAGTGGTAAAAAGCAGTATACCACAGGTTTTATTTAATTTATCGTTTAATGTTTTAAATATAATTATCCCTTTCTCTTCTGATCTTTATGGTATTTTTATTAATTACCAGTTTAACGATATCTTTTACCTAGATAAGCTAGATTTACACTTTAAAATTTTTCTAGCAAAATACTAAATAAATATAATATTTGTACGTATTTTATCTAATCTTTTCCTTAATCTTACGATCTTTATCTAATATACTGTATATCTAAAGGCTAAACACAATAAAGTTAAGCAAATACTTATTATTATTACCGTTAGTTTCGGTTAAATGATAATAACCTAAAGGTAAAACCTAATCTTATATATTAAATAACAGGTTATACTTTATAAGCTTAATACAGCCTTAATATATTAATATATATTTTATAAGTTTATGGTAAATAATATTAGTAATAATAGCTATTTTTACTTTAATTAGTTTAATTAATTACTTACGAAAAATGGTATTACTATAACTTATACGTACTTAAATAATGTGTATTTGCGCATTAAAAACCAGTATTAATAATTAAAAAAAGGGAAAAGTATATAAAGTTTATACAGATAACATTTTTGATCGAATTAATTAAAATTCCTGTTTACTAAGGTAAAAAAGTTAAATACGTTATTTTATACCGATAAAAAACCCTACCAGAATAACGGGGCGCTTAAACAGCCACTAATAAAGGGTACGTGTCAGGTATTATTTACCACATATTTACATAATGTATTATAATTTATAAAGGTTAAATTATACGTATTTTATATAACCCTTTACCTTTATATATACGTAAGGCTTTTAAAGATTTAGTTAAAGTTTATTATTTAATTACACTTATTAAATGTAACGATTAGGTTTTACTTAAATTAATTATTTTTAAGCTTATACTTTACAAGTTTTATAAAAAGGAATTAAATGTTAGGGAAATAATATAAGATACAATAAACGTTACGATATGTTTGGTATTTTCGTATAAGTATGTTAAAGTATAGATTTAACTGTATTAGGTTTAAGAAATTACGGCTTTATATATTATTAAATAATATGTTAATTAAAGGATAATCATAGATAAATTAAATGTAATTATACTAAGATATCACTTTTTTCTTTCCTTTATTTTAGAGTGCCGTAAAGTACCCCTTTTTACTGCCTTATAAAGGTTTATAGGGGGATTATTTATATACATTTTATACTTTCATCCCTTTTTTCCTTATTACCTATATCAGGTTATTAATTTAAAAATATCTTTTTATATAGTAAAAATACGTTATTACAGTGCCCTTTTTAGTAATTCATTATTAAATAATACAATCAAGGTAAGTAATAAAAACCATACTATTTATTACACATTTATATAATATTTTATAACTTATAAAAACCAGATTATACGTATTTTATATACGTTTTTACTTTTATATACACGTAAAGCTTTTCGGGATTTAGCTAAATTGTATTATTTAATTACATTTATTAATGTAGTAATTAAGTTTTGCGCAAACTAATTATCTTTAGGGTTTATATTTTATAAGTTTTATAAAGAAATTTAAATGTTAGGGACATAATATGGGATAAAATAAACGTTGTAATATATTTACTATTTTTACGTTAAAATACTAAGGTACAGACCTGGTTATACTAGGTTTAAAAAATTACACTTTTATATATTATTAAGTAATACGTTAATTAAAGGATAATAACAGATAAACTAAATATAACCACAATAATATACTGCCTTTTTTCTTCTTTTCTTTTAAAGTGCTGTAAAGTACCCCCTTTTACTTCTTTATAAAAGCTTGTAAAGGGGATAAAATTTATCAATACTACAACTTTGAAACTGTAAGTTAAAATAACAGATCAACAGTAATAAAGTTTGTAAAGTAGTTATTAAGTAAAAAGAACATTTTACTAATTATCTCAGTTTTTTTATAAACGTTAGGTTTTAACGTTTTAAAATAACTTTTTGATAGTACGATTATTTTATCTAAAAATACATAGTATTAACAAATTATTATTTATTATTCCCCGTTTTTTAATTTCAAAAACGTCATACACTGGGTTTTTTAACCAAAAAGGACTTATTACCAAGCCCTAAAAGGCGTATAAAACGTTAATAAAGGATTTTTAAGCTAATAGCGGTACGTGCAACACTTATCGTTTTTACTATTATTATATAAATAATACGGCCAGCTAATCAGGTAAAACCATTATATTACTGCTATTAACCTTTATTATAACACCTCCCGTATAAAATAAACTCACGTATAAAATAAATATAGATAAAGGTAATATAAAATGCTTTAAAAAGTAAACTTTTCCTTTTACTTTTACCACAAACTATATGTAATTATTTAATATAATTAAAAACTATAAATACTTGTTTAAACGATTATTATACGTATAAGTAATTTCTCTTTATATCTAAAAACTTATTAATAAAGCTATAGTTAACGAGATAATAAAATACAAAATCTAACTTAAAAACCCAGTTGTATAAACTTAGCGAAAAACTATAAAACCCCTTAATTAGTAAAAAAACTTAACACTTTGAAGAAAGATAATAATTATTATACAACTTATACAGTTTTAGCCCTTTACAAGCCTTTATAAGACAGTAAGGGGGGGTGTTTCACAGCACTTTACAATAAGGGAAAGAAAAAAGCAATACATTAATGTGGTTACATTTAGTTTTTCTGTTATTATTTTTTAGTTAACGTCTTATTTAATAATATAAAAAACCACAATTTTTTAAACCCAATGTAAGTGAGTTTATACCTTAGTATTTTTATATAAAAATATTAAATATATTATAACGTTTATTTCATTTTATATTATTTCCTTAACATTTAATTTCTTTTTCTAAAACTTATAAAGCATAAACCTAAAGATAATTAATTTAAGTAAAACCTAATAGTTACACTTAATTGTAATTGAATAATAAACTTTAACCAGATCTTTAAAGGCCTTACATATATATAAGGATAAAGGATTATATAAAGTACGTATAATTTAGCCTTTATAAGTTAGGAAACATTATGTAATTATATGGTAAATAGTATTACTTTTAATCATTACTTTCGCTTTATCGGTTTAATAACAAATTATTAAAAAAGGTATTATAACGATATATTCATATTTTTTAAAAGTATATCTTTAAATTAGTAATTTACTATAAATAGTAAGGAAAAAAGAGATAAAGTTTAAAATATATATAAGTGGTATTTTTTTAGAAGCTTAATTAAAGTTTGTCTTTATTGAGGTGGAAAAGTCGTATATATTACTTTATACGGGCTAATGGCTAAATACGCTTTCAAATAACCGTTAATAAAGTGTATATGTTAATAAAGTACATATAATAATAATTTTAATTTAAGTGTTTTATTAAATACCTTTTAACATTATCTCCGCTGGTTTTTTGACACAAGATATAGTGTTATAAAACAATTTTTCTTAGCTTTCTTTTAAAAATATACAGTTTTAGTTAACATAATTTCCAGTTTTATTATTATTAAAAACTTTAATACAGATATTATCGTTTTAATCCGATTTAGCTATAAATTTGAATAATATTACGTAACAAGATCTTACGTAAAAATCTTACAGTATTTATATTAACGGTTTAAAAACATAAAATATTTTTTAAATAAGTATATAATATCCGTATTAGAAAAAAACTGGTAAAAATCGACAAAAAAGATAAAAAAGTAAAAAGATGATTAATTGTACTTAATTACAGTTTCAATAATTTTAATAATTATAATAATTAATATATAATAAAATAACGGTATTACTTTTACCGGTAATAAACCTAAACCGTCGGAACGGTCAAATCCTTTTAAAAAGGGCTGAAAATATACATTAATATTATATCCAGGCACACCAGGCTCTGCCTTTTATTTTTGGCCCTATAGTGTCGTTTTATTTATAATTATAAGGTTTTTACTCCTTTATAATAACTTTACACCTACCTCACTTTTTTCCTTAAAGTATTAAATCGTACAGTTTTTATATAATTTTATAAAGCTTAATTAGTTATTTTTTTATTTTTAATATTATTTAATACCTATAAATAAAGGTATTATAATTACCTTTATTAAACCTTTCCTAAACCCTTTTCTTATATTTTCATTTACGGAGTTATAGCTAAACGTTACTACAGTCTTAATTATATTAGTATTGAGGTTTTTAAACGATAGGTTTAACGTAGGGTAATATAATTATATACTTATAATAAATACTTCGAAATAATATATTTAATATTCAAAAGTGAAGGGTTTAATTATAACAGTAACGGTTTTAAATGTAAAAGCTTTAACGTATTAGATTAATACGAGGTAACGTATATTTTCGTTAATTAATTATAATAGTAAAAAGGCCTATTAGTAATAAGGTTTAAGTATTAATTAAGAATAACGGTAAACGTACCTTTACGTTAAGTATTACAGTTGTAAAAATTACTTATAAACAAAAAGAAAAAAGGAATTATAATATAAAGGTTAGTAGTAACTTATTATATATCGGATTAATAAAGTTTATAATTATTACGGCTTTCAGGCTGTAAGTTAAAGTGAGTTTTAGGTTTAATTGTAATGGATAAACGGTGATAACGTTCATAAGGCGGTATTATAAAATAATTAATAAGCAATTGTTAAGTAAAAAGGATATTTACTGGTCACCCTGGTTTTTTTCGCAAATGTCGGGTTTTAGCGTTTTAAAACAACTTCTTTGTGGTAAATATCTTTATCTCAGTATTAATGTTATATCCATTTAGTATTTTACAAAAAAGATCTTAAAATACAGATTTAATTTATCTGGGAAAAGAATATCACTAAATTAGTAATCAATGAAAATATTATAAAAATTAAAAGGGAGAGGAATAATTATATTTAAAACATTAAGTGATAAACTGAATAAAACCTATAGTATACTACTTTTTTTACCACTGTTTTAAACTGCCGTAAAGCACCCCGTTTTACGGTAAGTTGTAAAGTGCTAACTTTATTACATTAAGCTTTTCCATTTATAATATATTACATTAAAGTTATACTGTTAAAGACAGGATTTCATAAATTATACATAAGTGTTATTATATATATTTGACATTTTACCGGAAAAATCATAAAATATAAATGTAATTTAACTAAGTAAACGATATTACCGAACTAATAGCTAATAAAAATACTGTAAAAATCAGAAAGGGAAAACAACTTTATATTTGAAACATTAAACGATAAATTGAATAAAGTCTACACTATACCTTTTTTTTAGCACTGTTTTGAATGCCGTGAAAGGCCTCTTTTTACACTGGGTGGTAAAGGGATAACAAGGTATTATTATATAATAATAAACAAAAAGTAAAATATAAATATATAAGTGTTAGTAAAAAAAGCAGAAAAATAAAAATAAATTATAAAAAATCAAAGACGATTTTGAATAATAAAAGTCTTATTAAATTGTCCTAATAAATACACTTATAAGTACTGTTAAATTAGGTTAAATTAGTTACCCGTTATTTTTCATTGTTCATAAAGAACAAAAAACGATAATTAATAGCTCAGAACCATTAATTAACTTATCACATACACACTATTACAAACAGCCTCAACGCACCTTAATTACGTTTGTAAAGCCGGAGGTCAAGAGCCTCTATTGTATTTTTTTCCACAGGGAGGGAGTGGGGGAAAGGTAGATATAAAGCTTATACCTTTATAAGTTTAACGTAGGGTATTAGGTATACTAGTACTGTTATAATTAACTAAATAATAAAGGGTATTAAGTCCGATTAAAAAGTAACCCGTTATAATATTAAAATTGCTGGCGTCGTTTTGTTTATCAAAGGGTACGGCCCTACGCTACGCTCTAGGGACCCGTTTAAGCCAAATAAAACAACTGGCAATTTTCCCTACGCTGTTCGTATAATTTTACTTAATACTCTCTATCTTTTAAAGGAATTTTTAATAAGTTAAATTATAACACATACCCTATAACTGTATTTTAACTTATTAAAAATCACAATGATAAAGTTAAACATAACGAAATAAAGCGATAAATCCTACCTAAAAAGTAATTAAATCTCTGTTATAACTATATATTAAATTCTTGCAGTGGTATTTATACCTTGATCCTCTTTTTTTCAGAAATCTTCTCATTAATATCAGTTTCTTTTAGTAAAAAAACTTTTTTAAACTTAATATCCCTTTTCCTCTGTTAAATTTTATCAGGTATAGGATCTGGATTTAACTTTGCACTGTTAAAAGACTCCTTTAATATCAGGCCTTTTATCGTTTTAACTTTTAAAACCATAACGTAAAAAAGCCTAATTATATATTTATTTATTAAAAGATTATACATTACTTTATGTAGAGTGATTTTTTTAAGCTTAATGTACTATAATTACGTAGTAAACCATTAATAGAAATTGCTTTTCATAGTAATTTTTATACTTTAGTTAAAATTTGTACTGTATTAGGAAAATAGGTATTACTAAATTTTACGCTAATTCTTTACCTTTTCGCCGTTATATTAAAAGCTAAACTTACTGTAATTATTAAAAGCGATTATTATTATAAAAATTATTATTTCTTTTTAAACAGCATGATCCTTTTTTTCCACCTAATTAATATTAAATACAGTACCTTATACTTTATTAACTAAACTTATAATAAGTTAGATATTCCGGTTTAATATTACTTAGTAGCTAATCGTAACGTTAAGTTTAATAAGAAGATTTCTAACATTTTTTAACTTGACTTTTACTGCCTTATAATTATTATAAACTGCTTTAATATTTAATAATAAGTTATTTAGATTTAATAAGTGCTTATAATTATATTTTTTCACTTAGGTATTAATAAACTAAGTACATAATGTATTTTTAAAACTAGTTATAACCTTTAAGTTAAGCTTTACAGTATATTTTTTAATTAAAAGCTTTTAAATACTTACTAAAAGCTTAGCGATATATAGTGTTTTTAAGGCTGCTTAAAACGCAGCTTGTACTTTACTTTATTACTGTTATATAGTAGTGAGAAATACTAAGTTACGTACCATTTTATAAGCCTTTTTACCCTTAGGTTTTACCTTTTACACATTTTAAAATAACTGGAAACATAACACTTTTTACCTTGTAAGAGGTAGTTGAAAAAAGTCGCCGATAAGTATAATATTTGTCCCCTTAAATAGGTTTAAATCAAGGCCTTTATCTTAGAATAAAAAAATACTTTATAACTTATTGCTGATAAGTTTAAATAAACTAAGTTTTAATATACTTTTTTTATGAATAATAAAGTAATAATAACTTTGAAATACTACTGTAATACGCCCTGTAAATTTAAAATTTCGTACAGTGGTTAGGTTTTTCTCGGGTCGATGAAAAGGTAAAAAAGTAAGTGTAATATTACGTTAAAGATATTATTATTAACTACGTTAATAAATGTAATGTAGATAACAAGTAATTTTTTCCCCTACTATTTTATAATTACTTATAATTAAAAAGATATAATTTAATTATATCTAATTTACCAGTTTTACCACTTTTATTTATATAAATAGTTAAAAGGATAAAACATATAACCCTTTTCTATATTTTACCCTTTTAATAGTTTTCGTAAGTTAAAGTAACTTTATAATACTTTATTATGTTAAGTAAACTTAGTACTTTAAAAAAGAATAACAGTTATCATATAACTTATACGGCTTTAGTTAAAGCGATCCGTAACCTTATTACCATTTAAAATCCTAACACCGATAACTTAAACAAGATCCCTTATATAAATCTTATTACTTTAATTTAATTTAATTACAAGCTTAAATAATATTACGTAAAGGAGATTTTAAATAAGGATATAAAGGTATTTACGTTAGCGGTCTAAAAAGATAAAACCCTTTACATATAAGTGCGGAATATCTGTATTATCGAAAAAAACTAGTAAAAATCGACGAAAAGGATAAAAAGTAAGAGGATAATTAAATATACCTAGCCACAGCCTAAATAATCCTAACAGTTATAATAACTAACACGTAATAAAATAGCGGCTTTACTTTTACCGGTAATAAACCAGAACCTTTAGAACGGTCAAGTCCCTTCGAAAAGGGACAGTAAGTAATAAAGTAGTATCTGTTATAGTTAGAAAAAACCTTAATATTACTTTTATTAAACAAATTAAAGACTTTGATTTACGTTTTAAGCATTATAATTCCTATATTACTAATTATATATTAAATATTATTATTTAAGATATTAACCTTAAAGATGATTTTTAACGTTATTTAAAGCTATATATTAACGTATATACTAATAAAAAAAGTTTTAATATATTATTTTACATTTTTAATAATAACCCGAACTTACCTGTTAAGTACTGAGGAATCATAACCGTTAAAGATTTCCACCTTAAATATAAAAAGCACCCTTTATATATATTTAATAAAGTAAAACGTTAAACGTCTTTAATAGTAATATATTAAAAATAAGTTAAAATTATATATAAACACGTAAAAAGTTTAAGTCTTAATTTAAAATAACTTTATCAGTAAACTAAAACTGTTATTAAAAATTATATTGAATTATACTAAACCTAAAAGGCCTTAGTTAACCCTATTAACGTAAACCCTAATACGTTTACTTATAATAATACCTAGGTTTGAGCTAAAAAGCTAACTAACACTGAAAATACAGTTAAAAGTCGAAACGATTTGTTCATTTTAGCTTAAAATAAACGTAATCACTTACTAATATCATTTAAAAAACGCTTTTAAGAATTTATAACTCTATACCAGTGTAATATAATACTTGATTAATATAACACTTTTTTAAAAGATATATATGTAAAAGCTTTAAAGAAGCTATATATTGTAAAAACTTATCCCCTAATTATAACTGTTACTCCACTTAAAGTAATAATAGTATTACTAACACCTTTTAATCGCTATACTAAAGTACTGTTTTTTAAAAAAGTAACTGCATACAATATAAAACACCCCTAAAAAAACACTTTAATTCATACTTTATACTCTTTTATTACTAATTAACATACTTATATAAGTTTAATAATTATCGATATTAAAAATACTCTATATGTATCCTTTCGAGCGTTTAAGTTAAGTAACTTACTTAGTTTTTATAATAGCGAGAAAAAGGATAAGATAAAGTTTACACTTTAGTTCTGTAACTTAAAAAATAAGTTGAAAGTAAATGTTAATTATTTTTAAACTAATATATATAAATATATATATATATATTAAAGATTAAATTGGTAACTTTATTACTAATAACTTTAAACCTTATTTAATAGATAAACACTTAAATTAAATTACTATTGTTAAGTAATTATTATAATATTTTGAAAATAAGTATTTTAATTTATAAGTTAAGGAAAACACAATTACTATATATAATAAACTTTTATGTTATTAGAAGGTAATTTTAAAACTTTCCGTAACGACTTTATCTACTTAATTAATAAACGTATCTTTAATAAAGTTTAATAAAAGCGTAAGTTTAAGCGGAAGTTATTCCCTAACCTGTGAATACAGCTAACAGCTTTATTTACAGATTTTATAATGTTATTTAAAGTATATACTAACTTTACTAACAATATCTTTGCTAGTTAAAAAATTGCCTATAATAAAGATAAGTTTAATAAACTTATTTTTTCTGGCTTTTAAAGCCCTAATCACTCCTAAAGTAATAAGTAATATCTAAACAGTATTAAATTTATAGGAAATGTTATATTAAAGCCAGTCAGTATTTTAGCCGTTTTTAAAGGAACACTATAAAAACTTTAAAAAAGGCTTAAAAAAAGACTATTACTTTAAAAAAATCGCTGCTTTAGTTGTAAAAAAACTAATTATATAAGAAAAAACTGCCCTAAAGCATTAAACTATAATACTTAAATTTAAGTTATAACCATTAAAATCCTTTAAAGGTAAGGTTACGATTTAAATAGTATTACTAACATTACATTAAAGGTCAGGTAAAAAAAAGGAATTAAAAAATAAATAAAAAATTAATTACTTTAAAATAAGTAGACTTTTACGTTAAAGAAAAAGTATTAATAACTATAGAAGGTAAAAAGTTCTTACACAAATATTTTAATAATAATTTATTTATTTACTATTAATTATACTATAACACTTAATAAACTTTTTATTTTTATTGAAAGCGGTTTAACTAATACAGGAATAAGTATTTACTTAATTATAAGTTAATTATTTACGTAAAAAATACTAAAAGTATGTTAATTACCAGTTTGTAACGATTAAAAACCCACCAGTGATTAAAATATAACAGTCAAGGTAAAGGCCAAATTAAAAAAGCCGTTTAAACTTACCTTAAGATTTAAGGTTAAACTATCCATGATAAATGGTTTTTAATTATTAATAATTACGTTTATAACATTATAATCGGTGAAATATGGTTTATTAAGTATAATATCTTACTAAACTGCCCTTACAAATAACTCTTGTTCCTTACAGAATAACTCCCTAATCCTCCAAATAAAGGAAATATTTTGATAATTATAAAAACCTTTTTCTTTTTAAAACATTAAATCGACATAAAGTGTAAAAACGCTTTAATAATAAGATAAAACAATCATAACATAAAAAAGTTATTTTGAAACGTCAAAACCTAACCTTTGCGGAAAAGAACCAGGGTAACTAACAAAATACCCTTTTTACCATGGTTGTTAATTAGTCACTTTTAATCTAGTCAGGGCCCTGACCAAGACTAATCTAGTCTAGTAAGACCACTGACTAAGACTAGGCTAGTCTAGTCACACCAATAACTATAACTAACTAAACAAGCAGTTTATTGACTATTAGTGGCTAATAGTCAGTAATAAATAATAATTATAAATTAATATTACTAATAATAGTACTAATAATAGTACTAATAATAGTACTAATAATAATACTACTAATAATTTTAATAATATTACGAATAATAGTATTAATGGAAATAATATTGATAAAAATAAATGTAAATAAAAATAAATAGTACGATCTAATAATAAAATAACGGTAAAAAAGTAGAAATAATAATAAATAATAATATGAAAGTAAAATAACAATAAATAATACGGATTAATAATAATAAATTATACAAAATAACACTAAATATGACGTAAAAAATTTATAAAAAAAATAAAACCTTAGTTATTTTAGTCACTAATAATTAGTCACTAGTCACTAAGACTAATAACTAGTAACTAATGTAACAACCCTGCTTTTTACTTAATACCTTGTTAATTACATTACAGTACTGCCTTATAAACCTTATTACTGTTAATCTGTTATAGTTAAACCTAAAATTTACTTTAACTTACAGCCTAAAAACCGTAGTAATTATAAAATTTATTGACCTAATATATAAAAACTGTCGCTTTTTAGGATATAATTCTCTCCTTCCCTATTTATACATAATTTTTACAGCTGTAATATTTAATACGGAAATACGTTATTATATTTAATTAATACCTAAGGCCTGTTATTAATAAGCCTTTTACAGTTAATCAGTAAAAATAAGCGTTACTTTACACTAATCTGGTATACTAAAGCCTTTACGGTTAAAACTGTCGCTGTTGTATTTAAGCCCTTTACTTTTAAATAATAGGTATTTTATTTCGAAGTATTTATCGTAAATAAAATTATACTACTTAAGTATTATAGCTACTTCAACGTCATTAATAAATCTGTTTCCGATAAGTTATCCCCGTATAAAAAAAAGTTTATAACTATAAGATCGATCTAATCGACAGGAAAACCCTTAAAAGTCTCAAATACAGTTTATTATATAATAAAATAAACCTAAAAAGGCTAAAAACTTATAGAAAAATACATTACAGAAAACCTAATTAAAAGTTAAATTATCGCTAACTTAGTGCGTTAACTTATACCTATCCTTTTTGCTCGGAAAGCTAATACCAATTTACACTTTTATATTAACTACTGGAAACTTAACAGTATTATAAAGTAAAACTAATATTTATTACCCTTAATTAATAAAACACTAAACTAAATCACATAAACCTGTATTTATATAAAACTTAATATCTGCTAAACATTTCATAACATTAGAATACGCTTAAGAGATAAAAATTTAATAACATTTTATATAAAATCTAATATATATAAATATAAAGTGTTACCCTTTACCTTAACTAATAAACCAGTAACGTTTTAAAAATTTATTCATATCACATTATTTAACTATCTAAATAAGTTTTACAGTACCGTATATGATAAGCGAGTGTCGCAGACAAGCGAGTGTCGCACTTTCCACCACTTTACCACATCAATCCTCAATTACACAACCACAACACTAGGAAATAACAATAACTGAATCTGAAACAAATGAATCAGACGATTCTGCAGCCTCCTTGCACGTGCGTGCATTATGGCCAGGCTTACCGCACAAGCCACAGCACCGAATCTTCGTACGAGACCCCCCTGCACCACCACCATTTTGTCGTGTTTCCTGGACCAACTGCTCCCCCACAGCCTTCTGATCCAGTAGATCCTGTGCCTCTTGCACAGTAAGTGACCCTCCAAGCCGCACACGTGTTTTTCTAGCTCTCCGTCTCTTACTAAGCCCCTCATTGGCCTTACGTAGCGAAGAGACCTCTGCACGGAGAAGAGCCACCTCATGCATTATTGCCATTGCTCCTTTGGCAAATTGGTCCACAGCAGTCAGCATTGAGGTTGGAGAGCTGCCCCGATGGTTGGAAATTCGAGTTTTGCCAAGTGCTGACTGTGAGGTGGCCTCTCGGGGGTTATGTGGCGTTTGGGAGACCCAAGGTAGCGCGGTGGTTGGGCTTGAGGCTGGGGGGGTTGGGGTCCGAATGCGCACATCCAGCTTAGATATCACCCTCTCTGGGTCGTACGGCACAAGGCCGGCTCCAGCAAACCCCCCCTGGATGTTGTTTTCTGTGATCGAAGCAAAAAACGCCTCTTTGAATGCACAAAGAAACTCCAACTTGCTGATGTGTGTGACGTTCATCCGCATCAACTGCTCAATCTGGCGGCTGTACGCCTTCTTCAACGGCGAAAAACAGCCAACATCCAATGGCTGAAGTATGTGTGAAGAGTGCGGAGGCATACAGAGTGTAATAATGTTGTGCTCCTGGCAGTAGGTCTCGAATTCCTCGGAGTGGTGGCTATCGTGGCCGTCAAGGATCAGCAGCCGGTATTTGCCCTTCGTACGAGATGCTGTGTGGAAATCGAAGTGCCGAATCCAATCCATGCCTTTCTCATTGGTAGTCCAGCCATTGTCGGTTGTTGCAATGCGCCAGGTGGCCGGAAGGTTGCACTCTTGATACCAGTTGGCAAGGTGATATTGCCCAGCTAAGATGATGAATGGCGGGATGGCCCAGCCTAAAGCATTTACTCCTTGGATGACTGTAGCCCACTCTCGATTCCCAGGCTGGGCCTGTTTAGCCCTGCTGCGGCCGTCTGAGGTAGTAACTACCATGGTAGCGATGATAATGCCCATCATAAAGCCGGTCTCGTCGAAGTTGTACGAATCGTCGTCGAGAATGCCGTATTTGACATTGATGTTGTGCACAAGTGCAAACCACTCGCGAATAACTTTTGGATCTTCGCATTTGGCCCTTTGGTAGTCGTATTTACGCGTAAAACGCGTTTGAAGTTCTGGTTGGCGCTTGACGAAGTTGTGAGCCCATCGTACGCCAACAGGTGGCGCGTCGCGTTCGCGTAACAATCGGTTGGCCATATCTTCCACGTACGAAAGCCGGGGGTGGAATGTGCGTGCACATAGCTCAATTATGTATTGAACAATTGTTTTCTCCTCTAAATCCGTAAGTTTGCGCGAATTGGCTGGAGCATCGGATCGTGCAGATATACCGGCTCGTCGGCGCCCTAAGGTTCTGTCGCACACTTCGTAGATCTCCGCCGCGCGTCGTACGCTTAGATTTTTATCGCGTTCGAGGGCTTGGAGGGCCAAGATAATACTGGCTTCGTTTGAAGAAACTGGCATTGTAGATGGTGGAGAAAAGTGGTGTCAAGTGCAGAGGTGGTGTGTTGTGCGGAAAGTGCGACACTCGCTTGTCCGCGACACTCGCTTATCATATACGTTATATATATTAATAACATTCTTATTTATTTAAACTCCCTTAAAAAACACTATTTTTACATTTAATACGTATTAAAAAAGTTAAAAGCGGTAAAACTACAGACTAATTTAAATAAATATAAATTTTACATATAGTAAACTAAATATTTAAGCTTTATCGTAAAAACTAATAAAATTCGTGTTAATTTTATTAAAGTAAAAGTTGTATAAAACTAAATTGTCCCTATAACTGTAAAAAAAAGTGTAATTATTGTTAAGGTTTTATAACTTTTATCGTAAATTCATCTGTAATTACAGCTAAATAACTAAACCTTTAATAAACCTAACTAAAAAAAGATTAATATACAACTAAATTAATAATTATTAAAAAGCCTTTAATAAGCTTTACCATTAATTAATTAAAACACTAATAGTATAACACTTTTACTATAATTAAAGGATAAAAATAAAAGGTAATACCTTAAATAAAGCAATTACAAGAAGTACTATTTTAACAGGTAAATAATAATACTAAATACCATATACTATACTTCTTATCTATTATAATTAACATTAAACTTAACTACTTAATCCATAATAAGGAATTATTTACCATCACATATAAATTATAATATCAAAAAGCTAAATTAATAGGCCTATAAAGCTTAAAACCATTTATAATTATCACAAACAACTAAGCTTTAAATATTTTAAAACTAAACACCTACTGAACGTAAAATAAGCCAGATAAGTGGAATTATTATTTTAATACCACTTCTTTATTACTTATCACCCTAATATAAAAAATATCACCATAAACTCCTTATTACAAAAAATAAACAAATTAAAAACCTAAAAGGCTAAAAAAAAAGCGTTTTAAACAATTTAAATCTTTAAGCGAGTAATAAAACTAAATAAGTTACTAATAATAATAATAATTACCACATTACCGAAGAATAGAAATTTTAAAAAAAAAATTCTTTATTTACTTTAGTCTTTATAATATTAAAAAAAGATATCTTTACTAACTTAGGTTATACTTTAACTAATCAGATCTTATAACTTAATAAAAAGCACTTTAATTTTAAGATTTATCAGAAACGTATTTATAATAGTAAAAAAGGTTAAAAACTATTAGGTAATAATTTACTACTTTAATAAAGTTACTTAATAATTTTTAATAAGGCAAATATATAAATAAAAATGATTATTAAAACTTATTATAACCTAATTACCACACACCTCCGTAAATGGAAAATAAAAAAGTTAATTAATTGACGTTATTAATAGCCTAATATAATAACAGGTATAAATCGCTTTATAATTAGCTGTTTATACTAAGCTGTAAAATCTCCGTAAAATAAAATGCCAGAAAAGCTATATTTAATACCTTTACCGTTAAAAAGCTAAAAAAAAACCTAACGATTAACTTTGATAACCTATTAATAAATAAGTACAGATTTAATAATACCTTTATAATAATAAATCATTTAGTTAAACAGGTGTAAACTATTCTCTATAAACACACAGTTACAGTAAAAGACTTTATAAAAATATATTATAAAAAACCGTATAAGACTTTCAGCTTCTTAAAAAAGCTAATCAACGATTAAAAATCGGTTTTCCCTTCTAATTTCGTTAATAAACTGTATAAGATCCTAAAGTAATATCAAAACTTTTTTAGCCAGCTATTACTAAACAGCTAACTAAATTAAAAAATTTAATGAATAAATTAATTAAAAATTACAACCTTTTATAAATCACCTTTAAAACAACTAATTTAAAGCCATTCTAACACTGGATTTTATATAAGTAAGTATACTATCTAACAGTACTAACATATAATCTTATAAAGTCCTAATAGGGTTTTTTATACCTTAGACCTTTAACTGGTTTAATGAAACCACTAACTTTATCAGTATATTAAGAGAGAAACGTATTAACCGTAAATAAACGTAAAAAATAACTTAAATGGTTGAAAGCTTTACTAAATTCACCCGGAATAACATTATTACTACCTAAGTTAAACGGGTAAAACAGGTAAATTATTGCTAATGAAATTTAAATTTTAACGTTAAAAATTATATTTTTATTATTAAACGTATTAACCTAACAAATCAGTTAAACTTAAAGTTAAACTTCTTAATAATAAGTACTACTATAAGATCGTAAAAAACGTAAGTAATAATTTATTCTGTCTTTAAATACCTAAAAGTTAAGGAAAATAAAACACATATTATACAAATCACCTGTAAAAGTATCTTAATAAGTTATTACTAGGATAAAAGGCTATAAAGCTAAGTGTAAAGTTAATCGATAACTATTTTAAATGAAAAGTTAAAAACATTATTATATCTTACACCTATTACAATCAGTTATAATACTATATATTAAGTATATAAGTTAAAAATATGAAAATAACACTTAATATAACGTAGCTGATTGTTGTAATATACTGTTATTATTAAAAGCGTTCCATAATTAATATAAAATCAAGGTAAAACCACCGAAAAGGTTAAAGGTTTAATTAAAAGCCGTAAAAAATAACGATTTTACACCTTTACATAAAGACAATAACGTATTAACGAAACGAGAAAAGCTATTACAGTAACGGTTAATAAGAAATCGATAATAGTAAAAAGATGAAGTAAAAGTAACCTAACCTTAAGCCACTTACTGTAAATCAATTAATAATAATAGCTATAGGTAAAAAATAATACAGTGGTATAAGTTAAAGCCCTAAACTGTAATACTAAACTAACCTGTAAAGCTAAACCTCTTTTAACTAAAAAACAGCTATCAGTTCGATTTTTAACAAAAGTACTTAAGTACGTAGATTTTGTTATACCACTAAAAGCTTAAAATAAGCCATTTTATAAAAGGGGGGTTATAATGGTATTTACAGCGACCTTTTTATAATAACGTTATATAACCTAATTAGGTAAGTAGGGCTTAACCCCACTTTATACACTTTTAATGCACTGCGATAGATCCATTAAGGTATTCATTTCGTATACCTGCTTTATCTACGAAGCTAGGCCTGTAAAACCTTCTTTTCTTTTTCTTTTTTCCTCACGTTTAGATAATATAATTGAGCCTTTAATAACCCATAGCTACCTTTGGAATTTAATACTAGCCATAACAACCTTTAATTTATAAAGTTTATAGCTAAACGTTATTGTAGCTTTAATCGTATTAGTATTAAAGTCTTTAAACGGTAGGTTTAACGTAAGGTAATATAACTATACGTTTACGATAAATACTTTAAAATAGCTAAACCTAATACTTAAAAGTAAAGGGTTTAATTATAATAGTAACGGTTTTAACCATAAAGGCCTTAATGTACCAGATTGATATAAAGTAACACTTATTTTTAGTAATTAACTGTAGCAGTAAAAGGGCCTGTTAGTAACAGGCCTTAAGTATTAATTAAATATAACGATATACTTATATATTAAGTATTACAGTTATAAAAATTACTTATAAATAAAGAAGGAAAAAATTACGATTTAAACGGTAATAGCTTTTTATATATTGGGTTAATAAAGTTTATAATTACTGCAGTGTTTAAGCTGTAAGTTAAAGTGAGTTTTAGGTTTGATTGTAAGTTTAACGTGGTGATAGATTAACGGCGATAAAGTTTGTAAAGTAGTACAGTAGCGTAATTAATGAGTTATTGAGTAAAAAGGGTATTTTGCTGGTTACCCTTGTCTTTTTACAAATGTTAGGTTTTGGCGTTTTAAAATAACTCTTTTATAGCACGATTGTTTTATCTTATTATCTTATAAGTGTTAAACTCTTAAGTAAAGCCCCTTTTAATTATACTACCTTAAAAAGATAAGTTATTAATAGGATTTGATATGTTTTAAACTAACTTGGTTTTTAAAGTGTATATATAATAAATATTATAATTATTAATGTAAAGAGTTGTTTTAAACCTATATTAGTTAACTTTCAACTTATCTTTACTTTTAAAAAATAATACAGTAAAACACCTTATTACTTACTAAAGCTTTTAAGTTTTAAAAAATATAAAAGGTGTTATTCACGGGAAACAGTATGACGTTTTAACAGTTATTATATAATAGTATTAAAGCACTAATGATGTATCTCTAAAAAGTAAGTATTACCCTGTTAATGATAATGATGAAGTTTTAATAAAGTATTCAAAAAATAATTTACAGTAAGATACTTTAAAATAAATTTTAAGAAATAAGTATAAAATAATTTACAGTAAGTTAAATTAAAATAAATGTTATGAAAGTAACTGAAAAACAGTTACTATATATTATACTGTTAATAGGTTATTATTAAACGATATAATGCAAGTCGTTTTAAGGAAAAGAAAATCTAACACTTTATTAGTATTAAATTAGGGTAATATAAGTTAGTTAAAGTAAAAAAGAACTTAAAACCTTATTAACGTTAAATTGATGTAATCAATATTATAATTTAAAAAACTAGGTAAAGTTAAAGCCTATTTTTATTACTATAAAGTAATAACTATTAGTGGTGTAAACCCACTTTTATTAACGTTAAGTTAATGTAACGTAATTTATTTTAGGTGTATATAAACCTAATAACTATTATGACTAATTTAACGTAGCGTAAATTATTTTAAGCGAAGAAAACCTGATACCTTATTAATACCAGGTTAATATATTATAAGTCGTTTAAAGTGTAAATGAACTTAGTACTGTATTAACGTTATATCAGTATAGTGTAAATTATTTTAAGTGAAGGAAAACCTAATATTTTTTAACGTTAAGTTAATATAATAAGTATTATAATTTATAACACCTGATATTACAGAAGCCTTTTTATTATTATTATATATATAATAACTATTACTAATTAAGAGACATACAACTATTAAATAACACTATAAAGTAACCTGGTTAAAAATATTACAGTTAATTAAATACTCGTAAATAAGATAAAAACAGTAATACAGTTAAAAGTTACGGCGATAAAATACTATATAAATATATCTGTAAACAAAAACGTTAAAAAACGTTTATATTTACGTAATAAATTTAAAATTAAAGTTCAACATTTATAATTTACTTTGAAACTAAACCTTAGCTTTATTAATACCTGTTATCGTAAAGGTAATTATTAAGCCCTTTTTAAGTTAAGATAAAAACCTAATAAAAGAACTATTACCAGTATAAAGCTGTATAATATAAAAATCTCCAGGTATTAAACAGCATATTATAACATTATAATCCCCGTTTAGTAACCTTTTAGTATACGTTATTTAAGTCTGTAAGGGATTTTAAAACTATAACATTAAAAATATTACTAATTTACCAGGTAAAAAATATATTTTGTTAATAATAACTATATTTTTACTAATAGAATGAATTAAGTAATTATCATATTTTTAAAAAGACTAGTTAATTACCTATTTTTTAACGTAATTGAAACATTTAATCACCAGTTTAGGTATTATAATTTATAAAATAATACTACGTTATTAAGTAACAATGAAACTTATAATATACCTATTTATTTTTCCTTTTTAAATTCCTTAAAGCCCTGTTGGCAGGGGTAATAAACACTGTAATATTATAACATTACTTAAAAGTTTTAAAAAAAGGCTTTATTTAAAAATTAACGTAAATACCTTACCTAAAGCAAAAACCCCTAGTAATTACACAGTAAAGCTAATTAACAGTTAAGTACTTATAAAGCTTAACTTTTAACACTACCATAAATTATAATACTTATTAAAACTTTTTAAACACTTACTTATTATAAAGGTATATAATTACTAAATAAAACTTACGTTATAATGTATTTAAAAAAAGTGTAAAATCTTTCATTTAACTAGTTTAATACTTTACAGCTAAAAAAAGTACCTTTAAACACTGAAGTGTTTAAAAAGGTATTTAACTACAGCTAAATAACCCCTTTAAATATAAATTACTATCCTTTAAAAAGATAAATCTAATATCAATATTTTAACACTATAAGGGTAATTATAAAATACCCCTGTATTAAATACCTTAGTTTTTTTTATATACTTTTTAACCTTAAGTTAAAAGTTTACATATTAAACAGAGCTTATTAATAACAGTTGAATTCTGAAATATTAATTTATATAAGAAATTTCTAAAATCGACTTATAGATATATTAATCCTTTTATCGTTTATAGTTACGCGGCGCGCTCCCTCAGGCCCTGAAGCGATTGCGGGGTTGCGGCGCCAAGGCTTGCAACCACGCGCTGATAAGATAGATAGAAGGCACTAGGCCTAGATTGGCACTAGTGCGATCGAGGAAGTGGCACCTGCGCAGCGCGCACGCCACAAAGGCTGGAACTCCATGCTGTGGCTGGAGATTCCTTTCTTTCTTTCCTCAACCTAGCAATTTACGACTTTGGCTAGATTGCTGTTCTACCACGCAACGTGACTTTTATATCAAACTAACTTTACTGTTTAAAGTCGTTATAAAGTACGTTAAAGTGTAAACTATAACACTTTATGTAACTGTAATTTACTGTAATTATAACTAGTAAACTTTTTACAATTTACTACTTTAATAAATAATAAACTGTTTAAAGTATTAATATTTTTTTTTTCTTTAAACCTTTCCCCTTTTATATACCTTTTAAATATTAGGTAAAAACTCGTACATTAAATAAAGCGTATTTAATAAAAGCCGATTTTTATAAAATTATTTTATATAAGAAATTTTAAAAATCGACTTACAGCTATAATGAACCGTTTCTCAGTTATATAAATCTTACTTTACAGCTTAAAGTTATTATAAGGTACGTTAAGTGTAAGGTATACAAAAGTGTATAATCAATACTTTATCTTACTGTTTAAAGTTATTACAGAGTATATTGAAGTGCAGGGTATATTAAAGTAAAAGGTATATTATAATAGAAAGTACAGTACTTTATCTTATTAAAACCTATTATATTATAAATTGTTAAATTTATTATCTTTTTTTTTCCCTTTTAAACCTCTTTTTTCTTATATACCTTCTAACCTTTAATCTTAGGTTTACACGTAATACAGAGCTTATTTAATGAAAGGTAAACTCCATAAAATTATTTTATATAGTAAAATTTAAAATTAATTTATACTTATACTAACCCCCCTCTTTACTTATACGATTATTAATTAAACAGTTATAACCTTTTTACGTACCTTACACTTTTTAATAACATACCAGGTATTAAAACCTTAGATTTTCCAGCTTTTCAATAAAGCTACTATAAAAAGTTTAACTTTATATATAACGTTTTAATATTTTATTTACAGGGTATTAAGGCTTAAAATGTAAGGCTATAAGCTAAACCATAAAACACTAAAAATAAAAATCTAACGGTTATGTCTGTTACCCTAGTATACCTCATAATATATACTTTATAATACGGACCCTATAACAGTAAAGTTATAAGGTATAACTTAATGTAATACAAGGTTAAAATTTATTAAAATAACCTATTATAAAGTTATTTTATAACTACTGAAAAAATACCTTAAAAGATGTATAAAGATGTAGGGTAAAAGCTGAGATACGGGCAGAGAAGCTAAAAATAAATTTTAAACCCGGTTTTTTAATAATTCGGAATTTTATTTCTCTGCTAATCAAAGACTTTACAGGTTTAAAAAAGCTTTAATTTACGTAGATTTAAGCGTAAAACATAAATAATAACTTAAATTATTTACACCGGTTTACTAAGATAAAATATATTAACTTTTCGATTTTAACGTACCTTATAACACGTATTTTGTAATATATACCTTATAACCAGGGATATTACATTACTCAGTACTCATTACTCAGTACTCAGAATCATCTTACTCATCGTACTTATACTCAGTGGTGTGAGTAGAGTAGGCTAATCTTACTCAGAGTACTGAGTAGAGTAATACTGAGTAAAATGTATTAGAGCAATGCCTCCTGCGGACTCTGTGGTGCGCGAAGGCTGTGTGCTCTCTGTGATGGTGGTTGATTAATAATAACTAACGACAGCTATCAGCCGCTGTCGTCTGTAGACGACAGTGGCTAAAGCTGACTAATCGATAGATAACTAAACCAGGCGAGGATACCTCTGGCTATCCTTTAGTAATGCCCTTGGATTAACCTAGTTACCCTTAACTGGCTTTAGTTTAGCTAAAACCAATTTGTTATAATAGATACCTTTATATAATACCTTATCCTTATACCCTACTACTAATTAATATGGTTTATTTTATCTTTTGTTATATGGTAATCGTTAGTAATTAACCTTTAATCGCCTAGTATTAGTACTAGTCGTTTTACTACAAGTTACTTTATCTGCCTGTGTTACTAATTAAAGGTAATTATTAGTAATTACTTTCAATTAACTAGTACTTATACCGGTTGCTTTACTTCTAGTGGTTTTAATCATTAAAGGGAGGGTTTAAAAAAGCTTAAGCATTTAATCGTTATTGTAACTATTATTTACCTTTCACGTAATTAATCTCGGCCGGTACTGTTACTTATAATATATTGTAAATTTTTATCTATCGTCTGTTATTTATTGTTATTAGCTATTATATGTTACCACTTATTAACTACGTTATATAAAGTATAGGGAGGATTAATATCGGTCGCTCCGCAGTTAATAACAATAGCGATTATTAGCTTTAATTATTTTACGTTCCGTAGCTTTATTAACTCTGTTAACACGATCGAAGAAAAGGAAAGGGTTTAAAGGCACTTAACGTTAATCGGTATTTATCAATCGATACTAGTCGATTTATAAAGGGGGAAAGGTTATTATTAGTCGATTTACAGTTACTAATAATAGTAATTATTAACCTTAGTCGTTTTACGCCTTATTAACTCTGTTAATATAATTAGAAAAGGGAAGGTAAGTAGGATTATATTAGTTAGTATCTGTTAATTACCGTTAATTTCTGTTAATTATTATTAATCGCTCTGTAGTTTAGTAGCTTTATAAGGTAAAAGAGGGTAAGTAGGTTATTATTAATCGCTCTGTGGTTAATAATAATAGGGATTATTGGTTTTAATTGCTTTACGTTTTACAGCTTTATCGATTTTTATTGACGTAATTAAAGGAAAAAGAAAATAGGTTAGTTAATTGTCATCTTGTTAATAGGTACTATTATTAAAGTAATGCCTTTTACAGACGCTGTAATACGCGAAAGTTGTGTGCTTTTTGTAATAGTGGTTAATTAATAATAGTTAATAATAGCTATTAGCCGTTATCGTTTGTGGATAACAGTAACTAAGGCTGACTAATCGACAGATAACTAATCCAGGCGAGGATGCCTTTGGCTATCCTCTAGCAAAATGAGTAAAATTTTAAAATATTCTATAATTTTTATTAGGATTAAATGAATTAAAATTACTATTATACTACGTGAAATAAGTGTTATTTACTACTATTTCTTATTTATCTTTATTTAAATTAATTAACTAATTAATTCATTATTATTAATAATAAGTGCAAAAAACCTTACTTATTACTCAATCGTACTCAGTGAGTAGGTTACTCTTACTCTTACTCAGGCCTGTGAGTAGAGTAATACTGAGTATTTAACAACCCTGCTTATAACGTATACTTTATAATAAATACCTAACAGCGCTAATATCTTAAATTACAGGGGTATAATAAAGTAATTACCACACATTAGCCGCTATATTATAGGTTTTAAAGTGGTGTTTTAAAAGGTATAAACCCTTATATTATAAACTTGAAACCTAAACTGTAAAAACCTAAAAATAAAAATCTAACAGATATGTTTAGGTTTATAATATACCTTATACTGTTAATTTTTAAGCGGGTGTAATTTTATAGTATAAGCAGTAAATACTATGATTATAGGGTATTAACACCTGTAACGTAGGCTTATTAGCTGGGCTGTAAAAGCTGTAATAAAAAATCTAACAGTTATATTAAAAATAATAATATACCTTATAACGTAAAATCTGTAAAAAAAAAAAGAAAGGTAAGTACTGTATTATAAGTTATAAGTGTTATATTTATAAAATACTAATATTTAAAGCGTAAATTTATAAATCAGGCTATAAAAACTAGAATAAAATTTTTAACAGATATATTAAATTGGTTTACGTACCCTATAGCACAAAATCTGTGCAAAGGAAAGTATTATGATATAACCTATAAGTACTGTATTTATAAGGTATAAATACTTAAACTGTAGGTTTATTAATTAGGCTGTAAAAGTCGGAATCAAAAATCTAACAGTTATATTAAATATAATAACATACTTTATAACACGAAATTTATAAAAAGGTAGGTGCTGTATTATAAGTTACAGGTATTATATTTATAAAGTATTGACCCTTAAAGCGTAAATTTACCACTTAAGCTGTAAAAGCTAAAATAAAAAATCTAACAGTTATATCAAAGTTAATAACGTACCCTATAACGTAAAATCTGTATGAGAGAAAGCGCTGTATTATAGGCTATAAGTGCTGTATCTCCAGGGTATTAACCTTTAAAACGTACACCTGTAAAATAGGTGGTAAAATGTAAAAAATAAAAATCTAACAGCTATATTTACCTTTTTCACGTATTTTATAAGGTAAATCTTATAATGAAAGTTTGATATTATTAATAATTAAACAGTTATAATATATTTAATACTATATTATAATTTTTTCAGTATTTTTTTTAAAGGGTATAACTTCCTGTAATATAAGTATAAAGGTAAAGTCAAAAATCACTAAAAATAAAATTCTAACAGCTATATCTGTACTTTTTATATGCCTTATAATAGTTATTTTATCGGTAAAGTACTTTATATATTATTTTAATGTTTTAAAAGTTATATTAGTAAGTTCAATGGTTTAAAATACCTTATTACCTGTAATATCAGCAAGTTAAACGTATTAAACTACCGTATAATAACTTACTTATTTAGTTTAGTAAACTTAACACCTTTAACATATACCTTTACATATAATATCAGTGAGTTTAACGTATTGAAACGCTCTGTTTTAAACATTTTAATTAATACAGCGGTTTAAAATGCTTTATTACGTATAACACCTGTAAATTTAACCCTTTGAAACGTTTTAATTTAAGTAATTCAATTAATTCAATGTTTTAGAATGCCCTGTAATAAATTACCTTAATTAATTTAATGCTTTAAAATACTTTACCATATATAAGATTAGTAAGTTTAATACCTTAAAATAACTTATTACAGGTTGTTTAATTAACTTAACGTTTTAAAATGTTTTATTATACGTAATATCCCCTCTATAACCCACCGTAGAGGGGGGTGCTTTACGGTACTTTAGAACAGTGGTAAAAAAGCAGTACATTACAGGTTTTATTTGATTTATCGCTTAGTGTTTAAATATAATTGTCCCTTTCCCTTCCGATTTTTATAGTATTTTTGTTAGTTACTAGTTTAATATCATCTTTTACCCAGATAAGTTAGGTCTGTACTTTAAGATTTTTCTGGTAAAATGTCAAATATATGTAACGTCTATATATATTTTATCTAATCTTTTTCTTAATATTATAATCTTTATTTAATATATTATAAATTTAAAGACTAAATATAATAAAGTTAAGTAAGTATTTATTATCGTTCTTATTAGTTTTAGTTAAGTAATAATAGCTTATAGGCGGAGCTTAATCCTATATATTAAACAACAGGTTACACTTTATAAGCTTAATATAGCTTTAGTGTATTAATATATATTATATAAACGTGTAATAACTAATATTAATAATAATAGTTACCTTTACTTTAATTAGTCTAGTTAATTAGTTGCGAAAAAGGGTACTGTTATAACTTATATATACTTGGATAATATGTATTTTTATGTCGAAGATCAATGTTAATGGTAAAAAAAAGAGGGAAAAGTGTGTAAAGCTAATATAAATAATATTTTTAATTAAGTTAATTAAAGTTTTTCTTTACCGAGGTAAGAAAGTTAGATGTGTTATATTATACCGATCAAAAACTTACTGGAATAATAAGGCATTTAAACAGTTACTAATAAAGGGTATATGTTAATTAAAGGTAAAAGCTGTAATGTTAAAAATAAACCAGTGCTTTTTTTATTCTACTGTCCTTAAAGGTTTCTAACGCTAGGTATTGTGTTATAAAAGATCTTTCTTTGGCTACTTTGTTTTTTAATTTTGATACGTAATATTAGTAAGTTTAATGATTTAAAACGCTTTATAACGGATTACCCAGCTAGCTTAATACCTTAAAACGCTTTATTATAAGTCGTTTAATTATCTTAACGCTTTAAAAAACACTGTCGTACGTAATATCAGTAGGTTTAATAATTTAAAACGCTTTATAATGGGTTGCTTAATTAACTTAATGCTTTAAAACGCCTGGTTACAGGCTGTTTAATTAGCTTAACGCTTTAAAATACTTTATTACACGTAATATTAATAGGTTTAATGCTTTAAAACACATTATTACAGGTTACTTAATTAGTTTAACACTTATTACGTGTAATATTAATAGGATTAGTACCTTAAAATACCTTATTATAAGTTACTTAATTAGCTTAACGTTTTAGAATATATTATCGCATGTAATATTGTTAAATTCTAGCCTCTGAGAGCACTAGAGAAGCCCTGTATTTACAGGGCTTACAGTGAGCAAAGAGAGCTTTGGGTACCCTGCACCCCTGTAG